>ML800475.1:2328-14353 GCA_009831015.1 Picea engelmannii | reverse complement strand
TAGATGACATATGAGGGTCCTCCAACTTCGTAAGGCCATAACTCTCAAATCGTGAGGAGTTATGTGATGTTCCACATACCACCAGAAATGGAATGACATGTACTATCCATATAGAATAGTATTATCTAAAAATATATCATAACTCATACTGTTATCCATCAAACAAACTTGGGTCCATTACCCAAACCTGGGGTCTCGAACTTCTCATGGCCATAACTCTCTAACCATGAGGAGTTATGTGACGTTCCACATACCACCAGAAATGGAATGACAAGAACTATCCATCTAGGATAGTTTACCTGACAAATTCATTGTCCTTAATCTCATTATTCCATAATTAATCATGGGTTCTCTTACTCCGCAAAGCATCTTCCCGTGAGGGCTTTCACCATAAGGGGACCACTTTGGAGATCATCCATATTTACTTCTTATCAATCATGACAAGACAATAATGAGTCATCTTTACATCAAACAATATTGGGTCCATTACCCAAACCTTTGTGTTCCAAGGCTTTCTTCAAGGGTTGACATCAATGACAACCAACCTTAATCAACAATTGATTAAAGAAAATATTGAAGACTATGTATTAATATTTGCCCTCTCAGGAGCAGTGTCACTTGGTGAGGATACTTGGCTCATATATAGTGGTGCTTCCAAGCACATGATAGGTCAGAAATACATTTTCTCTATACTTACAGAAAAGAACTTTCCCCAAAAATGTACACTTGGAGTTGATTACCAATACCCTATCAAAGGAGTGAGAGAGTCCAATTACAAACTTGATTCAAGGACCCCAATGAAGATGAAGGATGTACTATATGTACTAGGTTTGACGAAGAATTTTCTTTCTATCTCAGCTTTAGATAAGAAAGGATTCAGGGTTGCATTCATAGATGGTGAAGTCCTTATGTGGCCTAAAGGAAAAACCATAGGAGATGCAATTGTTATTGGAACAGAAGAAGGTGGTCTGTATAAATTAAAAGGTCACTCAGATGCAGCCTTGATTCACTCCACTGAGATTCCATGTGAACTTTGACATAGAATACTAGCTTACATGAACTACAAGGCCTTACCATATGTGAGCAAGGAAGTTACAGGTCTACCATATTTCAAAGTTGACCATGAAGGTGTGTGCAAGGGATGTGCACAATGAAAGAACATCAAAAATACTTTCCCGAAGAGTGACAGTAAAGTAGAAGGAGTCGTGGACCTCATCCACTCAAATGTATGTGGCTCAATGCCATCCACCTCTCTTAGTGGGTATGTATACAATGTGTCATTTATTGATGATTATTCTCGCAAAATTTGGGTTTACTTCTTGAATTCAAAAGATGAAGTGTTTGGGAAATTCAAGGAATTCAGAGCCTTGACAGAGAATCTCTCTGAAATAAAAATCAAGATACTCAAGTCAGATAATTGAGGATAATACACCTCAAAAGAGTTTGTAAGAGTTTGTAGAGATCTCAGGATTAAGAGGGATCTCACCACTCCCTACAATCCCCAACAAAATGGTGTAGCAGAAAGAAAGAACCGAACTATAATGGAAGCAGTGAAGACTATGATCCATGATCAAGATATTCCAATGCACTTATGGGCATAAGCAGCAAGACAACAGTGTATGTATAAAACATATTATCCCATAGTGCACTATGGTTCAAAACCCCCGAAGAAATGTTCTCCGGAAAGAAGCCAGAAGTAGGCCATCTCAAAATAGTTGGTTGTCCAGTGTTTGTACACATTCCGAAAGAGAAGAGAACTAAGTTGGAACCTTCAAGAAAGAAGGGAATATTTGTTGGATATCGTGAGGTATCTAAGGCCTTCATAATTTACATACCAGATTACCATCATATTGAGATCGGTAGAGATGTAACCTTTGATGAATATACGGCACTCAAGAAATCAAGGAGATGCCAGCTTGAAGAAGTATATGAAGAAGAACATGTAGCTCCTAGAGTTGCAGAACCAGTGAGGGAAGTCATAGTTTCCCCTGATGAGGAGATTCCAGAAGATCGTGACATGATAGAATATCAAGAACCTCCCCAAATGATGATCTCTCACAAGAGAAAGTCAGCTTGGACAAGGGAACTAATTCAAGATGGAGAGAAGTATGGTGCCCCAGAAGGAACCATGAGAAAAGTCAAGAAACCTAAGCCATTCTCCAGTTATATGGCTTTGATGTGTGATCTCATAGAAAAGGAGCCTACTTTCTTTGAAGAATCCATTCAAAAGAAAGAATTGGAAGATACCATGACAGAAGAATACCAATCAATTATAAAGAATGATGTATGGGAAATAGTTCCCAGACAGAAGAGCAAAGATGCGGTATCTTCCAAATGGCTATACAAGATAAAACATGTTGTTGATGGAAGTATTGAGAAATATAAAGCAAGGTTTGTAGCTCGTGGATTTTTATCAAAAGGAAGGCATTGACTATGAAGAGACGTTTTCTCATGTAGCCATATACACTTCTATCAGGACCATCATAGCTCTTGCAGCTAAGATGAAGTGGAAGTTACACCAGATGGATGTGAAAACAAGATTTTTAAATGGTCTCATTGAAGAAGAAGTGTATATAGAACAACCTCAAGGGTTTGAAGTTGAAGAAATAAAGATACATGTATGTAGGTTGAAGAAGGATCTATATGGATTGAAGCAAGCTCCTAGAGCTTGGTATGGAAGAATTGACAGTTTCCTGACAAGCTTAGGATTTACCAAGAGTAAAGTTGATTCTAACATTTACTTCAAGGTTATGAATGATGAGCCTATTATATTGTTGTTGTATGTGGATGACTTATTCTTAACTGGAGAGGAAAATCTCATCATTGATTGTAAGAAGAAGCTCGTTGCAAAATTTGAGATGAAATACCTAGGCCTAATGCATTATTTCTTAGGTCTTGAGGTTTGGCGAAGCCCAGAGAAGATCTTCCTTAACCAAGGGAAGTATGTAGTTGAAATACTGAAGAAGTTTGATATGTTGTAGTGTAAATCCATGAACACACCCATGGAAACAAAGTTGAATCTCTTGGTTGATACTTCATCTTAATTGGTTGATGCTACGCTGTATAGACAAATCATTGGATCGTTGATGTATCTAACAAACACCAGGCCAAATATATGTTTTGTTGTGAACACCTTGAGTCAGTATCTGGTAGAGCCCGGACGTGTTCACCTTGTTGCTGCAAAACATGTGATGAGATACCTTAAGGGTACGTTGGAATTTGGTCTCTGTTATAATAGAGATCATGACTTTGGACTAATTGGTTATACCGATTTAGATTGGGCTAGAAGTGTTTCTGATAGAAAGAACACTTTAGGATATTGTTTCATTATGGGTTCAGCCATGACTTCATGGCATAGTAGGAAGAAATCTAGTATTTCTCTCAACATAGTAGAAGAGGAATGCATTGCTACATGTTCTGCCATTTGTGAAGCCATATGGCTTCGAAAGTTGTTGACAGGTCTATTTGATCTGGGAAATAAATCGTGATTCTATGTGATAAACAGAGCTACATAAAGATGACAGAGAACCGTGTGTTCCATGACAAGTCGAAGCACATAGAAATCTGGTATCACTACATTCATGATATGGTGTAGAGGGGAGCCATAAAGCTCCAAAATGTTGGCACAAATGAGCAGGTTTCAGATGTGTTGACCAACCCTCTGTCTTGTGTAAAGTTTGAGAAATTTCGAGACAATCTTGGTATAGTCCAAAAGGACCTCCCTCGAAAGGGGGAGTGATGTTGATGATACTATGGTATTCTGACCAACAGCGGCTAGCTCAGTTAGGATTTTATATCCTAGGGGACTGATCATCCCTGGACAGATCCTGAAGATCTGGTAAGGACGGTCTGTTAGAGTGCCTGTGCATGTATATGCTAGTTGTGGTTAGCAGTGGGAGCTCTATTATAATTTTTATAATCCTAAAGAATCTTATAATTCATGGGCAGATCCCAAAGGTCAGGTATGGATGGTCTGTCAGAGTACCACGTGGTAGCTCTGTTAGGATTTTATATCCTAGGGAATCTTATGATTCTTGGGCAATTCCTTAGGGGTTGTCGAAGTACCACAAAATATTGTTAGACCTGCCCCATTATGTTTCCCCATGATGATGACGATGATGATGTTGCTCCAGCCTTCGTGATGTGATGATGTTGTTGCTCCAGCCTTTGTGTTGTGATGATGATGTTGTTGTTGATGATGTCTCAGCCTCATGTTGATTGTGATGTTATCTCAGCCTCTTGTTGATGATGTTGTTGTTAATGATGTTGTTGTTGATGTTGTATCAGCCTCGTGTTTTTATTGATGATGATGATGTATTCGTGTTATACTAATTGGTGTTGATGCAGATAATGATTATGCCATTCCAACTCCATGGTGTGGATGCTGATAGTGATGATAAGAAAAAATTCTAATGATTTATAGATATGCCAGTCAATGTTCAAGACATTGATGATGTTGTTTCCCTCTCTCTTTGATGATGTTGTATTGTAGAATACCATTCTTGTTAAGGTGGATTGTTGAAATATTGTAACTACAAAGAGTAGTCTACTTATTTTGAGTTATTATTAATTAAATCAATCCCATTTTATGGATTGATCATGTCAGGCTTTGTAAATGACCAAATCCCCCTTTGTGGATTGGTCAAACCCTAATTATATGCTGCTAATTAAAAATTTATCCCCTGGGTCTAATTAAAGTGGTTTTAACCACTAATAGAAGAAGTCGGCCCTGCTTGATGAAGAGACACCTCCCTAGCGCCTGCCAGCCAGTATAAATAAGAGAGGCTAGCATCTCATTAGCTCACTCACTCAAGTCACTCAACAAGTGTGCAAGTTTGGAGATAGTTGTTGTTGGGAGAAGAAGGAAGAGAGAGGCGCATTGCTTAGTCTTGGTTATTCTCTAGTGTTTGATCTTTTATCATGGCATTGTATTGGCAATCTATATTAAGGAAGTTTTTGCTGGGTTTTCTCCCCCATGATGGTTTCCTAGGATAAATATTGTGTATATTATGATTGTGTTTCTCTTAGTGATCCTACCTATGCTATTGTTATCTAGTAAATTGAAAAGAAACTTAACAATTGCTCTAAAATTAACAGTTTCTCCCATGTTGGTGCCAAGAAAGAAACCCTAAGTGGGGATTGTTATCCCCAATTCTTCGGGATAACTAAGGAGATGATGTGTTGAGGCCCTTAGGTTTCAAACATGGAGTATCAAGAGACAACTTGACCAGCAGTTTCCACTTGCACAGACAAAGACCCACATTGCCACCACATGTCCAGGTTCAACATGACAATATGCACCACATAAGTTGGCTTCCGGAAAACATTAGGTATTTCTCCATGAGGTACAAGCCAGGTATTATGGTGAGTGTTATTTCAATATTTGAGGAATTTAAGTTTGTTTCATTTAAAACTTCTTTTGATTATCTAACATTTGCTTGGAAATTATGCTCTTCGCCCTGTTTCACTTTGGTGGTTGACATTGCACCCTAGTAAGTGGGTCACCCTTAGAGATAGGTTTTCTACTGGGAGGTCCTCTTGACGAGTCATCCTGCCATTCTTTACCATACTTGTCATTTTCCACACTTCATCCCCTCGTCTCCTTACCTTTTGGGATTTTTGATTGTATTGACCCAAGAAGGGAGTGTCCCTCATTTCATGGGAAGAAGGGGTTGAAGGCCCAAAGGCATGTAGCTGGAAAAAGATAAAATCCAATCATGAACCTTCTATATGCTCACCCAGGGATCCTGAGGACAATTAAATGTCTCTCATAAGAAACTAATGGGACACATAAAAAATAACTAATAGAAAATGCCAACCAAGGAGGAGCATGTGTGGTAATTGTTTTTCATGCTTAGGTAAGAGCCCCACATATGACTTCAAGTTGGGGAAGCATCATGTGACCAAGTTAGAGTCAATATGGGCACCATTTTTCATGCTTATGTTGACGCCCCACCTAGGCTTCAACTTGGAAACATTTTAAAAAGACAAAAGACAATAAATGGGCTTGGAAAAGGGTTGCATTGAAAACGAAGGTGAAACACACCCTCTACAAAGGCACCCATAAATGAGATATTGTGATCCCTTGTATGTCATGAAAACCATGCTCAATATTATTTCCCCCATCCATGTCACTTTGTCCACATGTCCTAAAATTGAGGTATGATTCACCCAATAGGTTGCTTTATCAACCCTCCCATACCCAAACTTGGCAAATTGCATAGGGTCTTTGAGCACTTGTTTATTTTGATAAGGTGGTTTAGATGTACATTCTTAGATGGATCTTTTATTGAATTGATTTACTTATCATGATGAATTTGACTTGAGATCCTTGGAGGGCACATTCATTGTCTTTGTAGGACCTATTTGGTCGACAAATTTGGAAGAAAAAACCTAGCTTAGGCTTCCTTGGGGCTTGAATCCCACTGGTTGGATACCACGGCCCATACACTAGATGACGATGCTAGCCTTTGGAGGTCAGAGGACCTAACCCAGCCCTTTCCTATCCCAATGATTTTCTCTTGAGGCTAAAACATCACTTTTGCAGAGGTTGACGTCACAGTTGGGATAGGGTTGTGATGGTGGTGTTGTTGTTGCTTGATACTTGGCACATTTTGATGGGAGAAGACTTGGCTTAGAGGAGGAAGAACTAGTGCTTGAAAGGAAGACCTAGTGCATGAGAGGGAGGCCCTAGAAGGCCCAATGACTTCCACTTTCCACTCCAACGACTTGCAAAAAGTGTCAAAATTTCACAATAAAAGAGGGATGACATCACATTAGGGTTTCTATTGTGGATTTTTTAATTTTGAATTTAAATTTAACTTATAAAGGGGAAAAGTAAGGGTTGTTGACCCCTTACTTTGTGATTTACCCTAAAATTAAGTGGACAAACTCTTTTTATAGGAGTAGTATAAATATAGATCAAACTCTTGTCATTTTAATACAACATTTTTGCAGAAAAGGCTCCTTGGATGAAATTTGTGCCCTACTTGGGCATTTTAACATATCTCTCTCCTCACCTACTCTTGTAATGGTTTTAATTTGGCTATTGGATGGATGGATGATGCATTATCTCTAGTGGAAGTCTATTTCTTGCTCTATGGTGGATTTCCTTGGTTAAAAAGAGGTTTATCTTGTTAATGCTTGGACTAGGTAAGGAATATTTCTTGTTGTTGTTTGTCTTCTTGGTTTCAAGGTTAATTTGATTAATCTTTTGGGGAGTATAAGTGGATACAACCCCACTGAATCCTTTATATTTATCTTGAAATACTTTGTTGCATAAGGAATTTGTAGGAAGAGTAAAAGGGTTTACACCCTCCTAGGGTTTTCTCAAGCTAGCTTAGCTTGCCTTGGGGAGTAAAAGGGCTTACACCCCCAAGGAAGTAGCTCAACTAGCTCTTTATTTTTTTATACTCCACAACCCAATAGTTAAAGGCACTAATATTCTTGCATTGGAGAAACAAAATCGTTGCATTGGGATATGTGAAAGCATGAGATATTGTAATTGTCTAAGTCGAAAACTTTTTTTTGTGTTGAAGGCTTGTTTGGCCCACTAGGGCATCTCACTTCTGCAAGTATTTGTTTGTGTTGTAGTAACTCTAAGCTATAGCCATTAGGGATGCAGAAAAAATCTCTTTACTTTAATCATAACTCACTTTTGAACCATCCAAATTTGTTAGTAAGATGCCATAATATTCTACTAGTTTCAGTGCACTTTTTGGATGGTTTACTTGCTTGTTTTGTGGGTTGAAATCTTCTGCCATAGAAAATAATTGATACAGCCATTTGGTCGTTACAAATATAATCTAAAAACCTCTTATAACAACTCTCTAATACCCTAAAGTTTGTGCTAAAGAGTTGGGAATTTATCTACATGTTTTGTGCTTCATTTCTCAACCAATCTTTGATGCTTTAAGTGGTTAAATCAACAGTGGTTAGTTGTTTTCCTTTCTGATATATATTCTTGTTTACTACTGCAATAAGGGACATCAAGCTTAACTTTCTTGTCCACTTAACTTTGAGCTTGCATACGTGATCCTTCTTGTGTTTACTACTGCAATAAGAAACATCAAGCTTAACTTGCTTGTTCACTTAACTTTGAGCTTGTATACGTGATCCTTCTTGTGTCTCGGGCAGGTACAAACATCTTTCACAGGTACTCAAGCACTTTGGAAACCACAAACCATCTTTGAGACTCATTATCAAGCCATTTTTCACTTAGTATCTTAACCTATAGAGGCTTCACTTCCATACTCTCACTTTCCACTTTATTTCCCCCTAGGGTCACCCAGGACTCCCCCTTGTGTTGGATTTTTCTTTCACATAAGTGAGGGAGGGTTTATCTCAGGTGACATTGGGTAATCTCTCCCACCATTATCATCATCCATTGGATTGGGTTGAGATTTTCCCAACCTACATTTTGTGTGATAACATTTGGCGTCGTTGTCGAGGAGGATTTGGAATCCTCATTTGTGCCCTAACAACACTTTGGCAAGATACCATCCCAAATTCTTTACCCATAGCTTTCCTGGCGACTCCACATGAAGGATGTTCCCTTTACACCCTTTATGAGCTCTTTTTGAAGCTCATCTGGTGACTCCACCTTCCTAGAATCCATCTTCCATTAAGACTTTTCCCCCAGGGAGATTCAAACCTTCTAAGGTTAACTCAAGAAGGCCTCCTCTCAAGTCTCCCATTGTTAAGACCCTTTTCCAAGGTACCCTTCCCCTTGCTCCAATGGCTCACACTTATGTAAAATATCTCTACAAACCCTTAAACATGGCCACCATTCCCAGATATCCCAATACTATGTCGAAAGAGTCTCATAAATGGTTGCCAAAGTTTCCAAGAAACAATGTGATCATTGTTGACGATCACTTGATCTGGGATCTTTTTTGTCAGGTGACTTATTAAAGAATTGTATTAAATGACCATAAAATAAAGTACACCATAAAGAAGGAAAAGCTCAAAAGGAAAGAGACATAAGCATGCAATATGAACACAAAGAAATTGATAATGGAGTTCGTCCCTGGTGGACTACGTCTCTGGGTCCTACTCTCAAATGGGTAGGTCTTTTTATTAACTCCACAAAAGAATTGGGCAAAATACATAAGTATACCTCATTCTAGAGTCAAGCTACAAAAGATTTGCTCAAATCAGAAAACTAACATCACCACTGCATTCATGGCGTTGAATTACCTAAAAATGATTGTCTCCATGCCTCGATCTAAGTCAGACACTTTCAGGCCCAAGAGACACCTTTGTCTCGGTTTCTGTGCCACTGCCTCTGCAAATGTATTACTGAACTATCTCTAAATCCATGCCAATTCTCGAAAATTGTGCTTGAATCCGTACAGGCATGCTTGGTCTGCCTCCTCTCTCCCGAACATTGGCGAGACCCTCGTTATATAACACATTGTAAGCAATTATGATATTAAGAAGTTTGTTTGGCAAAGTGGCTAGTGGAGCTATATTAAAGCGCTTAGTTGGCAGAGGTCCCAGGGTCGAATCCCATGAGCCTCCCCTTTTGGAAAGTGGTTAAGCCATATAGCAGAGGTTCTGGCAGTGGTTTAGCGGAGTTAATTCAATGGAGAATATGGCGGAGGTACTATATATAGCGGACAGTTGCTAAACTGGTGGAATATGTGTTATATAGTTGGCGTGCTACTAATTATGGTGGAATATGCCATATAAATTGGAACCGCGGCCATATTTGGTAGGGTTCTAATATTTTATATTTATTTTTTTAAAATTCGGTTGTTGAGCCTCCTTGTGTATTTCAGGGGTCCCACGTGACGCCCTCCGATTAGGCCACGTAGCATCCGTTGATTGACCCACTTGGCTGCTGATGTCACCTACGTACCAGATACCTCCTCATCACCTTCATACTGGATATGTGGCACCTTCTGGGTGGTGCCACGTGGTGTCACCCGGGGGTGCCACATGGCACTTTTTACCGATCCACATGGAGCCTTTAAAAGCCTATTGGTGGGTGACAAGTGGAGGCCTCTGGTGTTGCCACGTGGCATGCTGACATCATGTTGATGTCATCATGGAAAGTTTCATCCTCTTCCCTTGCCACATAGGTTGTATGGACATTGATGTCATCCGTACTGATGTTGATATCAGCAGTACGGATGTTGACTCATCCTTGTTGACTGGGCTAGGTTGACCAAAACTTTGATCGCGAATATATTTCGATATGTAACTTTGTTTCATGAGTTGTTTGCATCGTTAGAAATCTTGTGACACGATCTTTGTGATAATGTCATTTTCACTGAGTTTTTGGAACTTTGAATATTTTCCCTTTCACAATCTGCTGAAGCCATTCTGAGCTTCCTGAGTTGCTTCTGCGAATTTTGAGTTGTTCTTAGCCTTCTCTAGATCCTTTTTGGATCATCATCTCTATCCCATGGGCCAAGACATGGAAAATTCAGAAGTGGAACATGAGGATGTAGAAATGAAGCTACTAGCCTCATCATTCACTGAATATGCTCAGAGATGGTTCAGAGGACTTCCCGATAATCACATAGAATCTTATGAAGACTTTTCCAAATTATTCAAGAACAGAACAACGAAGAAAGACAATGGAATGCTTGTAGCTCAATTCAATCAAATAAATAAGAAGTAAAATGAGACAGTGAGTGCATTTGACAACAGGTCTGACAAGTTGTACAATCAAATCCCGACAGATCTACGTTCGACAGATGCAATTGTACGTCTCCTTTACATGAATGATTTTGATGGGAAATTTTATTTCATATTGAAGGAAAAGAATCCCACCACCATGGCATAAGCCAAAGAGTATAGTACAAAAATTGAAGATAATCTTCTTGACTCGAGGGTTGATCCTTTTCAGTATCCTCGTGCCAAGGTGGAGACAAAGACTAGAGCTTCTAGTAGTAGTACTCCATATCTAATTGTTCTCTTGACTCAGAAGATAGATCAGATGCGTACTTAGTTTGTCCAAGCTCAGAATCAGATCAAGGGTCAATTAATCTCTGTGGAAAGGAATCAATATGCCTCCAGACCTTAGTTTAGTAGAAAATAGAGAGATGCCACAGGTTGGAAACCAAGGCCTCAACAAGAGGCAAAATCTCCTGACACGTTGAACCCGGTTGGGATGGTCAACACATAAGAGACACCGTGGTGTTCTCCATGTAAATAACCTCACCGAGAAGATGAATATCCCTAATGAGATGAAGACTATCCTGATAGTATGAACTTCATGGATATGATCTATAACTTTGAGGAGGAAGAAGTCACATAGGAACATATTGATGAGGCAAGAAGAAAATGGGTAAGAGAGGAACGACTCTGGTGTTAAACCAGTTGATATATGATCATAGAAAGGGATTGAGGAAGAGAGAATTTTTGACATACACTAGAAGAAATAAGGCTTCAATTCCTCCATCACAACCTTCCACTCCCTCTCAGCTAAAAGCAACCGCTCTGTCCCCATCTATAGAGAAGGTTGTGTTAGAATATAGAGGATTGTGCTCATTTAACCATTGACGATACCCTTGTCACCCAACCACAGGTCGAAGCCACCCTCCGAGCACCTTGACCTTGACCGAGAAGAGAATCTTGGTAGCGATCAATAGCCAAGAGAGGCTAAATGCACCAAGCAAGAGAATAGAAACTAAATTGAACAGATGATCCCACCTAGAAGCTAACACACCACTTTCCCGGCTCTCCCAGAAACTTGCGCACCAAACTGCT
Source organism: Picea engelmannii (assembly GCA_009831015.1). Taxonomy (NCBI): domain Eukaryota; kingdom Viridiplantae; phylum Streptophyta; class Pinopsida; order Pinales; family Pinaceae; genus Picea; species Picea engelmannii. The sequence continues at coordinate 2,632 of ML800475.1, read as the reverse complement.
ACTGCCTGCAACTGCCTACGCAGATTTAGCTCTCACTGCAACTGCTAAGATATGAAATAATGAAACTGAAGCCTTGTATTTATAGTGGACTGGCCAGTCTAACTGGGGCCGACTTCTCCTTCTCGGCATCAATAAATTCAATTTAAATATATTTGTTCAGTCGACAACTTGTCTAGGGTTTCCTTTAATTCTTTGCTTCCTTCCGGAGGATTCTAGTCTCGTCATAGGTCACAATAGAGGTTCATACCTCCTGAAGCTACCATAATATTAACACTCCCTCCTAGCTAGGGAGGTATGGTCTTGA
>ML800474.1:143498-154861 GCA_009831015.1 Picea engelmannii | reverse complement strand
CTCAAGAACATGAAAGTGAATATGAACAGAAAATAGTTGATTGGAATCTTGAGCATAGAATTGACAATATCATAGGTCCTCTTGAAGTCTCCAATGCTAATGATCTTGCAAAAAATTATATTCCATGTGTTGAAAGAGGAGGTGTTTATTTAGCTTCTAATCCATCTCATGATAAGCAAAGGGTTGATTGTTTTATGTATTCATTTGTAGACAGTCAAGAAGTTGATTTTACAAATTAGTTTGTTGAAGAACAGGTTGATGTTCCCAGTTTGTTCTTGTTATATGACATCACATATGTGGTTGATTTTCCTGTATATGACAAATATGAGGATGATTGTGATGTTGAAGACGTTCTTTTTCAGCAACACAGTGAGATAAATCAACCTACGTATCACAGTTACAAAGAGAAAAGTGTTGGATCAGCTGAAGAGAATTCTCTACCTTTATGCTTTGCTACATTTAAATTGTTGAGAGAAAATTCTGAGATCATTATTGAGACAAACGAATATGTGCTGATGCAAAATCATACAAAACAAATGAAACAAATTGACAAGACATTGCAGCACTCTTCTCAGGTGTTTGATGTCCCTATTACTTGTTGTGTAGAAGATCTTGTAAGTTCAAAAGTGCAGCCATTGGTCAAAGATAAAGACGAAAAAGAGCATGTTCAGCAATCCAAAGATATTGAAAAACGTGCCTATCATAACAGTGAAGAAATTGGAGAAAGTTTGAAATCAGGTAAAAGGACCTTGCCATTGTGTTTTTCCTCTTTCGAACTGTTAAAACAAAATGTTTGTAATGTCTCAAGTCAGAAATCCTCCAAGCATGATGAGAGAAGTAAACTTGCAAGTGGAGATTATCTTCCATTATGTTTTTCTTCCTTTGAATGGTTGAAAGCAAATCATGATGTAACAAAAGAAACAGGGAAGTTCGACTGCATTCACAATAGCACTGCTTCACATGATGAAATTGTCATCGGTAAGGAATACCAACAAAAACCACATGCACTAAATGATCATGTAGTTGATTACTTGAAAGGATATTCCAATTCATAGTTACAACCTGTGCTTAACCACCAGATCAAAGAAGAAGCTGATCAAAAAATTGTTGTTAAAAGTCATTTTCCTTCTCCTGAGACTAATGTAGATGTTCAACAATATTTCCAGCAAGACGGGATATTTCAAAGTTGTCTTTCTTCCCTTGAAAATGATGTAGTGATCCTATTTCTAAGTAACCTAGACATGGATAAAGATTTTGAAACTACATCTATGGAGACTCCAAGCAGTGGAAAAACACTTGTGAAGGATGCTTGTTCTTATCTCTTGACCCCTAAAGAGGAAACATTCCCTCATATGATTCATGATCCTAAGACATATTATATGGAGAGGGTTTACAATCATAATCTAAAAATAATAGTGGATTTGACAGGCCACCATATGCAAGTATGATCGCCTAATGTTCGGGAAAACCTGGTCATCCAGTATGCGGACGTCCAGGTCGTTGTGAGGTGTAAACACCGGGTAATCTTCCTGATTTATTTTGTTAAAAAGATCCCCCCAATGCGGGAGCATTAATTTAGATCCAGTGCTCACCTTTGTGTCCCTGAAAGCTAGAGGCTGAGTAAATTGTTTCTTAGTGGAAGTTCATATCATTGACTCCATCTTTGAAACGAAATCAAGCTCCCTTGCGGTCACCGATGTCGACCCTTCGTCGATCTCCAATTCTTTCATTTTGTGCGTTCTTGGTGAGTGCCTCGTTGTCGGCTTTCGTGGAGGCATTTTCCTACACAAGACGAAATATTAAGTTGCAAGCCAACTGAGACAAGTGTTATTCGAAGCAATAAAAAAATGTTAACAAAAAATATAATGCTTACCTCTTCCCTACAGGAAATAACCTGGGATTACTGGTAATTGAAGTGGCATAATGACTTGTTACCTATTCAATTCTCTCTCTTGTGCCTTCGTCTACTTGGGAGATTATAGATTTTGCGAATGGAATACCATGCTTGGGCACAAACTTTGCAAATTTAAAACATACCTACCTTGTCACATCGAGTCTTAAATTCAGGAGTACAGATATGATCTATACGATCTATAACAGAATCCACATCATGCTCGGGATTAAATGCAACACAGGCTGACGGCGCAGAAGCGTGTTACTTTTAGAGTTCATCGGCGAATTTAAATTTTTAAATTTTATCGGTGTGCGGCGTCATGTTATCGGTTACATGAAGTTCTTAATTGTCTAACAAAATGCAAACCTAGTCCTTCACTTACCTAGAGGTGTCTCCTCAAATCACCCCGAGTGTTTTTCGCACTTCAACGGAACTAGTATGATCAGTATCAGGGATAAGAAGGATCATTAAATGGACAGCACAGATCAACTAGGATCGTCAGCATCGGTAGATAAATATTCGATCTAAAACCAAAAATTTATTGTTCTAGCAATGAGATGGTAATCAATGAGTGCATCGGCGTCGGCGGATTATCTTTGACGTTGTTTTGTTAGTGTCTCTAGGAAAAAGTTCCGATATCGATATGATCGGTCGTACAATGCTAATTTAGAGGTCTTGACTTGGAAGTATGGATATGCCATGGGGGACATCAAAGATGACGTGGATAATCATCGAGCAATACGAACTATTTACATGACAAAACATGTGGTAGTTGATTTGACCCCTTGAGCATGAGAAGCATTTCTTTTCGACGTCGGTGATTTTATTTTTGTCATATGTTCTTGAGGCCTTTCTCCCTCTTCGTTGATGTAGACAATATATCGGCGAACGACGATTTTTGTTTCCTATGTTGACGGTTTACCTTTCGGATTTTGTCGATGGTACATCGACAATTTGTAGAAAACTTTTTTCACAGGCCAGGATCATTGATCAATGCGTGGCTATTTATAAAACAAATTTTAAGTTGTGTGCAACTTATTCTAATGCCACGTTTACTTAGATAAAAATGTCAAACTATTCGACAAACTTCAAACCAAAATGAATGTGATCGATGATAAAACAAAACAATAGAAAAACCATTGATCCCTACACAATTGACTCCATTCAGAAAATGACAAAGTGGTACTCAAAAGACTTTTAGGGTGTGTTGATTTCTCAACACGTTGCAGACAACACTTGTCTAAAGGGTAGGGGCATGTTAAGCCATAAATAGTGGCACATTACCCCTTAATTGGGGCAATTTACATTAGTATTGTTATTTTATTTATGTCGGATTGTGTCCATTAGTTGTAAGTGTGCCTCCTAGTCTCCTATATATACCAAGGAGACTTTTTCATTTGGAATCATCTTGTATTTGTAAATTAATGTGGTGTATAAGGAGGTTTTCCCCTCGAAGAGGATTATTGTCTAAAATTCTCTCTTTGTCAAGGCGTTGAGTACTTATTCTGAGGTTTTTTATGCTATTTTGATATTTGCTTCTTAACACTGTCCACATTGAAGCTGGAATGGGTAGGGGTTAGAGAATTCCTGGCAGTTTGAAAGTTTCAAATTTATTATGTTGGAACACCTCACATTCAGTGACAAATTGAAGTGTATCCTTCTTCATGCCTTCCCAGAAAAAAGAACGATGGGCACAAGCATGTGTCTTTTGGAAGCCCGAGTGACCTACAATGGATGATGAGTGAAACTTTGTTAAGAGTTATGACTTGAGTGCTGAAGAGGGTGATATAACTAGACAATCCTTATATCGGAGAGTATTTTCCTACCAGGTGTAGCCAGTGGGAGGATTAGGGTCCTCTTGAAGATGTTGAATTATCTTGGGGATAGTCGGGTGTGTGAGATACTCTTGGCATACATCTTTGATACAATCAGGGACTGGCAAGGATAAGGCAAAGAGGGAACCATCCTCCTCATGTTGTCGTGACAAAGAATCAACCACTATATTCTCTTTTCCTTTTTTATAAATGATTTTCTAGTCATAACCCAACATTTTAGTCAATCACTTGTTGTTCTGGGGAGGATAACTTTTGCTCCAAAAAATTCTTCAAACTATGGTGATTTGTTTTGATATGAAAATGATGTCCCAAAAGGTATGGCCTCCATGTGTGCACCGCATGTAGAATGGCCAGCATTTCTTTTTCATAAGTGGATCTACCCAAGTTGCGGCCACTTAACGCTTGGTTATTGAAGGTTAGAGGTCAACCCTCTTGGGTGAGGACTATGCCTATACCAGTGCCTGAAGCATCTGATTCCACCACAAAAAAAAATTTGAAGTCAGACACTGGTAAGACAGGAGTAGTTCACATGGCTCGCTTTAACTCAATGAAGTCTTTCTCCACCTCAGTTGTCCAATGAAATGCATTTTTATTGAGAAGGTCGGTCAAGGGATTAGCAATTTTTCCATAATGGTGGAAAAATTTATGGTAATATTCTGTGAGACCGAGAAAACCCTGTAGGCGCTTTAAGGTCATGGATCATGACCACTCCTACATGGATTGTATCTTTTTGGGGTCCACTTTTACACCACCACGACTCACAATGTGTCCCAAGTACTCCACTTTAGTGGCTCCAAAGGAAAATTTGGTATTTTTTACAAACAATTGGTTGTCCTATAGCAAGTGAAGAACTTTTCCCACATAAATAAGGTGGTTATCCCAGGTGCGAATGTAAATGAGGATGTCATCAAAGAAAACCAGGAAAAACTATCAAAGGTAAGGTTTCAACAGTTTATTCATAAGACTTTGGAAGGTGGATGGAGCATTGCCTAGGCTAAAAGGCATGACCAACAATTCATAATGTGCTTCATGAGTTCTAAAAGCAATCTTCGAAATATTTTCCTCCTTCATCTGAATATAGCGATAGTCGGAGCGAAGGTCCAAATTGGTGAAAACACAGGCCCCTTGGAGTTCATACAATAGATCATCAATGACTGGAATGGGAAACTTATCTTTGATGGTCAGTTTATTTAGGGCCTGAAAATCAAGACACATGCTCCAAGTACCTTCTTTCTTTATGACCATCATCACTAGTGAATAATATGGGCTTGTAATTCTTGTACCATCTTTTCGATTTCATTTTTTTGAGCAAATGGATATCTGTAGGGTCTTAAATTGGGGGGTTGAATTCCCAAAAGGAGAGGGATGCTATGATCATGCTCACCTCGGGAGGTAAGGCAATGGGTACCTCAAAGACCTTTGGGTACTTGTCCAAAATAAGTTGCATATTAGGAGGAACTACCTGTGAGGCCTCTTCAGTGACCTAGATGGAATTAAATTGAGAAATAACACCATGATAGCCTTTCTTCAACAATTTTTCCATCCTATGAGAGTTGATGATTTCAGGAGAGCCCACTTGGAGACCTCGAAGGGTATATGAGTGAGCCTCATGGTGAAATCTCATATATAATTCTTGATAATCCATTGTGATTGGTCCCAAAGTGCAAATCCATTCCACCCCCAATACAATATCACAACCACCCATAGCAATAGAAAACATGTGGGTTTTCAAATGATAATCACCCATTTGGAGTTTGACATTTTCACAGCACCCCCCACACTTCATAGTACCCCCATTAGCAATGAGAATCTGAAAATTAGAAACAGGGTGGACAAGGAAATGGAGATCCTCAGCGGGAGTGGGTAGTAGGTATGGTGGAGTGGGTAGTTGGTGAGGTGTCAGGAAGGAAATTTGGGTCACAAAATTTTATAGGTACTAGGATGATTAGTGAAAAAAGAGGAATCCAATAGGATAGGTGTCAAATAAGGGTGTCTTGGAAAGGGGTGGGACCGCGGAAAAAAAAAGGATTAAAAGTGAAGGGTACCACTGCAATCAAAATGAAGAGAGGAATGCAATGGGATAGGTTACAAATAAGGGTGTTGACATAATACTGCAATGGAAAAATTATTAATAAGAAGAAATGTGAAGTAATTCTACAACTGGAATGTAGTAGACACAGTTGCACAACAAAAGATCTAGTTGGTTATGTTGATTTTGTCATCCCAGGGGTTAGGGGATTCAAGGGTTCTATGGACAATGGTTTTTCCTATGCTATAGCTCTCTTATATACGTGTGGGGTCCAACAGTAGTACTCGACCCAATATCTCGGGGCACAAAATAAGAAGGATAGACCGTACCCTTAGCTGTACTACCCGCCTACCTAGGTACGAGAGAGTATCTTCCTGAGTGTTGTTCTCGGTGACACTATAGCAGTCAGGTGGCTAATCGATTTATCTATGGAGGGATTTAGGATGCCTAGGTCGATCTGTATACATGTGTTGTCTGATGCGCTACCACTAGAAGGAGTTATAAGGGTGGCCAATAGATGTGTGTTTAAAAACCACTTGTATTTCCTGCGTGTATGACTCCCTGGCCACGGGTTTATGCACATAACAACAAATCTTTGTAGCTTATATACGCCAAAATACATCTCTACCCTTGAAAAAAAAATTACCCCACAAGTCGTGCCCTAGAAAGAGCTCTGATACCACTTGCAATATTCCATATATAATATAATATGCAGAATAGAAATATTGAGCAAGAAATAGCCGAACAACAATTATATATCCATAACAATAGCAGAATAACACCAAAAAGAACACCTTTATTAATGATAGCAATGTTCACTTGCCTCTTCAAGGGGGAACCCTCCAGCAGAGCAGAGCTCTATTACAATAATATCCAAGACAAAATTCACTCATGCCTCCTACACTTATTTATATTAATTCTACCTTCTAAGGAAACTTCTAGAGGAAGATCTTTCTAGAAGCGAAAGCTTCTATTAGGTCTTCTTACATTGACTTATTCTCGTTTATTTATTAGGCCTTATTAACTAATGTCAACCTTTATTACATGGAAAACATATCCCGCTAACTAATGACCCATGGAGATGGGTTAGGATCGGATCCTAACAATATTCTCCTCGATCTTAACACCTACATTGATTCGTGGATTAACACTTGATTGGTCCATGATCTCTATTTAAAGAGAATGGAGGGTCATTGGCCAATGATTGATTGTGAGAAACTCTTTTGGAAAACCTCTCTGTAATATTTTTCTTTTGCATTAATAAATTGCTCCAAGCGGTTTTGTTGGGTGGGGTCATGGATGTTTCCTCATACAAGTTTTACCACGTCAAAATATCGGTGTGTTGATCTTTGATATGGTTGTGTGAGTTGTTATTGAAGGTGTTCGTCCTCTATTGGAATACCTGTGTTATTAAACAAGCCATGTCCTGCAAGATATTATCATAGGTAAATATTTATAACTCTTCATTACTACACCAACTTCTCAAAGTTTCCTTAGTAGTGTTCTCCCTCCACAAATCCCTTAATCCTAAAAGACTTCCACCTCTTTCCATACCTATGTAGAATAGTCACATGACATAATCAATTGATGAACGGTTTCTTCATTTACCTTTCATAAAGGGAATTTATCACAACCATGTCGGCTTAATTTTTGTATAACATCCCAAGTGAGTATGTTGTTATTAAGAGCAAGCCACATAGATATTTGATATTTTAATGGGAATTTGAACTTCCATATTAATTTCCACCACCAAACAACTTCACCATATCCATTCCAATCACATAAAACCATATATCCCACCTTGGAAGTATGTAATCCTCAATTAGGGTTCTTTGACCAAATCAATTCATCATATGAATCCATTATTCTTACATGACGAGACCTATATTAGCAATCTATGCTTCCCACACCATCTCATCTTCCCATAAATCCCAATCATATTAACATACTTCATTTCCTACTTCCAAAATATAGAAATTTCTTTATTATCCACTTGGTTTAGAAAGAACAACCCCTTCTTGTGTATAACCTTGATTAAATGGCAACCTCAACACTTCCCCACAACCAACCCAAGGATATTCACATATCCTAACTCTTGACCCATTCCCATCCTTCCATACAAGTCATCTACCAATCAAAGGAAAAGCTATAACAATAGCCTTCCATATTATTGATGCATTATAGCAATTCTTTGAAGGATTTCCAATCCAATCTTCTACAATATCAGGCTCAATGTAATTTTAAACAACTACATGAAACCAAAGATTATTACCTATAATCAACCTCCAAACACACTCTGTAGCCAAAGCTTTGACATGTTAATCAATGTTTTCTAATCCCCATCTATCCATTTCTTTTGGGATATCAATCGTATGCCATTTAATGAAGAGGGTCTTCCTTTTTTCCTTGTCCCTAAAACATAAGAACCTAAAGTTTATTTTCCTTATGTTTTCTAGGACACTCTTGGGAATATAAGATAAAGGTAATATAATAAACATGACTAGATTTTAACACAAATTTAAATAACACGTGACTTCCCTCATGTACAACCATCTATTAAACAAGATAGATGATCCCCTCTCTATTATCTAGTCACGATCTTTTATCCCATGATCATTTGGATTTAAAAAAACAAATACTTCAATCCATCCTTCAAATCAATTTGTTGAAATGGAAAAATCTGAGAGCAGAATCTAACATCCTCACCATTCACAACCATAAAAGATATAGTTGACTTACCTAGATTTACCTTCATGTCTGTTGCAATATAATACACATCTAAAATCTTCTTGATTTTTAAGGCATCTCTTCTTGATCCATCATAGAAAAAATAAATACCATTTACAAAAAGAGATGAGATAGAGAGTGTAATGTACCCAGATCCCTTGTTGGGCACATTGCTACATATTTAACTCTAATACCAATTAAACTATAAATGTAGCATGCTAAAAATGCTCATGCATCCAACAACAATTTAAAATTTCATGAATGCAACCATTCAAGAAAACACATCATTCAAATAACATGGTTACACAATGGAATTGAACATACAATGAAATAGAACATAACAGTTATTCGTTTATAGAAGAACCAATTGGCTACATACAAGGGATGTTCCTCCCAAATGTAGGGTTGTTGTTTCATTTCTCTAAACAACAAGCCATCCCTGAGCTAGGGATATGATTCCATAAGGAGGAGTATCTCTCTTGGCTATCCATTGTCCACACAAGAATCCCAATACATAAATTACCAACTCCCGTGGTAATTCCAATCCACTATCTCTCTTTCCCCTCAACCTGCGCAACCCAAGGAGTGGGATCACCTTCTTTGCCATGCATTCCTTTGAGTTATCCCACTTCCCTACATGTCTCCAGTGCAAGTTTGGACATGAAATATCTCAATTGGAGACTCCAAAAATTCTCATTTGCTCCAGGAGAGCTCGCGACATCCTTCCCACGATATTTTGAGCCATTTTCACAACATGAAATGCATTTATAGATGCACAACCTTTTTCTCAGCATTAAACTTATAGCTCAACCTAGTTGTTACATGCACACAGCCTAATGTTCAACAAAAAATCACTCCCAGGCATGCCAACCTAGTTCCAAGGACAAAACCCAACCCCAACATGGTTGATGCTCTTTTCTAGCACCCAACTCGCCTCTCGCTGTCCAAAAACCTATTGTAAAAACTATCCCCTCTTCCTACTGAAATTTCTCTTATCTCCGTGCATGCTTTGACTCCCACACATTTTCCAAGAAAGATTGTACCCAACCCATGCTATCATAGATAGGTGAGATGAATTTTCCCACCAATCTCTTACATGAGTGTACTTATCCCATACTTTAATAACTAGGTGAGATGACTTTCCCACCAACCTCTTACATGCATTTTTCTAATCCCCATCCATCCATTTCTTTTGGGATAACAATCTTTTTTCCATTTAAGGAAGAGGATCTTCCTTTTTTCCTTATCCCTTAACCATAAGAACCTAAAGTTGATTTTCCTTATGTTTTCTAGGACACTCTTGGGAATACAAGATAAATGTAATCTAACAAACATGACTATCTTCTAACACAAATTTAAATAACACAAGCCTTCCCTCGTGGACAACCATCTGTTACACAAGATAGATGATCCCCTCTCTATTATCTAATCACGATCTTTTATCCCATGATCATTTGGCTTGAAAAAAACTAGATACTTCAATCCATCCTTCAAATCAATTTGCTGAAATGGAAAAACTTGAGAGCAAAATCTAACATCCTCACCCATTCACAACTGTAAAATATATAGTTGACTTACCTAGATTTACCTTCATGCCTATTGCAATATAAAACACATCTAAAATCTTCTTGAGTTTTAAGGCATCTCTTCTTGATCCATCATAGAAAAACTAAATGTCATTTACAAAAAGGTGATGAAGTAGAGAGTGTAACATACCCAAATCCCTTGTTGGGAACATTACTACATCTTTAACTATGATACCAATTAAACTATAAATGCAGCATGCTAAAAATGCTCATGCATCCAACAACAATTTAAAATTTCATGAATGCAACCATTCAAGTAAACACAAGATTCAAATAGCATGGTCTCATAATGGAATTGAACATACAATGAAATAGAACATAACACTTATATGTTTATAGAAGAACTGACTAGCTACGTACAAGGGATGTTCCTCCCAACCGTAGGGTTGTTGTTTCATTTCTCTCAACATCAAGCCACCCCTGAGCTAGGGCTATGAGTCCACAAGAAGGCGTATCTCTCTTGGCTATCCAATGTCCACACATGACATCCCAATACCTAAATTATCAAATCCCACTATAATTCCAATCCATTACCTCTCTTTCCTCTCTTTCCTCTCTTTCCTCCCATGACTCCAGTGCAAGGTTAAACATGAAATATATCAGTTGGGGACTCCAATAATTCTCAGCTACTCCATGAGTTCTCATGAAAGCCTTCCCATGGGATTTTGAGACATTTTCTCAACATGAAATGCATACAGACACACAACCTCATTCTCAACATCAAACTCACAGCTCAACCAAGTTGTTACAAGCACCTAGCCTAATGTTCAACACACAATCACTCTTGGGAATGCCAACCTAGTTCCAAGGAAAAAACCCAACCCCTCTTATGGATGCTCTCATACACAACATGGTTGATGCTCTTTTCCAGCACCCAACTTACCTCTCGTTGTCCAAAACCCTATTGTAAAAATTGTCCCCTCTTCCTACTCAAATTTCTCTTTTCTTCATGCATGCTTTGATTCTCACACATTTTCCAAGAAAGATTGTACCTAACCCATGCTATCATAAATAGGTGAGATGAAGTTTCCCACCATCCCCTTACATGAGTGTATTTAGCCCATACTTTAATATCTAGGTGAGATGACTTACCCACCAGCCTCTTACATGCATTTAATTACTAGTTTGAAAAGTCAAAGGAGGTAAACATTAATGATATATTTTTTTTAATAAAATTGGCTTGGGTTATTAGGCATGTGAAACCCCCTTGGACCCCCCCTTTATCCCCCTCTCCTGTGGAACAATAGCCTCCCCCCAACGTTACCATCCCTCTCGTATCGCAACCAACGATT
>ML800474.1:110154-143015 GCA_009831015.1 Picea engelmannii | reverse complement strand
ATATATATATATATATATATATATATATATATATATATATATATATATATATATATATAGCTAGGTCATCAACCATATTGATTAGTACAGGCTCTTTGGCCCAAAACATACTGGATCACCCACCTAAATCACATGGATAATTTACATTACAACTCAGAGGGATTAAAAACCAGGGATGTTACAAAGAGAGGATTCTCCCTGTCTTAACTCCTTTGAATGATGTAGACCTCTTGGCCTCCAGTAAATGCCTTGCTTAAACCCTCAACAACAATTTAAAACAAGATATGGAAAAGAGGTCATCCATGTGTCAACCCTCTTCTAAGCCTAAAGAATGGTGAGGTTGATACATTTATAAGGATTGCAAAAGATACACAAGTGACAAAATTCATAACCCAATTTACAAAATGGATAAAGAAACCCAAATGAATTAGCATCAACCTCATATACAACCAACTTGCTTGATAATAAGCTTTAGACATGTCCACTTTTACCACAATTTCTAGAGTCATATTAGTTTCAATGGTATGAAAACCCTTATGAGCAACACCAATTGCCTCGTGGATATGTCTACCCAATAGAAAACTAAACTTTTCATTTGAAATTGAATCATATAAAAACATTTTTACCCTCTTTGATATAATCTTGGCTATTATTTTATATATGCAATTACATGAGGATATGGTCACGTACTCCTCAAATGTAGATGTATTATTTGACTTTCGAATGAGGGAAATACATGTGGCATTACATGTTGCAAACATATTTCTTGAAGATATATATTATTCAATAACCCTCATCAGATCATCCTCTTTGACTTCATAAAACCCTAAGAAGAATTCAACATGCCATCAATCTGGACCAGGGCTCTTGTCTTTTTGGAAACTATGTAATACCTCATGAAGCTCATCTTCGATACTTCCTCTAGGAGCTTCTCATTGTCCTCTTTAGTGACAAAACTAGGGGGGAAAGTGGTAATTTTAACCACTTTAGTTGTAGTGGTCGTACTCTCTACCATATTTAATTCTCCAAAATGATCCACCCTTGCCTTAGCATATCCACGAGGCTAGTAGCTACTAAAACACCATCCCTTTTCCACTTCCACATTGATTTTACATTCTTTCTACGATTTGCACGTTGATGAAAGTACTTAGTATTTTCATCTTCCTTTGAGAGACAAAGGGCTTTGCTTTTAAGTCTCCAAACAACTTCCTTATCTGCCAATATTTTCCTCTTCCTTTTCTCTAGAAGCTTGACTTCATCATTGAAAGATTCATTGGGATATCCTACCAAATCCCAATTGTATAGAGCCTTTAACTAAGCCTCTACAAAGATAAGGACCCAATCATTTTTTTTCTTCTTTTCATGAGCCCACTCAACTGCCATCTATTCAACCCTTTTTAAATTAGATTCAAATTGTATACATATTGACTCTCTAAGGGTCCCATCACATGGGATCCTTTTCTCCTTAATCAAATAAACCCATCCTCCTCCATCATGAGGGATTAAACTTAAAAGTATTGCGAGGTTTCCTCCTAACTTTTTCCATTTCCAATAAGACTAGCAAACAATCTAAAATACCTCCCATGCCTACCCAATGTCTAATCTCGGTCTACTCATATATAAAGGATTGTGTCAAAAGGAACCTATACAATCTCTTAGAAAATCTCTCCTCACCTATCTTCATGTTCCTCCAGGTGGGACTTGATTTAACATGATTGATATCACATGAAATGAAATCTTACAACTTCCTCACAAAAAAATTAGTTGATGGGCCAACATGGGCAAGAGGGCCCCATATATCAACCCCATCCAAAGAAAAATGAGATCTCCACCTATCACAACCTTCCCCTGTTTGATTGGGCTCATTGCAAAGATCCTTTCCCAATACACCACCCTATCCACATAAGGGCCATAGATGTTCATGACATTAATTTCCTCACATCACTCCTAAGAAGATAATACTATTCTTAGACTTGATTGAATAGACAATACATTAGAAATTGAAAAAACCCTAGTCATCCACCCAGAAATTAAACCCCTCAATCTACCCCTTGAGTAAACATAGTTGAATTACCACCCCCCAACAATCGTATTCAACTGACTCACCCATGGACTCTTGCAATAACATGATGTCAATCTTGTAAATATCTATAGGGCGTATTTTTTCGAGGTGTTTCCCAAGCCTCAAATATTTATGGATAAACAAATAGTGGGCTGCCCTCCTCGAGGATCTAATAGTGAATTTTGTTTATCGTCCTTAATGTCATTCCTTGCCCTGGCCTGAGCAATTGCAATATGTGATTTTCTTCACTTCCCATAACCTTTTGACTCTTTACCTTCACCTAGTGCCAACCCACATTTTGTTCCACCATTAATTAGTCTAGCTCCATTTTTCTTGGGCCTAAAATTATATCTGGACTATTGATATTCCTGGAATCAACCCTTGGTATGCTCTGATACCATGTTTATTTTACCACTTCAACCTAGCACCCAACAGTTAGCTCAAAATAAAATCACTTTATCTACTAAAAGTGCAGTTGAGTAATCAACTAAACATGCAACGAAAGCATAAATTAGGAAACCAAAAATCTCACACACAAGACACCAATATTTTCAGATATAAATCCCTAGAAAAATATCGGAGGTAAAACCAACGCTAAGAATGATTTTGTTATGCTAAAATAAGGGCTCTCGTAACAGGGACAATGGCCCATTGAGAGAAATAAAACTACAAACAAACCTGATAAAGCCTGACCTGTTGTACGAATCATAACTGCATGATTTTCGAGGTGTACACGATTTTGCTTCAACAAACCCGTGTATGTATGCAACTATCTCCACTGAGAGCCACATACATGTACGACAAGCTTTATACGATAGGACACTCTCATGTGACTTCCTCTAATTAAAACTCCCATACAATGCCTTTGTTCTCTCTTCTCCTTGAACTGATCTCTAGATGGAAGTCCTTCCCCACCTATCCAAGCTCTTGAATCATAGTCCTTCATGATCCAATACTCTGTGTGTCTACTCTCTCAACACAAGTCCTATAAAGTGTCTTCTTCCTTCACCCTAGCCTTACTTTTATAATCGTGAGTTATAATCTATTTATAATTTCCAAAGTGATTGACGGATGATATTACTTCTCACACTTACCTGAGATTTAGAAACATGCTAATTACTTTTAGCACTTTCCTTAAATAACTCAATTAACTAATTACATAATTAATTAACAAAAACTATTTACTTTAATAATTCCTTTAGCTAAAGTAAATTCAATAGTAGAAGGCTTTAGACGATTTCCTCATGTCTAGACAAATAGACATGTGTGGAAATACTTGTCCAATGCTACCACTAGCATCAACATGGACAACCTCTTTGTCGTGCTCTCCTCATCCTTAGAGGATCCCGGGTGATCCAGGTGGATATTGGTGGCCACCCATCTATCCCACTGGCTCGAAAAACAGTCTTCCACCTTGACAGGTTTTTTTTTTTTTGGAGTTCACCAATACCTTTCATACCTTGCGAACCAAGCTGTGTATCAAAGACTTTGAGCGAAATTTGGTTCTGAAATATCGTGGGGCTCTACACAGATACATCCAAACTGAAATGGATTTTCTGGACATCTCATCACTCAGTGTTTCTTATCAATATGTTGTTAAAATCGAGCATAAATTAAAGCACCAAAACAAGCGAGAGTTAGGGTCTGCAAATTTGCAACAACCAAAGTATGGTAAAGATGGCCCTAACAACCAACCTTCAAAAAACCATTCCAAGCCACAAGAAAAGAAGGGTAACGAAAAGATGAAGAAGGACACTGGAAAATGGTCTGATTTCCACAAAATCCCCTGGCACAACACCAGTGAATGTCGCTCAAAACAGTGATTGGTGGCCAAGATCAAAGACAAGGAGCAGAACCTTGATTTAGAAAATACTTATAGAAGAAAGATCATCGACGCAAGCCCACTGTTATTGTCGTGACCACAACAATTCAACTAGAAGAACCAACGGATCCTTAAGAGGGGGAGATGTGGGTGAAGGGGACCCCATTGTATTTTTTTTATTGATAGCGAAAGCCAGAAGAACCTCATCTCAGCAAAGGTCGTCAAACAGTTGAGATTGTCGACAACACCACACCTGCAGGCATACAACATCGGGTGGCTTTGCCAAGGACGAGATCTTTGTGTCAGTCAACAATGTCGATTATCATATGATATCCAAACCTTCAAGGATGAGGTATTATGTGATGTTGCTCCGATGGATGTCTATGATGTTATCTTGGGCCATTCATATATGTGGAAGCGCCATATTGTTTATGAGTCTCGAACCCATAGTTTGATCTGGATTAATTTCAGAACAAAATGAAAGAAAAGTAATTATAATCAATTACTCATGAAAATTGCTAGAAACTAAGAAATACAACAATACTTGATTTATATTAATGAAAGAATTGTAAAGAGACTATAAAAATACAGAGTGCAAGACTCACTAGAATGGTGGAAAATTTATCTTTAAGAAGAGATGTGACGTCTACGCTCATTAGCCAGAAGATGATTACAATGAGGCTATGAAGGCCTTTTTATGATAAACATGAATGCCAAAACCCTAGACATCCAAAAACCTAACCCTAGGAGATGAAACTCCAAAAGTCATGTGGGCCCCGTTTGGGTAAGTTAGTACATTACCAAATTGTAACACACCCATGGTGGGGCATCGAAAATTCTTTCTTATTAAGAAATCAAATCCTCTATTCGGGGTCTCTATCCCATTCTGCTCATCTAGATCTTTCTATCCACGGTCTCCATACTCAAAACCAAGCTCACAGTTGGTAGATTTACCTCCCCCAAGTTCCTCGGGTGTTCATTGGTTGGGGCCCTAGGGCTTCCACATGGGTCCGACTCAATATGCTTCTCCTTGAGTTCTTCGATATCCAAAAACTTCCAGTAATTCCAAATTCTATGGTGGAAATCCATCCACCAACCAATCCAACGACCGGACTTGGTCCTCGGCTAACTCACAGGCTAACGGGGAATTTGGTCCTCATCCGGTATGACACGTGTCACGTTCCAAAGGATCTATAGGGTATGCGATACACATGAATATGGGTGACATGTGGCACGTCAAACTGGGGTCCACGTCACCCCGGGTGACATCACTGTACCGCCTCACCCTGGACTGACAACCTTCTAAAATTCCTTAGATATCACGGTCTAGATCTGGCCACGTATATTTATATATCTACGGCTCTTGTTACCTCAGGGATTTGATGTTCGAGAGTTTTTCATTGCAAACTCCTCTTTTCTCCTAAAGTTCCAAATCTCCAAACTAAAGGGGCTAGTGCCACGCGTCCCCGGTATATCGACAGCTAGGAAAGAACCCGAAGGATCCCTCAATCTACAGTTTTGGGTTCTTCATGGCTCCAACCTTCGGGGTTTTGGATCCTGGTTTAATTGGTAAGATAGGTTCACCTAACCACCTGTGGAACCATCTAACGTCAATCAACCTTACGGGTACCATAAATCTCGATCGCCTTCATCCAGTTTATGACTATGAGGGACGACAATACTCCGAAGTCCCGGACTTCCGGAGCTCCGAAGCCAAAGGGACTTAGCTCCCTTAGGCTTAGCCTAAGGTTCCTAGGTATTAGTCATATGGGTTCTCCTGAACAGATCTCGTATGTTCATCATCCAGACGAAAGGGTCTTCCCTTTTGAGAATTAACTCTCGTTATCCTTCCTAAGCTTCATCAAGGATACCATTAAGGGTTTGGGCATGATATCACGGTCGCACAGCAAGGAGTCTGAAGGGGATAGTCTCATTAGACGGACAGGGCCAGATTGACGCCATACTTTCTATCTCAGTGATCCTATAGGTTTATGTCCCAAGGCACCATGAAGACTAAGTTGAGGCACATAGACAATTACTCAAAAGCATAAGTTCACAAGAAGACAAACGCAAACACAGAACTTAACCATTTCAATAAAAAAAACCATTTATAGATATATAAATACATGCATGCATCCATTATTCTCAATTCAAAGCACAAACAATGAAAACACTTATAAGAACCAGAAGATGTGATGCGACTGCTGAAAGGGGTAACCATTTCCACCCAACCATAGGCTCAGTCACTCCTAACGGATTTACCACTAGACACCCCCAAGCTAGAACACGATGCTCTGAGATATAATCCTTTCTTCCATCTCAATGACAGTAGGGACGGAGGTTACTCTCCTCCTCTCATGGGATCTTGGCAACGATTTACATAATACCAAGCAAGGAGGACCGCCCGAATACTTCCTTAGTCACTCAACGGACTCGTTTATCATCTTGTATCATAACCCTGCTAGTCGTTTCCTGTGATGAGAACACGCTCATTTCTTAGTTCTTCCTTGAACCAAAGAACTTAGTCTCTCATCTCTTCACTCTTCGCAGGTATTCCTCTGCCCACCACACCTTCATTTCTTGCCTTTCTCAGCAAGATTGTGTGTGGCTTGAATTCCCATTCTGTGGTCAGGTCTGAAATCCTTACAGATGGGTGCTCTACCCCATCCCCTCACTAACTCTTGAGGAGGTCTTCCCACCAACCAACATGACTGTAATTCATTCCCAAGTCAGAGGATTGTTCTGGTCCTGAGAAATTAAATCTAGTAAGGTATTGGTTTGGTGGAGGTTAATGCATCCATTCCTGGTCCCCTTCACCATCTCTTTCATATCATTTGTGGTCTGATGTGAGTGGGAAATCCCGCTTACGGACTTAGCATTTAAGGGCTCTAATCATGTATGCAGAAAATGACCATTTAAAGGCCTCTACTTTTTCCTATTCTCCCAACACAAAACCCCACATTCATGCAATACAAAGGTGCAAACAAGATTAGGTAACTCTACCTTAAATCCTTCATTTAATGCCAATCCCTTCTCTTTCACTCGCTCCTTGATTACAAGCCTCCTCCCAAAGCTGACCTGCATTCACACATGGACAAACAGAGAGTTGCAAACATGCATTTCATATACTAATTGTTGGGTTAGATGTGACAATATCATAAAATAAATACACAATTTGAACACATGATATGGTGGGACGAAAAAAGTATTCCTTTTTGTATTAATCTTCACAAGAGTAAACTTTACAATATGTGGTCGGAACTGCTCCTCGAACCTGGTCCTGGGCTCCTCTTCACAATGCACCAACTACTCAACCTCACAATACAATTGCAGGAAATTGGAGCAAAGGGGGGATAAATTTGGGCAGAGTTTCTATACTCTTATTCTTCTTATTCAAATGGGACCCCTACCCCTTCTTTTATAGGTAGTTATCTGGTTGAATGACTAGCCATAGGCAGTCAAATAGTTTTAGCAATTTACCAAAACTTTGTTTCCCATCTGCAACTTTCCATTTTTCATGCTTTTTTCAGTATACGCGAGATGTAGAAGGCTTTCATGCATATGCATGAGTGCACATGAAGGTTGTAGAAGGCCAGGGTGTGTATGGCTCAAAACAAGGGTTTTTTAGAAGAGCTTGGCTCAAGAAAATGGAAACTAGTAGGGCCAGAGGCCAAGTATGCAGGCTGGGTGCAAATTAGGCTTATAACAGATTCCCCCTAAAGTGTGAGGTCATAAGAGCATCTAATGGCCGAAATACTTTACCAATATTTATCAACGTGCCAAGTGAGTGAGCCCAGGGACCAGTATTCGGGAGCTGCCATCTGCAAAATAAAAGTTTGTCTCACCGAGGTGGGCATACCCATGCTCAGGATAAAAACTAAAATCATGGTTGTCAATCAAATACACTGCAGATCCATGTCATATAACTATATAAAGTGTAGCCGTGAGCAATACACAGCGGATCTACATCTCAAAATCAAAATATATACATGTATAGTATCCATCTTCAAGAAGCTAAGTGTCGTCTGATGGTTGGAGATGATGCTTTCAGAGCTTGAGCAACAACTTCAAGATCTTCAAAACTCGAGTAAGAGTGTAATGTGAGTATACGACATCACTACCCAGAGGTCTTCGACAGCTCGTCGTTGTTGTGAGTGGGAAATCCCCCTACAGACTAGAACTTAGGGTTTTATCATGCATGCAGAAAAGACCTAAAGATTCCTACTTTTTACCATCATCCCAGACCTAATCCCCATTATTCTTAAGCAAATACACGGTTAAGAAGATCAAGTGAACATACCTTATTTCCGGCATTTGATATTGATTCCTCTTCACGCTTGGTCACTCTTTGACTGCAATTCTCCTCCCAAGGCTGACCTGCATTCACAAAAGACAAACAAAGAACTCCACATGCATTTGATCTACGGATTAATGGGTTAGAGATTTAACCAACATGTACGCAATAAACAATGAAAACCTCATATGGTGGGACAGGAAAAGTACTTCTTTATTATTAACTTCACTAAATCAACTTACAATGATGAAGTCGGCCACTACTCCACCAATCTGGTCCTGGGCTCCTCTTTTACTGTACACCAACTGCTAACACACTTGCTTCTCTTCTTCGTTGAAATCACAAAATGGTTGCAGAATCTTGGGTAAAGGGGAATACGAATTCGGGTAGAGTTTCTTTACTATGATTTTCCTCTCCTAGAATGGGACCCCTACCCCTTCTTTTATAGGCTAGAAGGAGCTAGGTATTTGGTCGAATGATTGGCCATGCATGGTCGAAAGGTTTAGTTAACTTACCCAAAACTGTGTGTTCTGTCAGCAACTTTCCATTTTTTGTGCTTTTGTAGGTACACGCGGGTTGTAGTGGGTTAGCTAGAGTGTACACGTGGGTTGTAGTGGAGCAGGGTGCGTGGGCCTTTAAAAAGGGTGTTTTTAAGAAGAGTTGTTCAGTACTGGCTTGGAAAAGAAGGTATATGAAATGGCTTGATGTCAGGTAAGAATGTCTGGTGCAAATTAGGGTTATAACAAATGCCCCCTAATGTGTGAGTTCAGAAGAGTATCTGATGGCCGAAATACATTATCAATCTTTATCAACGTACCAAACTAGTGAGCCCAGGAAACAGAATTTGGGAGGTTCCATCTACAAAAATAAAAATTGTCTCACCGAGGCTGGCATACCCATGCTCGGAATGAAATAAAATCATGGCTACCAATCAAATACACTGTATATCCATGTCATATAACCATATAAAGTGTAGCCACGAGTAATACACAATGGATCTACATCTCAAAATCAAAAAGATATACATGTATAGTATCAATATTCTAGAAGTTGATAAGGCCTGATGGCTGGAGATGATGTCT
Source organism: Picea engelmannii (assembly GCA_009831015.1). Classification (NCBI taxonomy): domain Eukaryota; kingdom Viridiplantae; phylum Streptophyta; class Pinopsida; order Pinales; family Pinaceae; genus Picea; species Picea engelmannii. The sequence goes on along the minus strand of ML800474.1, from coordinate 133,755 downwards.
TCAAAGGTCGAGCATCAACTTCAAAATCTTCAAAACTCAGGTAGGAGTGTAATATGAGTGTACAACTACACTACCCAAAGGTCTTCGACGGCTCGTCGGTCATGGACCAGAGGATCTTGATGATTAGACTGGATGCTTCATGGATTTCGAACAAAGACTTGATTGGACTTTCGGGATGGCTGGGCATGAGGGCAAGAGACAAACTATAGATGGGTCGACTCAGGCGTGGTAAAAACTTCCTTTGGATAATAGCACGACAAATGATGAGACTCAGGCAGCATGGCATTAACATAAGTTCATGATGCAGGAAGCAATGCGAACTCTCCATATGTTTGGAATAATAACCAAATGGAGGAGGACATAGCTCTATGTAGTGAGAACAGCTTCCTAAGGTCATATTAAATCCCAGATCTTGAAGAACAAACAGAAAGATGTGCTTTGTCCAAGGGTGACTCATTGTGCTGCCAATAAAAAAGAAAATACTTTTCTCTTCCTCTTTTTGGGGTATATTTGTTTTTTTTGTCTTTTTCAATAATGTGGGAAATCTTGAAAAAAGAATAAAAGAATGTTACGTTATAAAGGAGGAATGAGTGTTGCAAACATACGAGTTTGAGGTGCAAGGACAAGACTGATGTTCAAATCAAGGACACTGGAAAAAATCCCTCCTAGAGCCAAAAGGTGTCAAGACGCAAAGGAAAAGTGCTACAGGGCTTGCGTATAAGGCATGTTTCAGATGGTTCGGTGTAGAGCAATATGGAGACGGCATTAGGCCAAAGATGCGAGTGCAAATGCGATTAATAAGACACACAAGGGTAACATCCTTCGATGTAAGTTTAACGAGCCCAGAGAAGGTAAGCTCAGTGGTTTTTCATATTTAGAGAGTCTGAAAAACCGTAAAAGGAGACTCCACTTGGGTACCTTTTTCGAAGATAGCCTAGTCGGCTCGAAAAAGGGGTAAAATAGCACCGACCAGACGTCTATTCAAAACCATTTTAACGAGTGTGATAAAGACAAGGTCACTCAGCAATTTTTTTCATTTTTTAGGAGTCTGAAAAAAGCTTAACTATGGACTCCGTTAGGAATGTTCTTCTGGACCATTTTAACGAGTGTGAAAGACTAAGGTCACTCGACGATCTTTTCAATTTTAGGGAGTCTGAAAAGAGCTTAACTATGGACTCCATGGGGGTTCCTTTTTCATATTAGTCCCTCGGGCCTGAAAAAGTGTTAAAATTATACCTAAGAATACTCTTCTAGAGAACCGAGGCTTCTAGAGTATACCTTTGTTCGTGCAGTTGACCATCTGGACCGAAAAAGGGGTAAACTACCTCCGGACATATGTGACTTCAAATTTCATTTTAGCGAGCGTGAAGGTCAACAAGATCACTTGGCAATATTTTTACATTTAGAGGGTCTGAAAAGAGCTTAAAAGAAGACCCATTGGGGGCTACAACTCATGTATGAAACTGTTTCAGGTAGAGCCCGCTGCTAGGCTCATACCAAGAGTCTCTTCGATAGTCAACTTGGAAAGTCTCCCAAAAGGGAAGAAAACACAAACCACGGTGTAAGTCCTCCCGCGGTATAAAAACTGTAGTCATGGCTTCAAGGATGGCCTCATCTGAAGGCAATTCAAAATCCAATAAATCATGCAAGCGAGGGTCGACAGTCCCAAAGGGTGAACTAAACTTACCATATTCCATTTGATGATGGAGGTTCTGGCCAGGACTGGCAGAGTCTATCAGTGAAAAATCACAAGTACGAGAGCTTGAAGATCTACAAACAACGAGATCGGATTCAGAAGGAGTCTCAAAATCACTCATACCAAGAGGGGGAAGAAAGGGCTCCCAATCCCCCATTGGATAAACCAATGAATCAATTGCTAAGACCAAGTCTCGGGAAGGCAAACATGATTGTACAGGTTCCTGCTCAGAAGCAATTGAACATCGAGGATAAGATGCCACATAATTAACCCGTGGCGGGTTCGAGTCTACACGAGCACTAGGAACATGTAAAGGGGTAGTCTGAAATAACGTTGAATTAGGATGGTGATTATCAGGTGCCAGCTGGTCAATAGTGACAATGCTTCCATTTTGAGGGAAATGCATCATCCGAAAAGGTATAGACACCACAGCATTCATAGCATATACATAATCACGCACAAGAAGCATATTGAAATCTAATGGGCCTTGCACCACTATAACATCAACAAGGACAGTCTTCCCACATAAATATATAGGTAACTGAGGAAGAACCCCCAAATATTCACTAGGACGTCTGTCAAAAGCCAACAGCTCATGTGAAGAAGACACAAGCTCGAGAGATCCCGAGACTTTCCAAACTGAGGAGGATAAAATACTTGCGGAAGCTCCTTCATCCACAATACATCGATAAATGTTTGTTGAATTAACTTCAACCCTTATTTGAAAAGGTGCATAAGAAGGAAGACGAGGCTCAAAAATATCATTCCAATCAAAGGAATCCATCCTAGGGCTTGTAGGGGGTGTACTCGAAACGAGTGGAATGCCCCCTTGTTCTGAAAGTACTGAACTGGAAACGCTAAAAACATAGTCGGTAGACACTTCACTCCCCAAGAGAGGAGTGGAACCAGCCGAAGACTGCGTCGATGTGACCACTTTCTCAACCAATGGCTGCATAGGCTGAGAGACTACATGGTCTAAAGGCACCTCACCCCTCAAAAGAGGAGTGGGATCATCCGATGACTGCATCGGTGTGACCACTTTCTCAACCAATGGCTGCATACGTTGAGAGACTACAAGGTCTAAAGGCATCTCACCCCTCACAAGAGGAGTGGGATTATCTGATGACTACATCAGCATGACCACTTTTGCAACCAATGGCTGAAGGGGCTACGAGAAAACTTGAGAAGACTCAGAATCAGAAGAGCTTGCAGACAAGGACCACAATCTTTGTACCTCTAGAATGTCAGGGCATAGATTAGTAAGGTGATCTCCCTTGCAAAGATTACAAGGGAACTTAGGTTTACGTCCTTTCCATCTATATTTTTCAACAGAATCAATGCCCCCAGCATGACTAGCAGTGGTTGGTTGCACATCTCCAACATGACTTGCAGAGGTTAGTGATGGGTTGATAACATGACTTGCAGAGGCTACAGACCTATTACTAGTATGACTAGCAGTGACTGGACGTTTTCCTCCAGCATGACTTGCAGAGGGTGGGTGTGTGCCCCCCGCATAACTTGGAGAGGCTGGGTGTTGGTATTCAACGTGACTTGCAGAGGTTTTCGACCGATATCGAACATGACTCGCAGAGGTTGGTGATTTCTTCTTCCTATTCTTCCTCTTTCTATTTCATTTAGACTTCCGGTTACTAGTAACTGTACTTTCACCAGAGGCAGGAGAAGGAGGAGGAGAAGACTTTGTTAACGAAGAAACATCAACATTATGCCCATGACATAAAGTGCTTAGCTGGGAAGCGTCAAGAGCATTTGGGACATTTGGAATGGTACCCAACCAAACCGGTAATCCCACATTCAACCGAGGAATGTACAAAGTGGCCATCAAAGGGACACCAACGTTTCCGAAGAAAGGAAAAGCACAAGAATCCCCTTGCAAAGGGGTTCCTTAGTTGGTATCGTCAGGAAATTTAGCCATGAAGATCTTATGCAGAGGTTCTCCCCTTGCGGGATCGTTCAAATCCGTAAAAGTCTCACACACTAACTTTGAAGAACCAGTGTTATCAAAACAACGCCTATAAAGAGGCGGCTCCACGTTTCTAAGCGGGAGACCAAAAAGTCCTCACGATCGGTAGAGTGGGTGGTCTACCACCCTAGGTCAGAGACCCAAAGCCATGACTGACTAACTTACTATGAAAAACTAGGGAGAACAGAGCACAAACTAAAAGTTCCTAAAGGAAAATCAAGCAAACGACTAATTAGTTGGAAGAACAGTTACACCAACCAACACTAGAGCAACTTACCGGTGCAAGTGAAACTCGAATACGGAAGAACCCTCCGATTATACTCTGTAAAGCATGGCCCAATGTGTGCCCTAGGTACTACGGTATACCCCTGCGATCACCTGTGTAAGTCCCTAAAATAAAGGAAACTAGTTTTCGAGCTCGTGAACAATCACCAGGCGGGTCCAGTCAACAGTCGGGTGGACCACAATGAGTAGGGTATCAAGCCCAAAACCTATCAAGGGTATTGAAAGAAAGTGTTCCGAAAGATGACTGAGGACCTCGAATGGATTCGAGACCCATGAAGCTCTGTGGCAAATGCGATCAACGAAATCCCAAGACAAGTCCTCTATATGTGTTCCCCACTACGCTTGGTCTGGCTTTGGAGGGGTTATCTCCGCTACCTATCCACATGCGACCTTGTGTTTATCCCCTATGGTAGAGGGGGGTCCCAGATAATTTCCACATTACTGGACTTCTACACTCCTTATCACAGACTCGTATGTTTGTTTTATAGCCTTGAAGAGTTTCCTCTCCAACCTAAATCAAGGCTCTAACCTAATCTAGTTGATGGACCCTACAAACATAAAGTCTAGTAAATTTTAATTAGCGTTCTTTTTATTGGCTTGATTTACTCAAAAGGGTACGGTAGTGTAACTGATGTTGTTAAGACTCTTGTAGAAAAAAGAAATGATAAGAACACTAGCAAAGAAGGATTATCTTTCTTATTTTTCTTTTGAAATTCTTTTAAGATGAGAAGAAAACACAACACTATGCTAATTTCTTTTTCTTTTTCAAATAACAATGCAAGGCAAATGCCAAGAAAGAAAGAGAACTAACAAGATATTTGTTTTTGTTTTTTATATTTTCTTCCAAACAAAGCAGAAGTAACAAAATATTCTAAAAGAAACTGATGAATGCACGATTTATTCTCAAACTTTCAAGCTAAAAATAAGTTTAAAAAGCTAAGAAACAAAAGAAATCTTTTAATGAAAAAGCAAGCTATGTTGTAACCAGACCTAAGTTTTCGACTACTATGACAGAGACCAAGAACCCTGAGAGGTATAACTTTTGACAAGGAAAAGGATGGCTGCCTCTCCTTGAACAAAAATTTTCTCAACAATCATGCAACTGACAGTTCAACAGCTAGCATGTGCAGGCGAGTTGTAAAAGGTCAGGGCATGTGTACACACATGTAGACCTTATGTAGGCCGCGTGTACCTCTACAACTCTTCAAAAAATAAAAATATAATCAATCAAACACTGGCACAGACTACTGGTATTGGGAACCAGAGTCCCTTGAAGACTCAGAAACTTACTTTGATAGAAAAGAAAAAAAAATCAAGGAAAATTTCATAGAACAAAACCAATCTGAGGTGGTACCTAAGCTACAAACTGCAAAAACAGAGACCAGAATGAGATCCAAAAAACCCCTGAGAAGGATCACTTCTGACAGGGGAGAATATGACTGCCTCTCTAAAAAAAAAAACTAAACTCAGACATGCGACTAACAATTCATCAGCTAGCGTGTGCATGCGGGTTGTGTGAAGGTAGGGCGTAGGTACACGCATGCAGGCCTTATACAGGTTGCGTGTACCTCTGTGGGTCCCGTAAAAAAAAATGTAGCCAAGCAAAGAAACAGAGATAACTGGTATGGAAGACCAGAATCTCTGTTAGCTCAAATTTTTGCAGAAACTTTAAAAATAAGGAATGAAACCAATTTTTTTTTTTTTTAAATACCCAAGAAAAATATTCCCATAAACCCTAGAGATCCCTAGTATGGTCACCAATTCTTTTGTGAGTGGGAAATCCCCCTATGGACTAGCACTTAGGGTTTTATCATGCATGCAGAAAAGACCTAAAGATTCCTACTTTTTACCATCATCCCAGACCTAATCCCCATTATTCTTAAGCAAATACACGGTTAAGAAGATCAAGTGAACATACCTTATTTACGGCGTTTGATATCGATTCCTCTTCACGCTTGGTCGCTCTTTGACTGCATCTCTCCTCCCAAGGCTAACCTGCATTCACAAAAGACAAACAAAGAACTCCACATGCATTTGATCTACGGATTAATGGGTTAGAGATTTAACCAACATGTACGCAATAAACAATGAAAACCTCATATGGTGGGACGGGAAAAGTACTTCTTTATTATTAACTTCACTAAAGCAAATTACAATGATGAAGTCGGCCACTACTCCACGAATCTGGTCCTGGGCTCCTCTTTTATTGTGCACCAACTGCTAACACACTTGCTTCTCTTCTTCGTTGAAATCACAAAATGGTTGCAGAATCTTGGGCAAAGGGGAATACGAATTCAGGTAGAATTTATTTACTATGATTTTCCTCTCCTAGAATGGCACCCCTACCCCTTCTTTTATAGGCTAGAAGGAGCTAGGTATTTAGTTGAATGACTGGCCATGCATGGTCGAAAGTTTTAGTTAAATTACCCAAAACTGTGTGTTCCGTCAGCAACTTTCCATTTTTCGTGCTTTTGTAGGTACACGCGGGTTGTAGTGGAGCAGGGCGCGTGGGCTTTCAAAAAGGGTGTTTTTAAGAAGAGTTGTTCAGTACTGGCTTGGCAAAGAAGGTATATGAAATGGTCTGATGTTAGGTAAGTATGTCTGGTGCAAATTAGGGTTATAACAGTCGTGAATAGACAAGAGGATCTCGACGATCAGACAAAGAACTTCATTGATTTTGAACAAGGATTTGATTGATATTTTAGGATGGTCGAGCATGGAAAAAAGAGAAAAACTGTAGAAAGGCCAACACAAGCTTGGTAAAAAAAAAAAATCTCTTGCACAGTAGCACGATAAATGATGAGACTCAGGAAACATGATATTGACATAAGTTGACGATGTAGGAGGCAACGCCAACTCTCCATATGTTTGGAAGAATAACCAAATGGAGGAGGACACGTCTCTATGGGAACAACTTCCTAAGGTCATACTAAATCCCAGATCTTTGACGAACAAACGGAAAGATGTGCTTTGTCAAAGGGCGACTCATTGTGTTGCCAACAAAAAGAAAATACTTTTCCCTTCCTCTTTTTGGGGTATATTTCATTTTTTTGTCTTTTTTCAATATTTTTGTAAAGCTTTTGAAAAAAGAATAAAATAATGTTACGTTACAAAGGAGGAACGAGTGTCGCTAACATACTAGTTCCAGGTGCAAGGAACACACTGATGCTCAGAGCAAGGGGACATATGTAGAAAGGGGACACTCGGAAAAAACCTCCATGGGCCAAAGGTGTCAAGACGCAGAGGCAAAGTGCTACAGGTCCTGCGTATAAGGCATGCTTCATATGGTTCAGTTGAGAGAAACATGGAGATGGCATCAGGCCAAAGACGCGGGTATGCGAATGCGGTTAATAAGACACACAATGGTAACGTCCTTTGATGTAAGTTTAACGAGCCCAGAGAAGGTAAGCTCGACGATTTTTCATGTTTAGAGAGTCTGAAAAAGCGTAAAAGAAGACTCCACTGGGGTACCTTTTTCGAAAATAGTCTAGTTGGTTCGAAAAAGGGGGTAAATTAGCACCGAAAAGACGACTATTCAAAAGCATTTTAACGAGTGGTTAAGTTTAGTAATAATTGTTGGGTTCGTGTGACACGTGGATTCAAATCGTACTCAGATTCATCCTCCCTCTGACCACAAAGGTTGTCCCCGTCATATTCATGACTGTCATTAATGGATTCTCTTATACTTTGGATCCTGCACTGTTGAGTTTTTAGTTCTATATCAAAGAACACTTAAACAAAAAATGAACTATGTGTCATGGCGCAACACTGCGCACATGGACTTTATTAACTAAATTTACAAAAATTTCAGAAAATTCAAATCTACTAATGGACAAGCTCCTTCGGACTAGAGCGACAGTCCCTCTTTCTCAGTTTGGAGACAGGTAGGGCTTCAGGTGAGCGCTATTCACCCAGCTTGGCCGCAGCACACCATCCAGTTGCGTGAGTCTAACTGCTCCTGAGGGTCGGATCTCTGTAATTATGAACAATCCCAACCAGTGCATGCGCAACTTGCCAGGATGCTTCTGGTACCGACTGTTGTAGAGTAGTACCTTGTCTCCTTACATGAATACCTTGGTCTTAATGTGCCTATCATGTCAATATTTTTGTCTTGCTTTTTCAACCGATTGATGGAATTCTGCTAGAAATATGGTTTCCTCGAGTTCTTGTAATTCCTTAAGCCTTTGCGCCACTGATTCCTCCTCTGTCATATGTGTGGCTTATGCAATATATAAACTTGGGGTGATAAATTATGCAAGCACCACTGCTTCTCTCCTGTAAAATAACTGGAACGGTGTGTACCTGTGGAGTTTTTTTTTGTTGTCCTGTATGCCCATAGTACAGTTGGAACTCTATCATCCCAGTCCTCGCGGTTTGTGTAACAGACCTTTGTTAACCCCTTGTCCAGAATTTTGTTGAAGGCTTCAACTGTTCCATTAGCCTAAGGGTGGTATGGACTGCTCTTATGGTGTTGAATTTCTCTGCTCCCCTGTCTCTTTGATGGCTAGGTTTCTCAATTCTTCTAGGTCATCTAGGCTTTATGAATCTCTTCTAATCTGATAGCACTCTATAGGTTTCTCAATTGAGGGAAATTGGAGATTAGTCTGGAGTTCTTGGCTATTTTTAGCACATACCACTAAGTTTGATTTCTTATTACCACTATCTGTAAAAAGAAATTATTTAATCTTTTGCAGGACTACTTACTTTTAAATGGAATTCCTTGCAAAATTGAGCTGCCAGTGTTTGCCAGTCATTGGTCTGTCTTCTAGTTTCCTCATGAATGACCCAAGCTTTCGGGATTGGACCTAGAGAGTGGAGGAATACCTGGACCCAAAAGTGAGAGGGTATCCCCGTAGCTTGCCACTATGTCATGCACTATTCAATATGTATCCTGGGATCTGATTCTCTGTTGAACAGTTGCGCAACTTGAAGATCTGTTTGCATCTTTGATTCTAGCTTCTCCTTATTCTGGAACCTGTACTTGATAGCTTGCTTCACCTCATCCCAAGTTTCGAATACGTCTTTATGATTAGCCCACCATATGGCAGGGGTGTTCTAAAAATCCACATGTAGTACCGAGATTCTTTGGTCTTCTCTTATATTTTCTTCCATGTTGTGCAAAAAATTGTCTAGATCTGAGGTGCCATCATATACTGGGTGTTCTCTGACTTCGCTCCCAACCCATTTGGTTGCTCTGACATTTGTGCATCTTCTTGAGAATATTTTTTGCGAACCTTGTTTCCAACTGACGAAAGCCAGTTCTGAATCTTCATCTGTTGACTGTATGCTTCTCCAACTTACTGATCCATCAGCAGTAGGATTTATATAATCGTTTATTGTTCTAGTTGTTACAGTGTACAACTGGTCCAAGTCTTCTCCCTCCATATTATTGTCTGTTGGTTCTGTATACCTGGGTCCTACATATGGATCCAAAGTTTGAACTACCTTGATTCCCTCGGCCTCAAAGTTCATGGTGTCTTTCTTCAAGTCGATTACTGCATAATTGGCATAGGCCCAATCGATGCCAAGTAATGCAGGGTAGGGGTCCTTATCTCCAATGATCTCAATGACTTCAAAGTCAGCCACTGTCTTTACTCCCGCAACATCTATTTTCACATTCTCTAGTCTTCCTATGGGGAAGATACAATATTGGTTTGCCATTCTTAACTGAATTGGGGAATATGTCAGCCTAGGTTCTCCTAAGGCTTCCCAGGTCTTATTGGGCAGAATGTTCACATCGGATCCTAGATTCAATATGACGTCCTTGATTTCAAATTCATCTAACTGGGCTACTAGTCTAAATTCTTTTCCGGTTCGTAATTTTCTTCATTGCACTCTCTGGGTACCCTTCTCAGGAATATTAGCCCTTATTCTTTCCTCTAGGGGTTCTTCGTTCCCTAAAACTAGGTATAACACATTGCGCAACTTTTTTGTTAGTTGATCACTCCCCAAGATTTCAGAGAATAATTGAAACCAAAGGTCAACTACATTTTGAGGTTGCTCAGGGTGTCTTGGCATGACTACAGGGTTTTTGGGTGTAGGGGGTGAAGTAGGGACTTGCACCATCTTGGGATAAACAATAGGCTGTGAGGGTTTCTCTTGCATATCAGGGCTAGGAACATTCTGAAATACTTCTATGGCATCTTTAAAGAATATATTTTGTTTCAGAGGGTCATACCTATCTTCTTGAGGTGCTGCTTTTTGGATTTGAGGTAGAGTATCAGCATCAGCTCATGTCTTCGCTCCTCCTCGAGTAACAATAATAAGGTTGGGAAATTGTCCCTTAGCAACCCTCTTGATTTCTGAACTGATAAGGTTAGTTCCTCTTTGTCGTACTCTATCCTCCGATTTTGCAATTAACTCTAGGCAGTCTTCAGTTGCATGCCCATTGGTTCTGCAGTGACAGCACCATGGCTACCTTGGATGAGGACATTCTCTATCCATGTGACATTGCTCATCACAGTTATAGCATCTTCTTGGCCCTCTTCCCCCAGTTCTTCCTCCTCTGAAGTCTCCTCCAGCTCCACCTCCTCAACCTCTTCCTGGTCCCTGAGGGTTTTCATTCACCTTGAATGTTGTTCGATCTAATCTATCTGCTAGTGCATCCAACGCTCTACATTGATTGGTAGTATGTGTGGTAGATGCGCAAAACTAGAAATGTATTGTGTTTGGTACTGTCGAATATTTTTGCATGATGGGGCACTGTCTTGGCCCATGCCCATGGATTCAACAGATTTCACAATACTCAGTTGTTGGTGCTACTTGGCCTCCTAGGAAAGCATGATATGGGGCGGGGTTATGGAAAGGTAAGTGCATTGATACTTGTGCAACTCCTCCCATGGGTCCTGGTGGGGTTATCATCAGATTTTGAGGGGGTCCCATTCCCCTTCCTCGCATACATTCATTTTCCAGATGACCTTCTGTATAAAATCCAGTGCACCAAACCTGCGATCGTCCTTATCTGGGTATCGTCAGCTCTTGAATCTTTTATGTAAGTGTCGATATCTGCCCTTGTAGTTGCACCAGATTCACATCTACTGGGGGTTTGTTCATTCTCAGGCTCCCAGGGTATCCTTCCATGGCTTCAATCTTCATCGATTTTTACAAGGCATCGATTAACGTGGCTATTCGTTGTTGCGTTCGCAAAATCTGAGTTAGAGGCAGCAACCCCTGAATGTACCACTCCCTTTGATGTTCTTCGTGGATTGGATGTGCCAACCTCCCTATGGCATCTTTAAACTTCTGGTTGTATTCCCAGGTCGATTCACCTTCCCGCTACTAGATCTCGCGTAACTCGAACAAAACCTGATGTTCTGACTAAGGTAACTTGAACTCTATTATGAACCTTGTCCATACCTGGCCAAGTGAGAATGCTTGACCTTGCGTTCCTGGCACCCCTGGCTTGATACTCTGCATGTACCACTTGAGAGCACACCCTCTCAAGGTAGTATAGAACTTGACCAACTTATTTTCATCCGGAGTCCCTCTGGATCTCCAAATTTCTTCATACAAGAACCAGTGCTGCTCAACATCTTCATCTCCCTTACCCCAAAATTCTAGGTATCGGGCAATCGAACCTCCCGCATGGCCATCCATTGTTGATCTTGTTGTTCCTATCAATATGAATCCTAACGGTCCTACTTGCAATCTACCAGAGGATCCCACTATCCTCCCTGTACTCTCCCTTCTTGGTTGTGACTGACTAATTAATTGTACTGGAACAGAACTGGCATGAGAAGGTAGTATCGAACTCACTGCTTCTATAGAAGACACTTGGGGTATGGGTGATTAGAGGTTGGTGCCATTGGCTTTGGGGTGGTTTTTTTTTATCTAGGGGGTCTCATTTTCTTCCACTGGGATGATCTCTTCGGCCGAATTCCCGATCTCTCCTGTTATCGAAGCTGAATATTCTCTTTCTTCTCCAAGATTCATGCCGGCTTCTTCCTCTCTCATGCATGCACCTTCTCCTTCCTGTCCCACCTCCTAGGGACTTCTTTCTCTTCGTGCTTCTCTCCCATTTAATATTTGACTGGCCAGTCATTCCTGTCTTCTCATCTTCTGCAATTCTTCCCTCTGTCTTTCCTCTACTTCTCCTGATCCACCTTCTTTCCTCGACTTCTCAAACTGTCTTGTTTCTTTCTTGATCTTGTCGCGCCACCACTTCTCAACTATGGCGGCTCTCTTCAAGGCTCACCCATCTCTTGAGTCCATTTCTTGTTGTTTCTCCCCCATTTGTCAAAGAACCCTTCCCCTCTCTCATGCCATGACTCTCACCCCGCCTCACCCTACCCCAAGCGAGGGTGTTTACACTACCATCTCAGTCAGGGACATATTCAACATCCCCTCCTCCATCAAGAAAACCTTAATCCACATGGGGATTTCTCTTAATAGCCTTCCCCTTGCATCTTTCTTGAAAATTGCCTCTCCTCATGAGAAAGATTGGTGATTCTCAGCTGCAAATTCGATGATATATCCCTCTAATGTGGTGCTGACCCAGAAATCAATTGCTCACGTGACTGGACAATCCAGCCTCTGAAGTGTTTCTAGATTCTCAGTATCCCATGCGCAGATCCTCTTGACTCATCCTTGGAACTCTAGAGCTTCTTGGAGCCTCCTTATCTAGTGGAAAAATTCTTCCAGGAATTTAACCCAGAAAATCTTGTACTGGTCGCTCGATCTTTCTAAGTAAACGATTGCTTTGTGAGTGTTTTCCACTGATTTTCCCTTCAATTCCACTTCTTCCCATATTAAGGTGTCATAGTTTCTTTCCCACCATCAATCAATACCAGATCTATGGATTCGGAGAAGCATTCTCCCTATGGATCTATGGATCGGCGACAGAACCATTTTGTTGGCACAAGATTGATCAGAACAGGGTCCTTCTCAGGTTACCAACAAAAGGTATCGTGTAGTCTAGAGCGTTGGCATTTTCATCTCACCCAAAGCGCTGTTGAGATAGATAGATAAGGAAGGATAGGGAAAAGACTTAAGAGGATCCATAGGGCCTTTAGGACTCATTCTTGATATTGCTTAAGAGATAGGAACAGATATGAACCATACATGTGCAAGAATCGAACCTACTTACATTGCGAACAAGCATTTAAATGTAGAACCATCAGATAGAACTTACATACCATAAGGAAATGTTGTAATGCATAAGAAAACACACACAGATACATCATATTTGAAAATTTAGGTCCTTCTTCATATTATCTTTGGAATCTTTCTGTGATTACAGACTTAGAATTACACCATAGTGCAGTGTACAGAATCTTAACTCTGAACTCATGTCGGAGAGCTCCAACTCTCGAACTGATATATCAAATTCATTACAGACTCATGACTTAACTGAACAACAACAACGATGGAAACCACAACAACTAATCAACCCCTCTCTTTTTACAATTATGTGTGTCACTATCTCTAAGCTGGGTTGTGTCTTCCTTCTCGGCTTGCACGCTTTCTTGTTCCATTTGTTGCTTAGTTGGCGTTGCACTGACTTTTGCAACTGCTTTCTGTTACTCTTTCTCGTTCTGATGTCCAGCCTTTGTTGAATCTTGTGCAACTCATGCTCAACCAAAACTTCCACAATTCCTTATCCAACAACGAAGGGCCCAAAAATGGTTTCCCATTTCCATTCTGGAATTGGTAGAGGTTGTAATAACCCTGCTAGGTGTCTATGTTTTGCCTTAATTTGTTGGCATTCTAGACACTTAGCTAAATAATCAGCTATGTCCTTTTTCAACCCAGGCCAATAGAATTGTTTTCTAGTGGCCGTAATCATTTTTTGATAACCTGGATGACCATTATATGGTCTCTTGTGCAGTTCGTCCATTATGAACCTCTTCAAGTCATCACAACTTGGAATATACAATATGTTTATGTAAGTCAGCAGGCCTTCATCGAGCATCTGATAGCCTTCATACTTTATCCATGTAGTCTCTTGCCTTAGGTATGAGGTCATGGTATTGAAGAATGCATCTGTTTATTGTGCATTCCTAACTCTTTTCTAGACATCCGTTTCATAGGTGCTTACCGCTTCCAAGTGAATCATTTTCACACTTCTGCTAAGGGCATCGACCACCCTATTTTATTTTCCTTTGATGTGTTTGATTTCGGAATCAAACTCACTAAGGAGAGCCATCCACCTAGCTTGTCTACCATTGAGTTTTGGTTGATCAAACAGATGCCTCAAACCACAGTGGTCTGTCATAAGTACAAATTTCCTACCCAAGAGGTAATGCCTCCACATTTTTAAAGCATGCACTATGGAAACCGACTCTGGATCATGGGTCACATAATTGATTTCATGCTCATTCAATTTTCTAGATTCGTATCAAATTACACGTCCTTCTTGCATAAGTACTCCTCTGAGTCCTTCCTTACAAACAACTGTACACACGAGGAATTCATTATCAGGGTCTGCCATCTTCAACATGGGTGCATGGGTCAAAAGGTATTTCAGTTCCTGAAATATTTCTTCACATTCTAATGTCCAAGTGAATTTAACCCCTTTTTTCTGAAGGGTAGTGATTGGACAACCAATCTTGGAAAAACCTTTTATGAACCTTCTATAGTATCCTGCTAATCCCATAAAGGATCTGATATAAGATACATCTTTTGGGGTAGGCCATTCCATAATAGATCTGATCTTGTCAGGGTCTACTGCCACTCCTTCTTTAGAAATAACATGGCCTAAGTAATGGACTTGCTTCTGGAAAAAGTCACACTTGATAAACTTAGCATAGAGTTGATGCTCTCTTAGTACTTGTAGCACTAATTTAAGATGTTCTTCATGCGCCTCTTTGTTCTTGGAGTAGATTAGGATATCATCAATAAAAACCAATACAAATCTGTCTTGGAATTTGATGAGTACATTATTCATCAAGCACATAAAAGTGGTGGGGGCATTGGTTAATCCAAATGGCACCACCACAAATTCATAGTGACCATACCTTGTCCTGAAGGTTGTTTTGTGGATGTCTTCATCCTTGATTCGGACTTGATGGTATCCAGACCTTAAGTAAATATTTGAGAAAATGGAAGCACCCCCTAATTGGTCGAACAAGTCATCGATTATTTGTAAGGGGTACTTGTTCTTTATGGTTGTCTTATTGAGTTGTCTATAATCTATGCACAGTTGGAGCGTGCAATCTTTCTTTTTCACAAACAAGGATAGTGCTCCCTATGGAGACACATTGGGTCGGATGTAGCCTTTGTCCATAATTTTCTTTAGTTGTATTTTGAGCTCAACTAGCTTGGGTGTACTCATCCTATAGGGTGTCCTAGACACTGGCACTGCTCGTGGTACAAGTTCTATAAAGAAGTCAATGTTTATTCTCGGAGGTAGACCTGATACCTCTTCTGGGAATACGTCTCTATACTCTCTTAAGATGGGGTGGTCCTCTAGGTTTGGTTTGTCACCCTCAATGGATTCTAACACATGTATTGCATAAAGAGGACATCCCTTTCTGCAATACTTTTTCATTTGAAGGGTTGATATTCGTCTCACTGAGACAAGCTTCCAAATCCCTTTGAGGGTTATCTTTCTCCCTTCTTCATTTACACATTATAAAGTTTTATGGTAACAGTCCAACTTAGTTTTATAAGTATCTAACCAACCCATACCAATCAACAGGTCATAAGATCCTAGGGGAAGTATGCTAAGGGTCACTTGGGTGGGCAATCCATCCATAATGAATTTACAAGCTGGTATGACTTTTGCTACTTTTCTTTTGGTGTCAATGGCTAGTTGTACCAACCATGGCCTAACATGTCTAACTGGTTGCAGTTTACACTTATCAACATTTTTAGGGGCTACATAACTCAAATTAGAACCAGGGTCAATTCAAAATAGAAACCAAATGATTGGCAATCATACCTTATGATCCAGATTTATTTTCGGCACGAAATGAACGCTGAGATATATAAAAAAAAAATGCACAGAGATATTGCAAATATCCAATAATATAATAGAAATGTATCAGAGATGCAACCATAAACACAAATATATAGTAATACACGATTTCTATTATTGAAATAAATGTACAGAGACTGTAAAAATACAGAGCGAAAGACTCCCTAGAATTGTGGCAGCTTGTCTCTTAGAAGAGATGTGACGACTACTCGCATTCACAAGAAGATGATTACAATGAGGCTCTGAAGACCTTTTTTACAATAAACAGGAATGTCAAAAACCCTAGACATCCAAAAACCTAACCCCAGGAGATGAAGCGCCAAAACTCATGGGGGCCCCGTTTCGGTAAGTTAACACATCAACTTCTCGGGGTCGTAACTTTTGCATACGATCTATGTTTTAGGTGTATGATAGCCCATTGGAAAGGTATCGTCGAGGAGATTCATTTTGAGGGCTCAATCATGCCTTTGGTTATCATTGAGAAGATTTATACTGAAAAATATTCATTTAGGCCCTCAAAATGGCCCCGAAAGTTAAAAACTGCTAAAAATAGTAAATTGCCAAAATTGACAGAAAATTGTTTTGAGCCAGTTGGAAAAGGTGGGTGGCCACCAATATCCACCTGGATCAATCCTCCCTGCTTAGGAAGCAATGGTCTCCATTGCGTTGAGTGCCCAAGGGAGAGGAAAATGTGTTTGTTGAATCTGAATCTTGGTGAGTTGCTTGCCTTACTAGAGACGTTACACTGCTTGGTTTGTGGAAGGCTATCACAAGCATGTGGCTGGAAGGGTTGGACCTTTTCGACCAGTCTGGATACATGAGATTATTTTGTGCAGAAGGAATATTTACACTTTGTTACAATCTTGTCAACCTGCTTCTGTTGGATAGAAGGTGCTTGGGCCAAGGCTGTAGTGGTTATAGTATCCTTTTGTTCACCTTTTGAACAGATTGTGAAGAAGCTGAATTTTGTAGTATGAGATACTACCTTGCGGCACTTTTTAGGTGGAACAGTAGTCGAAACTACCTCTGGTATTCTGTAGAGATGACCCTCGAGAGAATAAATGAAATTGCAGGGTTGAGACTCATAAACAACATGGCGCTTCCACATATATGGTTGGCCCAAGACAACATCACAGACATCCAGTGGGGAAACATCACATAATACCTCATCCTTGCAGGGTTGGATGTTGTATGACAATTGACACTGTTGGCTGACACGAAGATCTCATCCTTGGCGAAGCCACCTGATGTTGTATGGTTGCGGGTGTGGTGTTGTCAATAATCCCAACTGTTTGACGACCTCTGCTGAGATGAGGTTCTTTTGGCTTTCTCTATCAACAATAAAATGCAGCGGAGTCCCCTTCACCCACATTTTTGAATGAAAAAGGCGCTCCCCCTCTTCAGGATCTGTTGGTTCTTCTAGTTGAATTGTTGTGGTCACGACAATAGCAGTGGGGTCTGTGTCAATGATCTGTCCTTTACCAGTATTTTCATAATCAGATTCTGAATCAGGGTTCGTCTCCTTGTCTTTGATCTTAGCCACCAATGATTGTTTTGAGAAACATTCATTGGTGTTGTGCCAAGGGATTTTGTGGAAATCGCACCATTTTTTGGTGTCCTTATTTGTCTTCCTGTGACCATTCTTTTCTTGTGGCTTGGAATGGTTTTCTTGAGACTGTTTGTTAGGGCCATATTTGTCATACTTTGGTTGTTGTGGATTTGTAGACCCGAACTCCCATCTGTTCTGGTGCTTAAATTTCTGCTCGATTTTAATAGAATATCGATAAGCAGCACCGAGTGATGAGATGTCCAGAAAATCCATTTTAGTTTGGATGTATCTGTGTAGAGCCCCACGGTATTTCAGAACCAAATGTCATTCAGAGTCTTTGATATCCAACTTGGTGCGCAAGGTATGGAAGGTATTGGTGAATGCCAGAATTGCTTGGCCCCTCTCTTGCCGCAGTGAGGTCCATCTCATGTACTGGTCCTCATAGTTCCCAACAGGGTAATATTGTTCTTTTACCGCATCCACAAAAAAATCCCAAGTGGGCTCGGCCCCATATATTCCAGACTCCTCTGTGGAACTTTTCTCCCAGTAAGTTTCCCACCAATGTTTGACATGGGGGAGAGATTTAAGGAGTGCGAAAAATTGTGAAAAGGGAAATAACCTTCTAGCAGATTTAACCATTTGTCTAGGGCTTCTGCATCTATATGTCCTTCAAATACAGGAATATCAAAATTAAATTGTACCTTGAAAGGTGAGGTGCCTCTAAAGTGGTTGCTTAATGAAGATGCGCCTGTTTCTATCGGCAGGCGTTGAAGGATGTGGGCAAAATTCTCCATCATTTCGTCCCTCTATCGCCTCAGAGCTTGCTCAAGCAATAGATTGATAGGATCGCCTGCTCCATCATTTTTATTTTCTTTCGCCATTGAGGGTTTCTTGGGTGTGCGAGAGCAATTTTCCTCAAGAGAGACAAGCTCGAGACCCAACATTATATACTTGGACCTCGTCGGGGACATGCACTGAAAAAAAATGATCAAGAATAGCCTGCTATGATACCACTGATCCAGATTTATTTTCGGCACGAAATGAGAGCGAAGATATAATAAAGAAATGCACATAGATATCGCAGATATCCAATAATATAAAAAAAAATTATCAGAGATGCAACCATAAACACAGATATACAGTAATACACAATTTCTATCAATGAAAGAAATGTACAAAGACTATAAAAATACAGAGCGAAAGACTCGCTAGAATGGTGGCAGCTTATCTCTGAGAAGAGATGTGACGGCTACTCTCATTGGAAAGAAGATGATTAAAATGAGGATATAAAGGCGTTTTTTACAATAAACAGGAATTCCAAAAACCATAGACATCCAAAAACCTAACCCTAGGAGATGAAGCACCAAAAGTCATGTGGGCCCCGTTTGGGTAAGTTAGCACATCAACTTCTCGGGGTCGTAACTTTTGCATACGATCTTCATTTTAGGCGTATGATAGTCCGTTGGAAAGGTATCATCGAGGAGATTAATTTTGGGGGCTCAATAATGCCTTTGGTTATCATTGAGAATCTCGATCCTGAAAAACCTTCATTTAGGCTCTCAAAATGGCCCCAGAAGTTAAAAACTGCTAAAAATAGTAAATTGCCAAAATTGTCAGAAAATTGTTTTGAGCCAGTTGGAAAAGGTGGGTGGCCACTAATATCCACCTAGATCACCTTCCATCTCCACCACTGAATCTTGGTGGTCGGCTTGCTTATTATCCACTATTGCATAAATCTGTGGCATGCTCCTAGCCACATCATTGATTGTGGTAGCTTCTTGGATGTTGTAGACTCTCCTACCGTTACGTTGTTTGTGTGCGCAATCCCTCAGCAGATGTTCTTCTCCGCAACCCCAACTTTTCAAGGGTTCTCTCTTTGGGTTATTAGTCTTTCCTTGGGTTGATCCAAAAGGTTTTTCTCCACTCTGGGAGGGGAAATTATGCTGATACACACTTCAGGTAGGAAGGCTCATCCTAGAATCCTTCCTATAGTTCTTAAATATTGAGGATTTAAACCCCTTCTTCTTGAATCTCGAACTACTCTTCTTCTTCCAGTCCTTGCGAGGTTCGGTCTGATTCCCGAACTATTCCTAACAATACCTTTCCTTCCAGATAGTATCTTCTGAGGTCCTTAGCTCGTCAAACTCAATCTTGTTCTGGTAGGACTGAGGTAACCCACTAATAAATCGTTGCACTTTTACCTCTTCATCCTTTATGTAGCGTACATACCTTATCATCTCAAGGAACTTGTTGATATATTCCTCTATGGTGAGTTGTCCCAACTTTATTTCATAGAACTCTTTAGTCTTCCCGTCAAAGTATTTCTCTGACAAATACTTCTTCTTGAAGTATTCCTCAAATTGTTTCCATGGCAAGTATTTCTCATGGATTCCTTTCACGTTCTTGAGGTCTTCCCACCAAATGGAAGCTTTTCCATTCATGTTGAAGATGGTTATTCAAGCCTTCAAGTTTTCGGAGTAGTCATGGACTCTGAAGTACTTATTTAAACCAAGTAACCAAGCTTCTACCTCTTCCCCTTTCTCAATCTCTCCATCGAAAGAGGGTGGTTTGGCTTTCTTGAACTCTTCAAGGTCATGAATTTTGGAATGCTTTCGCTTCTTTTCTTTCCTTTGAGAATGTGAGCTAACTTTTCCACTAGAGGATCCCTCAAAGTTGCCAGTTTCCTCTCCAGAGGACTCTCTCGATGAGTGTCCCCTGCTTCCAGGTTGGGCCTTCCTCGAGGTACTCCTCCTAGTGAGGCCACTTATGGGACCACGTTTTTGTATCTCAGGTGTGTTAGCGATATTTCTTGTAGGGGGGTTAGAATGCAAAAGAATGGGTTAAAACCCACTTGTCCTAAGTTTTGAATGCAAATGCGCCTGTGGTAAGCGGCAAGCAAGTCCAAGCGGCAGCGATTCACGTGCTCGGATCAACGGTGCATATGGGATTCCGGACCCCCCCCCCCCCCCCCCCTTTNGGGGGGGGGGGTCCGGAATCGGGGGTGCATCTCTTCAACGGTCCAGATCGACGCGCCTGGATCAACGGCAATAAAGGCAATTCCAGACCCCCCTTGCCTTTCTACCTTTAAGCGGAGGGGGGGGGTCCGGAATCGGGGGCACAGCTTTCCGACGGCCGAGATCTTAGCGCCCGGATCAACGGCGCTCGCGCGATCCCATCATTCTCAGCTGCTCTGTGTTTAGCCTGCGTGGGCCCTTCTCCCGTCATGTCATCTTCCAGAACCACCTTTCTCCTGCTGTCGTGTATCATCCATCCACCTCCCCTCTTTGGTCCACGTGGTCCTCCTTCCTTCTCATCATCCACTCGTTGCTTGCCATGTGTCCCGCTCCTTTCCACGTCAGCCTCTCACCAAAGAGCACGTCCATTATCTCTCGTCTTCCCCCCCTTCCACCTGTTGTCTTCCGCCATGTGCCCTCCTCTGTCGCCCTTCTCACACCTCGCCACTTCCTTCACGCCCTCATGATCCGGCGCCACCACTCCTGTCATGCGCCCCATCCTTCGCGTTGGCCTCCACGCCTATTCGCCAAGCCATTCAGTTATGCCAAGTGGCAACATGAGGAGTTTTCCACATCCCGAAGTGCTGAGTTGGTCGGGCCATTCTCAATCCCAACGAAGCAGTTATTGAAGCAGTTGGTGGTGGTTAGACATCGCCTCCGCCATAATGGGAAAGTCCGGCAATGAATTAAAGGCACGTCGATTCGCCGATGAAACTGTCAGAAGATCGATCGCGTCTGCCATAAGTTGCACGACCATTCAAAGATTGCAGCTGTGGATTGTCAGAAGCCATGCAGACACAAAGCTTTTAATGCTACGTCTCGATTTTGTTGTTGTTGCTAGTTTGAGTATATGAAGGCGTTTTCGCCATTTTTGTATCCATCGATGGTAGAGCGAAGCTCCCGAATGTAAAGTTTTAACGACCATTCTAGTTTCCTGGTTATGTATTTGTGTTTGAGACTTCTTGTTTTATGACAAACAGTTTTCCTTTTCCATCTATGTTTCATCTCTTGCCAGAGAGTTCATGATCGAATGCTTCGTATGAATTAGCACAGTTATGTTATGGTAAATGATTTATTATTGCATTGTTGTTTTCTCTGGTTTCATGCATTTGGATATAAGAAGATATTGTCTTCAGATGCTTGCTCTCACAGTCTGTTAGAATCCTGATGCTTATAGCAGACCCTTGCACCCTTCTTATAAAATTCTTCCATCTACTCACCCTTGTTGCAACTCATTGTTTGAAGTTTACCAAGACCTCACTCGTCCATACATACCCGGCCTAGTTTTAGAGTTGAGACGATATTGTTCTGAGTTTCCATCCATTTGATCACCCCTTTAAAATTGTGACATTAAATTGATGGGTGTCAGGCTCTACTCCTGCAAGAAATCCAGGAGTGACTTCTGACGCTAACATTTCTGGCGCCGTTGTCGGGGACGAAGTTGAATATTTTCCCCGGGATTGAACGACAACGATCAGCTGATTCTGAAGGTGCATCAGAAATCAGAAGTATTGAGATTGCTACTGTGCACCTGGCGACTCCATTGTGACGACTCCACTGAAGTGAACCCGCTGTTAGTTGTGGCTTCCAGCGGCAGACACACGCGGTCCCATCCACAACTGCCCCTGGCTACAACTGAAGAAAATCCGGAGGTGATTCTCAGAAAAGGAAAGTCCCCCCAAGGAGAAAGCTTCGCCTCCGAATCAGGTATTTCCCCACCTCCTTCCGTAAAAACTCCATTCTCTTATTCTCAGCTTCCTAGTCGTCCTTCCTCTGAGGTTTCCCGTTTTCTGAATTTTGGGAGTGTTCCTGCTGAGTTTTCCCCTCCTAGTCTAGTATCAGAGGGAGAGATCCTTGTCACTCCCCCCTCCCTGGAAGCTGTGCCTTGGTTAAGACCTCAGGCCTCGGAAGGTTTCACTACCCCTCCTTTTATTGTTACTGCTGCACATTCAGGTCCCTTAGCCCTCTCTCTGTTTTCCCCGTCGTCTCCTTCGAGAACCTCCTTTCCGACATCTCCCGTTCACACTCCTTCTCCTCCTAGTTATCCTCCACCTAATATTCCTATGGCTGGTGCTAATCCCCCTCTGAACAGAATGGACGCCATAGTCGCTGCTAGATATGCTCCTTTAATCCTACCCCATCCCATGAATCCCCTCCCTACTGGAGACTATTTGAAATACATGCCCAAGTTCGCGGGAGAAGGAAACTTAACCGCAGAAGAGCACTTGGCTGCTTTCTACAGTTATGCAGACAACCTAAACATTGAAAATGAAGATGTATGGATGAGAGTCTTTGTCCAGAGCCTGGATGGTGAGGTTAGGGAATGGTTTAGAGGACTGGCCCCCGGATCTATTGCTGGAATTGAGGCTCTGGATAGTGTTTTCCTGAGACAGTGGGGAGATAGGAAGGATTATATGTATTACATGACAGAGTTTGGGGCTCTGAAGAAAATGGATGGAGAGTCTGTCTCTGACTTCTCCAAAAGATTCAATAAAATGTATAACAAGATTCCAGCAGAGATTAAACCCTCAGAAGCTTCTGCTCAAATTTCCTATGCTGGTGCAATTGACCCTGATTTTTCTCTCTTATTAAGAGAAAGAAGAGCCACCTCCTTAGCTCAAATGCAAGATGCAGCTATAGAAGTGGAATCCAACCTATTAGCAGCTGACAGGCTAAGGAACAAGGCCGACGCAGACAGAAGAAAGGGAAAATCGGAGGCCTCAACTTCCGGCCCATCACTGCCCCACCCTCAAGTAAATGAGCTGACCCAGGTGATGAAATTTCTGAAAGAAGAGATGGAAAGATTGAAGGTGGAAAGGAAGCAGGTGAACAAGGGCCCTCAGAACACCGAAAATAAAGGGGGTTTCAAGAGCCCAAATAATATTTCTCCCCCAACTATGCACAGAGAAAGGGGAAGAGACAGATAAGACCAGAGAATTCAGGCCCCTTTTCAGAACCATCTGGTTGCCCATGAGGAGGAAAGAGAAGCAAATGAGCTGGATCCTCAAATCCACTGCCTAGAAGACACTCCTCCTTTTCCTCATCTCACCCAGACTGCTTATGAAGAGTCTCTCATGGATGGTCAGCTAAATGAATTGAGCAAGGGAGACAAAGCTAGTGGCGGTCGAGGCAGGTACAACCTGAGGTCCGACAAAAGGG
>ML800474.1:89719-109580 GCA_009831015.1 Picea engelmannii | reverse complement strand
TGGTAGCTGATGTTCCCCCCAAGTTTGGCATGTTGTTGTCAAGGTCTTGGATTAAGAGACTTGGAGGGACGTTACAGATGGATCTCACATATGCCACCATTCCAGTCTTTGGAGGGGAACATAGGAGATTGTACAGAGAAGCCTAGCTAGCCTACATAGTCAGTGACGAAGCGAACCCCACTAATCACCCCATCTTTGCACTGGACACTGACTTAGGGTCTAGTTTGTTACAGTTCACTGAGACTCCTTAGGCCCCTTTGCAGATCAGAAAATAGTCCATTCTCAATCAGGAGATGCCTCCCCCAACCACCTCTGTTTGGAAGATGTTCTTTGACGGAGCTTCCTCCAGTATGGGTGCAGGTGCCGGGATAGTATTTGTGTCCCCTTGTCAAGATACCATCTCTCTGTCATACAAGCTGGAATTCGAAGTCACCAACAACGTGGCAGAGTATGAAGCTCTGGTTCTAGGATTAAGAGCTGCAAAGGAAATGGGAATTAAGGAGATGGTTGTGTTCGGAGATGCGGAATTGATCATCCAGCAGGTAAAAAATGTTTATCAGGCCAAGCATCCGCGTCTCAGAAATTACAGGAACGAGGTATGGGACCTAGTGGATAATTTCTTCCTGGCTTTTAACATTTCTTTTATTCCAAGGGAGGAAAATGCTTCAGCCAACTTTTTAGCTGTCACAGCTAGTTTGCTTGAGGTTCCCACACTGCCCACTGTCAGATCCGATGTCGAAATAAAGTATAGACCCTCTGTACCAGACAATGTCAAACATTGGAAGGTATTTGAGGATGATCAGGAGATTGAAAAGTTTCTTCAATCCGTTGATCACTTTTCTGCATTACACATAGATGAGGATCCTGACATTGAAGGAGAACCTGACCATCGCCCTGGAGAATTTTTGAATAAAATTGCTGACCACTAGATTATTCAGCTACCAAGCAATCACATACCAAAAGGACTAATCCCATTGGAAAGGTTGTTTTATGGGAATGATGTGGCCGTAAAGGGTAGAGTTTCAGGTGATGAGGCCTACACAGCTGAGTGCAACATAGGCACACCAGAGGAGCCTAAGTTTGTCAAATTGTCAAAGAGTTTGACTGAGGAGTAGAGGGCCGAATATATTGATTTGCTGAGGGAGTTTGCTGATGTGTTTGCATGGACCTACGAAGATCTCAAGACATACGACACATCAGTCATTGAGCACAAGATCCCACTGAAAGAAGAGGCCAGGCCATTCAGGCAGAAACTAAGACAAATAAATCCCATGCTGCTACCTGTCATGGAGAAGGAAGTAAAGAAGCTGCTAGACGCCCAAATCATTGTCCCCTTGAGATATCCCGACTGGGTGGCCAATTTGGTCCCAGTAAGGAAGAAAAATGGCGAAATCAGGCTCTGTGTCGATTTCAGAAACCTGAACAAAAGCTCAAGGAAAGATAATTATCCCATGCCCAACATGGAGCACATATTGCAGAAGGTCACCGGTGCTTCCATAATATCCATGATTGATGGTTTCTCTGGATACAATCAGATATCAGTCATGCCTGAGGACCGAGAAAAAACAGCCTTCACCACTCCTTGGGGCACATTCATGTATGCCAAAATGCCTTTTGGGTTGATGAATGCAGGAGCCACATTTCAACGAGCCATGGACATAGCCTTCATTGGAGAAAAAGATAGGTTTGTGGTGATTTACCTAGATGACATAACAGTCTTTTCCAAGACTGATAAAGAGCACCGCTACCATTTGAAGAAGGTTTTCCAGAAATGTCGAAGGTATGGCCTATCTTTAAACCCCAAGAAATCATTGTTTGCTATGCAAGAGGGAAAGCTATTGGGCCATATAGTATCAACAGAGGGGGTGAGAATTGATCCTGGCAGGGTAGAAGCACTTCAGACCCTGTCACTTCCCAGATCTAAGAAGGAGGTTCAGGCCTTTTTGGGGAAGATAAATTTTCTAAGGAGATTTGTCTCGAATTTCGCTGAGTTGGTGAAACTCAGCACAGCCATGCTCAGGAAAGGGAATGAAGTGAAATGGACTGCTGAACCCAGGGAATATTTTGACCGAATAAAGAAGGCGTTGACTGAGGCACCTGTGCTAATCAGTCCTGATTATTCCAAAGATTTTTTGATTTTTTCTTTAGCTTCTTGTGATACAGTAGCAGCAGTCTTATTGCAGAAAAATGAGAAGGGGCAAGAGCAGCCTATTGCCTTCTTTAGTAAAGCATTAAGAGACACAGAGCTTCGTTACGAGATCATGGAGAAGCAGGCCTATGCCCTGGTGAAGGATCTTAAAGCCTTCAGAGTCTATGTCTTTCATTCAAAGATCACTTCATATGTCCCTTCGGCTTCTGTGAAGGACATTCTTAGACAGCCTGACATAGACGGAAGGAGAGGTAAGTGGATTGCCAAGATCCTAGAGTTCAATCTAGAAATCAAGCCCATCAAGCTCGTAAAGGGGCAGGGTTTGGCCAAATTGTTGGTTGAATCCAACTGCAAGGCCTTGGGAATTAGCTTCATCAATGAGCAAGCTGAGCCATCCAACAAGCATTTCCAGGGTGCCCTACCACTAGCATCATGCCCCTGGTACAAGGATATCTTGTACTTTCTGCAAGAATTAAATCCCCCTGATGGATTGGGAAAAAATAAAGCTAGAGCCTTAAAGCTCAAAGCGGTCAGATATTGCCTCATTGACCAAACTTTGTATTGGAAATATCCTCTAGGGGTATTACTAAGGTTTCTGAACCCGCAGCAAGCCCAGAAGGTTATGTTCGATTTCCATAGTGGTCTCTGTGGAGGTCATCATTTTTGGAAGGCCACAACTCACAAGATCCTCCGAGCTGGATATTACTGGCCCACCTTATTTCCTTATGTCTGCAGAGAAATCAGAGCTTGCATCAAATGCCAGAAATTCTCAGGAAAACAGCAGCTCAAATCCCTGCCATTAAAGCCTGTGGTAGTCTCTGCACCCTTTCAGCAGTGGGGATTGGACTTCATCGGGGAAATTCATCCTCCCTCAAGCGGCCAGCACCGATGGATTCTGACTACAACCGACTATTTCACCAAATGGATAGAAGCTGTCCCTACCAGAAGCACTTCTCACAAAGTAATTATCAGCTTCCTGGAAGATATCATAGCAAGGTTTGGCTGCCCTAGCAAAATCGTCACCGACAATGCCTCCCCATTTCGGTCTGAGCCTCTGGTTAAGTTATGTGAACAGTTCGAGATTTCACTGCTTCGCTCTACTCCTTATTATCCTCAAGGAAACGGATTGGCAGAGTCCTCCAATAAAAGTCTGATCAATCTCATTAAGAAGCTACTGGAGGACAATAAAAGGGCCTGGGACTCAAAGCTCAAATTTGCTCTCTGGGCTGATCGGGTGACAACTAAGAAATCCCTGGGTGTCTCTCCTTTCCAACTTGTTTATGGAATAGAGGTTGTTTTCCCCACTAAGCTCGCCTTACCTGTGGCAAATCTCCTCCAGGACTTTGAAGGAGAACCTAACCATGTGATCAGAAGAATTCATCAGATGATGGAAGTGCAGCAGATCAGAGAGCAGGTCATGAATAGGGCCTACAATCATAAGCAGAAGATCAAGCAGGCTTTTGACAGGAGGAGCAAAAGGAAAGAATTCGAGCAGGGTGATCTAGTGCTCAAATGGGATGCACCCAGGCAGGAAAAGGGCAAACACAGTAAATTTGATCCCTCTGGTTCGGGCCTTTCAAGATCCTTGAAGTATTTTCGAATAACACTTACAGGTTGCAGGATCTGGAAGGCAAAGAAGTTTTCAATGGCCCAGTAAATGGGCATTTCTTAAAAAAATGTTTTCTGTGAGCCACATTCGGCTCTTTTTGTTTTGTTTTGTAAATATCGTTTATGTTTTGTTTTTCGGACTAATAAATGACTCCATATCCCAACAGCGAAGGCACTGAATCTGCAAAAGAGTTCTTAGACCATCACAGGGACGACTCTATCCCCCATGGAGCCAAATGTTAGCGATATTTCTTGTAGGGGGGTTAGAATGCAAAAGAATGGGTTAAAACCCACTTGTCCTAAGTTTTGAACGCAAATGCGCCTATGGTAAGCGGCAAGCAAGTCCGACCGACAGCGATTCGCGCGCTCGGATCAACAGTGCATATCGGATTCCGGACCCCCCCCCCACCTTTCTACCTTTAAGCGGAGGGGGGGGGTCCGGAATTGGGGGTGCATTTCTTCAACGGTCCAGATCGACGCACCCAGATCAATGGCGATAAAGGCAATTTCGGACCCCCCTTGCCTTTCTACCTTTAAGCGGAGGGGGGGGGTCTGGAATCAGGGGTGCAGCTTTCCGACGGCCGAGATCTTAGCACCCGGATCAACGGCGCTCGCGTGATCCCATCATTCTCAGCTGCTCTGTGTTTAGCCTACGTGGGCCCTTCTCCCGTCATGTCATCTTCCAGAACCACCTTTCTCCTGCTTCCGTGTATCATCCATCCACCTCCCCTCTTTGGTCCGCATGGTCCTCCTTCCTTCTCATCATCCACTCATTGCTTGCCATGTGTCCCGCTCCTTTCCACATCAGCCTCTCACCAAAGAGCAAGTCCATTATCTCTCGTCTTCCCCCCCTTCCACCTGTTGTCTTCCGCCATGTGCCCTCCTCTGTCGCCCTTCTCACACCTCGCCACTTCCTTCACACCCTCATGATCCGGCGCCACCACTCCTGTCATGCACCCCATCCTTCGCGCTGGCCTCCACGCCTATTCGCCAAGCCATTTAGTTATGCCAGCTGGCAGCACGAGGAGTTTTCCACATCCTGAAGTGCTGAGTTGGCCGGGCCGTTCTCAATCCCAATGAAGCAGTTATTGAAGCGGTTGGTGGTGGTTAGACATCGCCTCCGCCATAATGGGAAAGCCCGGCAATGAATTAAAGGCACGTCGATTCGTCGATGAAACTGTCAGAAGATCCATCACGTCTGCCATAAGTTGCACGACCATTCAAAGATTGCAGCTGCGGATTGTCAGAAGCCATGCAGACGCAAAGCTTTTAATGCTACGTCTTGATTTTGTTGTTGTTGCTAGTTTGAGTATATGAAGGCGTTTTCACCATTTTTGTATCCATCGATGGTAGAGCGAAGCTCTCGACTGTAAAGTTTTAACGACCATTCTAGTTTCCTGGTTATGTATTTGTGTTTGAGACTTCTTGTTTTATGACAAACAGTTTTCCTTTTCCATCTATGTTTCATCTCTTGCCAGAGATTTCATGATCGAATGCTTCATATGAATTAGCACAGTTATGTTATGGTAAATGATTTATTATTGCATTGCTATTTTCTCTGGTTTCCTGCATTTGGATATAAGAAGATCTTGTCCTCAGATGCTTGCTCTCACAGTCTGTTAGAAGCCTGATGCTTATAGCAGACCCTTGCACCCTTCTTATAAAAGTCTTCCATCTACTCACCCTTATTGCAACTCACTGTTTGAAGTTTACCAAGACCTCACTCGTCCATACATACCCGGCCTAGTTTCAGAGTTGAGACGATATTGTTCTGAGTTTCCATCCATTTGATCACCCCTTTAAAATCGTGACATTAAAATGATGGGTGTCAGGCTCTGCTCCTGCAAGCAATCCAGGAGTGACTTCTGACGCTAACAGGGTGGACTTTGACTTCTCTTCGTATGTCATCAGTTCACCTAACTGGTTGCGGGTCCATGTTGTAGCTACCCTGTATGTCGGATAAGCTCTGCAACAAGACTGCATTAATTTCCATTTTTTTTTCTTGCTCTTTTATCAATCTCTCGTTGTCAGCCTTGCAACTTTGTAATTCGGCCATGAGGCTCCTTATAGTTTCAGCCAGATCTGGAGGGGTTTCCACCACCCTCCTTTCGTCAGATTCTTTGTCTCTATTGTGTGAGCCCTCCCCCACTTCATGGTGTGTCACCATCCTTTATACTTGTATTTTTCCCAAGATTTATTGACTGCTTGAGTGCTGACAAAACAATGACTGTTAGCCAATAGTATATTAGTTTACGAACAACACATAGTTCATATTTATTAAATACACAAACACAAAAGAAGGTTTCATTCTTTTCTTTAGTAAAATTTTAACCAAACTTTTTAGGAAAGAGGTAAGATAGGGTGTCACCCTTAAAAGTACTTTAAATATGGATTTTATGCAACTCGTCCATGAGCCCAAGCAGGCCAAGTGTTGTAACCATGCTTTGATACCAATTTGTAACACACCCATGGTGGGGCGTCGAAATTTTGTTCTTCTTAAGAGATCAAATCCTCTATTCGGGGTCTCTATCACATTCTGCTCATCCGGAGCTTTCCAGCCACGGTCTCCATACTCAAACATGAGCTCAGAGCTGGAAGATATACCTCCCCCAAGTTCCTTGGGTGTTCATTGGTCGAGGCCACGGGGCTTCCACGTGGGTCTAACTCAATATGCTTCTCCCTGAGTTCTCTGATATCCCAGAACTTCCAGTCATTCCAAATTCTATGGTGGAAATCCATCCACCAACCAATCCAACGACTAGACTTGGTCCTTGACTAATTCACAAGCTAATGGGGAATTTCGGCGTTTGGCCTTCTCATTTGAATTCCTGGCCTAGCCTCTTCCCTTTGGCTATAATCACATATGACTACGGGTTATGACCAGACACCAAGACAACAGGCACCTATTTCGATGCTTCAGAGCTTCGGGCTCGAAAATTTTCAATCTATGACACCATAGATCTTCTGAATCGTCGAATCGACGGATTTCAGGCATGTTTACGGAAACCATCGATCCCCATTTTCTTTCAAGATCAATGAACCACGCTTACTTTGGGACTCTACACTTCGGGGAATTCCAAAGCACTCACAAATTCAAACCTCCGAAGGGAAATCCTTATGGAGTGTTAGATCTCCTGATACCAGTCCTATGAGATTGACGACTCAGGTGAACTTCGACCTCCAAGCCTTCGATAGTTCTTCTTCCACTTTTCTCCAAAGTGGTTATCCTTCGAAGTATTAGATCACCCGCCATGCATCCCCAAATGACAGACGATTGATATCCTCTTCGTTACTCCGAGCTTCGGGGATTTTTGAAGCACCAAGCTTCAAGTCCTCTGGAGTGACTCTCCTCTAGAGTACAGGATCTGATGCCAAGTGTCTCTCGGCATCAACAGCTAGGAGGGACTCCTGGAGTTCTGGTCACTTCACCAACCACTTGGGCTAGGTGGGCATGTACCAGGGGTTGACACATAGAAGGGTTAGGGGTGACACGTGTCCTCATCCGGAATGACATGTTTCCTCATATGGAATGACATGTGTCCAATTCTAATGGGTCAATAGGGTATGTGATACACATGAATCTGGGTGACAAGTGGCACGTCAATCTGGGCTCCACGTCACCCTAGGTGATGTCACTGCACCGTGTCACCCCGGACTGACAACCTTCTAACATTCCTCAGATCTCATGGTCGAGATCTGGCCACGCAGATTTATAGATCTACGACTCTTGTTACCTTGGGGATTCAACGTTCGGGAGTTTTGTGATGTAAACTCCTCTTTTCTCTCGAAGTGCCCAATCTCCTAACTAAAGGGGCTAGCGCCACGCGTCCTCGGTATATTGACGGCTAGGAAAGAACCCAAAGGATCCCTCGATCTACGATTATGGGTTATTTGCGGCTCCAACCTTCAGGGTTTTGGATCCTGGTTTAGTTGGTAAGAAAGGTTCACATAACCACCTAGGGAACCGCCTAACGCTGGTCAACCTTATGGGTACCGTAACTCTCGCTCACCTTCGATCGGTTTATGACTATAAGGGCCGACAATACTCTGAAGTCCTGGACTTCTGAAGCTCTTAAGCCAAAAGGACTTAGCTCCCTTAGGACTATCCTAAGGTTCCTAGGTGTTGGTCATATGGGTTCTCCCGAAAATATCTCGTTCGTTCGTCGTCTAGACGAAAGGGTCTTCCCTTTCGAGAATTAAATCACGCTATCCTTCCTGAGCTTCATCAATGATATTGTTAAGGGTTTGGGCATGATATCTTGGTCGCACAGCAAGGAGTTTGAAGGGGATAGTCTCATTAGACGGACAGGGCTAGATTGACGCCATACTTTCTATCTCGATCGTCCTACAGGTTTACGTCCCAAGGCACCCTGAAGGCTAAGTTGGGGCACATAGACAATTACTCAGAAGCATAAGTTCACAAGAAGACAAACGCATACACATAACTTAATCGTTTCAATACATAAACCATTTATAGATATATAAATACATGCATGCATCCATTATTCCCAATTCAAATCACAAAGCATGAAAACACTTATCAAAACCTGAAGATGTGATGTGACTGCTAAAAGTGGTGCTTGTTTCCACCCAACCATAGGCTCAGTCACTCCTAACGGATTTACCACTAGCCACCCCCGAGCTAGACCACGATGCTCTGAGATATAATCCTTTATTCTAGCTCAACGATAGTAGGGATGGAGGTTACCCTCCTCCTCCCACAGGATATTGGCAATGGTTTACACAATACCAAGAAAGGAGGATCACCTGAGTACTTCCTCAGTCACTCAACAGCCTCGTTTATCAGCTTGTATCATAACCCTACTAGTTGTTTCCTGCGACCAGAACACGCTCATTTCTTAGTTCTTCCTTGAACCAGAGAGCTTAGTCTCTCATCTCTGCACTCTTCGCAGGTCTTCCTCTACCCACCACACCTTCCTTTCTTGCCTTTCTCAACAAGATTGTGTGTGGCTCAAATTCCTAGTCTGTGGTCAGGTCTGAAATCCTTACAGATGGGTGATCTGCCCCATCCCCTAATTAACTCTTAAGGAGGTTTTCCCACCTACTAGCCTAACTGTAATTCATTCCCGGTTCAGAGGATTGTTCTGGTCCTAAGCAATTAAATCCAGTAAGGTACTGGTTTGGTGGAGGTTAACACAACCATTCTTGGTCCCCTTCACCATCTCTTTCATAGCATTCGTGGTCTCTCTTAGTACACCCCCCTTTCAGCAATCATGCAACACTTATCCATTTTCTAGTAAATAATGGAATTTACATTCATTGACCTTTTATACAAAGTTCCATCAAATCAAACATTCACACATATTGAGTCTGCCATAGTCTCTTGGCCAATATATTTATATTTACAAACTGGGGGAAACATGGTGTTAAAACTCACCAGAGTTAGACTATATATAAAGTTAGAGTCTGATGGCAACATGTGTAGTCCTCAGATAGACCTTTCCAATGAGCTATCGTGCACCCCAAATGGAGATCGTATGCCAAAGTTACACCCCCGGGGAGTTGATACACCAAACTACCCAAAACGGGGTCCACAAAACTTTTGGCTTTTCATCTTCCGGTATTAGGGTTTTGGATTTTGTTTATGATAAAAAGGCCTTTGGAGCCTCAATATAAAAGTGTCTTCTTGCGAATGCAAGTAGTCGTCACATATCTTCTCAGAGTAAGTTGCCACCATTCTAGTGAGTCTTTCACTCTATATTTTTACAGTCTTTGTACATTTTCGATCATTAATAGAAATTGTGTATTACTATATCTCTGTGTTTATGGTTTCATCTCTGATACATTTATGTTATATTGTTGGATATCTGAGATATCTCTATACATTTCTTTATCATATCTCCGCTCTCATTTCGTGCCTAAAATAATCCGGATCACCAGGCCACCTGATAAAAGTTTGTTCTCGTAAATATTTGAGGGTCCTTCAACTACAATCCCCTTATTGGACAACAAACCTTACCCTCAAACATATGATCTTTCTATTGGGCCTTAGAGTTCTAGAAAGTCCTTTTCCCCTTCTTAGGATTCTTTGTTTTGTTAAAATCCAACTCAGCCCAAGACTATATGTCAAATTCATGATAATCATAACAAAACAAAATCAAAGGAAAGGGATCAACCACAAACTAACCCATTCCAGTAGATACCTTATCCAATTTCAAAGACACACCTCTTTCCCATCCACACATGAAATTGGAGGAAGCTAATTGTCATCTTGAGATGATGAGAAGAAATGACATGAACATTGTTTGAAACCCTTATTCTCCACATCCTCACCCTCCCTCTTCGAACACACTTTGTTATCAAAGACTAGACTCCCTTCCTCATGGACTAATTTTGACCCCTAGACAAACTAGTTATTGACCCCTTCACTTCATTGACAACACTCAAATTCCTTACCTAGATCTTCCAATTAAAACTTAGGTCACGATCAACAACCAATTGTCAATACCTATGACAACACATGCAGAAGGGAACAACAATGTAGTCTAAAAACTGGACAAAGGAGAAGGAACCCTTCTGATGAGTAATATAAGCTGCTAATCCTTCTCAAAGATCCAAACCAACTAAAATTTAGGCAATAGACATCGCTCCAGAAACCACAAAACTTATATTTTCCTAGAAAAAGATGCCCAAAGAATTCCCAATCTCTCGAAACACAGCCAAGGACTAGAAATCAAATGGTAGTCAAAGGAGTTTATCCCACATATGGATGAAATCCAACCTCTCCAATCTAGCATCAAGAAAAGGGCAGGACTTCTTGAGTGGCAGAGGGGTTGTTTCCCATTTCCAATGAGTTCCCATGATTTTCTTTGCATAAGCCTCTACACAAAATAAAAATTCCATTCAACCTTTGGACAATATATAGGAGGCTAGGGATTAACTAATGGAAGGCTCCCACTCTACACATGTCCAATCTTTTAAAACTTTTTATCACATATGCCTTCCATGAAACCACCCCACAAAAGTTTGAGTTGCCAACCTAACAACATGATGCATCTTCACATCCTCACCTAAAGCCAACTTCATCAACAATTTGTTTTTCTTAACACACTTCTTACCTTTCTTCTCTAGGGAAGCTTCACCATACTTATTTTTTAAGGGTCTAGAACCACCTCTAGCCTACAAGTCTTCCTTCTGAACCTTATTTACATCATCGACCTGTGCCTTCTCCTCACTCCTCTAATATATATCGACCCTAACTTGTTATGCCTCTACACCTTCCAAAGGCAATAGAGAGTTCACAATTAGATCAAAACTAGCCAAACTAGTAAGGGGAATCGACAAAGCATCATTTTGAGGAGTTAGAAAACACACAAACTCTTTTGCTTGAGCTTGATGATGACAACTTTCCTTAGGATCCTCCTCCTTATGACAATAAAGGACATTGACTTCCTCTTTAAATGTGGAGTTAGGACAATAGGGTAAGCTTGTACTCTTGGTAGGCTACATGAAGCTTAGCTTGAGCCACCTCGTACACCCTCTGTCAGCATCTGCCACATTAGTTGATCTTCCCTAATCCGATGCCTCCTCCAAACACGAACCTTTATAAGGCAACCACTCCGAGAATATTTCAATATTTTCCAACAAATCCATTGAATAGTTGATAAGATCATTGTACCCCATGGAGCCCCTACCAACATCGAGCTTCTCCTTAGCACCTACATACTCTAGCCACATGGACCTACAAAACCCTTGCTAGAACTCTCCTTAAAAAAATAAATTATATTGTTAAATTACATCAATCGATCTTCATATATATATATATATATATATATATATATATATATATATATATATATATATATGATTATGAATTTAATGGACTTCTTGTGTTTATTTGTGATGCTATGACCATTGCCATGTTACAATCTCAAAACGAATTTGCCTCGTGACATAGTACATAATAGGAAATTACTTTTTAAACACAAATGACAACTCCAATCGGATAAGGATATATACGTTATCCCTAACTTTATGAGGTTTTTTTAACCCTCATATACAAGAGCTTTATGAAGTTTTTCTAACTAAGGTACAAGATTTCTACTGGACAAATTGAAATGATATTAAGCTTTTCTAACCAAAAGGGTACAAGATTTCTACTAGACCCATTGAAATGTTTGGTTTCCAGGTAAGTGGTTATGGAATGGACACTCTCTCCACTATTGGCAAGAAAATTATAATAAAATACGCTCATAACTATAAGAAAGGCAATAAGTCCACAATTTATTTTCTAAGTTGCATCTTTTTAAAATTAACATATTTGCCTTGAAGTATAAAGGCTCGGAAGAAGAAATGATAACTTTTTAAACTATAGCTCTTTTTAGATCCCCAAATATATTATTGCATCTCATTTTTTAAAGCTCACGCACTATGTAGGGGACACATAATAAATGGTCTGGTTTTATATAAATATCTTTGCATTAAAGATCCACATTAAAATACTTAAACGATACATCACAAAAGTTAAGATGTCATGGTTGCAAGGACATAACACAATTAGCTCTAAATGGGGTCCTTTCCAAATAACTATAGATAAATTTGGTGGTACTTTGACAACTACAAAGAGCATCTAGGTTTAATAGTACTTATAAATACAAAGCACATCTTATTATAAAGGGATATATATAAAAAGGTGCAAATCCTAAAAAAAATTGTCCACCCAAAAAAAATGCAACAAATATGACATAGTTCAATTTGGAGATACACAAATGGATGTGGAGAGTGCTTTTTTAATGGCATTCTTAAACATGAAGTGTTCATAAAGCAACATCAAGGTTCTATGTAAGTAATACAATAATATATTTATCTGCGTAAGGCCATATATTGATTAAAATATACACATCAAAGAGTCCTCATATTAATTCAAATGTGTATCATGGGTATGGTATATTTATCTAAATAACCATTTACTTTAATACGAGCATATTCATTAGCAATAAAACTATTTACTTCAAAACAAGCAACGGATTCATGGGAAGTAAATCTATTAGAGGTAAAAGTTGTTGATGGGAATATATTAATTTTGTTTTGTTTGTTTATGTAGATAATATGATTATAAGATGGTCTTTATAATAACTAAAAAAAATAAAAACAAAAAATTATTAATATATTTAAATGATAAGTTTAAATTTTATGTATTTTTCAAGCTAATAAATCTTGGTATTAATATATTATAAAAAAGGTCGTTAATTTGCATAACACCATATGACCTATCAATGATATAGTTGGGGATTATAAGGCAATGAGGATTTGGTAAGTAGTGTTGTTTGGGTCGAGCATGAGATTGTCCAAAACACTCTGTGATGGGATGTTGGCATGCCACGAGATGATGACATTAAGGAGATTATTGGTGAAGGTTGTAACATCTTGTTTTCCTAGTCTATAAATATAACTATAACTAGTAAAGAGACTATGACATACTAGATATGTGTGAATGTCTGATTTGATGAACCTTTGTATAAAAGGTCAAAGTATGTATTTTATGTTATTAATAGAAAATGGATAAGTGTTGCATAATTGTTGAAAGGGGAGGTTTGCCAAGATAGACCATGGATGTTATGAGAGAGAAGGTGAGGGTAACCATAAATGGTTGAGATGACCCCCACCAAACCAGTACCTTACTGGATTTAATAACTCAAAACAATCCTTTGACCCAGATATGAATTACCAGTCATAGTGGTAGCTGGAAGAGTCCTCCTCAAAAGTTAATGAGGAGATGGGGTAGAGTACCCATCTGTAAGACTTCCAGACCTGACCACGAGCTGGGGATTCGGACCCACACAACCTTGCTGAGAAAGGAAAGAAACAGGTAATTTAGGGAGGAGGCGAGAGAGAGCAAGCAGATCTGTGAAGAGAAAAGAGTTGAAAGAGAAATCTCGAGAAGAGAAAAGAGCATCTTGCAGCTCTCTGGTTCAAGAAAGAACTAGGAAATAAGCTCATTCTGGACGTAAGAAGTTGTTGGCAAGTTTTTTGCTACAAGTTGATAAACGAGGCTGACGAAGGACTGTGGAAGTACTCGGTCAGACCTCCTTGCTTGGTACAGAGAAAACCCACTCCCAGGATTCCATAGTAACCTTCGTCCCTGACTGTTGCTGAGTAAGAAGAAAGAGTCTCTCTTAGAGCATCATGGTCTAGCTTGAGGGTGGCCAGAGGTAAATCTGTCAAGAGTGGTTGTGCCTGTGGTTGGGTGGAAACAGGCACCCCTTTCAGTAGTCACTTCACGAACTCTGGTTTTCTGATAAGTATCTTCATACTCTGTGTAATGAAATGGATGTGATGATTGAATATATTTATATGTCTATGACTGAGTTCTGTGTTGAATGGTTAAGTTAGATATATGCATTATCTCTCTGTGAATTCGTGCTTAAATGAGTGTATGCTTGACTCATGTGACTACTTAAAGAGTTGAAGATGTAAGCCTGCAATAGTGTCGGGGAAAGATTTATTGAGATGTCTAAGTCCTGGCAGTCTCAAAAACCTACCCTCATGTAAACTCCACGTTCAGACCCTATGGAAGGAGGACACCTCCCTCAAATATTTCACCCACATGATCGAGGGCTCATGCCCATTTCTTTAACCCATTTACAGCTAAATGAATTAGTGCACAGCCCACAAGAGTTTCCGAAGGATCCATGTGACCAAGCTCTGGGAACCCTACGCTAGGCCCAAAGAAGTTAAGCCTTCTGGCTTTAGAACTCTGGGGGTTCAGAACTCTGGAGTGTTTCGACCCTACTGTTTATAATTCGGTCGAAAGCAATTGATAGTTACGATTATCCACCAAGTTAACCGACGCCTGGTGGTTTCCTTATCCAGGACAGTTAAACTTGTCCACCATTAAACCTTGATCCAATCATTTATTGTGAAGTAATGAGAACCATCAATATGAGAGTGTTCGGGAGCCCCCTTTTTCGTTGGATCTACGTCGATGAAGCTTTGGCAAAGTCCCACTCCGTAAGAAAGGGGATGAGTATCATCAAACTCCTCGAGCGTCGAAGTCACGAAGGAATGAAAGTCATGGATCTGGAATCCAGTGGAAAGCACTCTCAACCGTTAGATCGAACTTAGTGAAGAGGTAGCGCTGAGAAATTCGACAAAGTCCCACTTCGGGATATTAGAGGTGGTTTAACGCCAAAACACTCAAATTTCGAAGCCAGGAAGTGTTAAGAGCCATAGATCTAAGGACCTATAACTTTGACCCAGGTGATCGAGGCTATGAACTCGCTCAAATTTCTTCAGGTGTTAACCTCCTACCGAGGATCGATGGTCGTGCTTGAACTAGTGTGGAGATCTACAATCAAGGACGATTGCAGAGTCTCAACTAGCACAACTTTACCTCCTTTCCCGAGTTCTGCAATAGATATTGCTCGCCTGTGGTGGAATCGATGCCAACCGTTGATCCTGTCGAATCTATAGATCGACGACATAGGAGGATTGTGGAGGTTGAACCCGCCCAGATGTTCGTTCTACCCCCAATCTCCGTAACTTCTCTCCACCGTAGATCTCACTTTGGAGGGAGTAGAAAACCCCTGAATGTCGAAGTTGCGAATTAATGTAAGTCGTAGATTCATGGATCTACATGGACACACCTCGCCCGTGGGATCTAACGGGTATTGGGAGACAGCTGGCAGGAACTTCGAACTTTGGAGCTTCGGGAGGTTTGGCAAGTAGGTGAAGCTAGAAACCCCTAGAGGTTGTCGGTCCCAAATTGACAGGGCATGTCGAAGTCACTTAAGGTGACGTGGACCCCTGTCCTGTATGCCACATGTCACCCTTATTTTTGCTTCTCACAGACCCTGAATACCATTAGAATGTGACACATGGGTTATAACCCTAAATTTCTCTACACATGCATACCTAGCATTTGGCCCTCTTACGTGCATTTTTTTCCAAAGTACTGTTGAGTTGCTCTTCTAAAAAACCAAATTTTTGAAGATGTATGTGCTTTGCTCCACTACTGCCCATGTACATATGCTTGTTGCACCACTACAGCTCGCTTACATATGCATGTTGTGCCATTACAACCCGCATATACTTGCAAAAGTTGCAAGGAATTCGTTGAAATTGATGGGCTATTGGAGGTTTCCCAACTAATCCACCTCCTATAGCCCATCACCCAACCGAATAACCATCATTTTGGCATATAAAAGGAGGTTTTGGGGTCTCATTTCACATCTATACATAAGAATAGTGAAACTCTACTCGATTTCACATCCCCTCCTTGCCCAAGTCATTTCAACCCTTTTCTGAGAATTGCCTCAGCATGCCCCCATTAACCCCTTCTTCCTCCATCAGAACCCATTCACTTCCCAAGAAGATATCAGAAGGCTGAGAGGAGAATCTTATACAAAGGTGCACTTGGAGCTTAGTGAAGAGGAGACCGGACCAGGTTTGCGGACGATAGTCGGCTTTGATTGTAAAGGTATAATCATTGAGTTATTAATAAAATAATTACTTTTCCTGTCCCAAATCATGGTGTACTGAATGCTTTTATCGATTTATGTTCTAACATCTAACCCTAATTCGTATATGGAATAGCATGTTTGTCATTTCCTGTTTGTCAATCTTTGATGCAGGCCAACCTTGGGAGGAGGCGTTGTACTTCCTCTTCTTTCTCTCACAGTCTCTCATCTCAGAATACAATATTCGCTATGTTGCTTAGCTGCAATGCATTTCCCTCATAACAGAGGGTTTCCTTCTAGGGAAAAAAACCCTAACATAATTTATACCGTTAAATCTGCGGCCTTATAATGAATGGTCCAGATTTACAATGAAATTACAATATACATTTACAAGGCATTTTTTCCTTCAGGGGCCCGCTTGCCCCCGGATCCCGCAGAGGGGGTAACCCCCCTCTGCACTACCCTGCGTGGAAGAGTGTACATAATTCTAGTGTGTAAATACTTCATGGGGTATAAACATGGCTAAAAACAAAAGACCTCTGAATCAGGAAGATAATCACGCTCCACAACCAACAATCTCCCACTTGGAGATTGATCTCAACAGCTCCACCGCTGTTGTATATGTTGGACTCTGAACCTTCTTGGACCTGGAAAATTTCTCATCTTCATCTTCATTCTTGAAGACCAATTGAAACTGAGCAGGAACTCTGTTTCTCCCTGGTTACTCCCTTTGTTAACATATTTGCAAGATTTTGGCTAGTGTGTGTCTTTTTCAACTTCAAATGTCCATCTTCCAAAGCGGATCATATGAAGTGGTACCTCAACTGTATATGCTTAGTCTTCGAATGGAAGGCTGAGATCTTTGTAAGATGAATGGCACTCTTACTATCACAGTACAACCTGTTATTCTCCTGCTTCTTTCCCAATTCCTCCATAAGACTATGTAACCAAATCATCTATTTACTAGCTTTTGTAGCAGCAACATACTCTGCCTCTGTTGTTGAAAGTGCAACAACCTTTTGCAGTTTCGAAATCCAACTTATTGTTGTTCCACCTATAGTAAAAACATACCATGTGGTGCTCCTCCTGCTGTCTTTATCACCTATCATATCTGAATCAACATATCCCTATAGAAAAGTGCTTGAACCTCCAAAACATAATGCATGAGTAGCAGTACCTCTCAAATACCTGAGAATCCACTTTATTTCCTCCCAATGTTCTTTACGTGGATTGTTCATATACCTGCTCACAACTCCCACTGCATGTGAAATATCTGGTCTTGTGCAAACCATTACATACATCAAGCTGCCAACTGTCGATGAATAAGGGACCCTGGACATGTATTCTATCTCCTCCTGTGTCTTGGGACATATTTCCTTAGTTAATTTGAAATGGTTGGCCAAAGGCATACTAACTAGTTTTTCATTCTGCATTCTGAACCTCTCCAACACCTTCTCTATGTACTCACCCTGAGACAATGTCAATTTGTGATTTTTCCTGTCTCTTATTATTCTCATACCAAGTATTTTCTTTGCAGCACCCAAATCCTTCATCGCAAATGAATTAGCTAATTTCTTCTTGAGCACATTTATATCCTGCATATTAGACCCTACAACAAGCATGTCATCTACATACAATAGCAAGATAATATAGCTTCCATTTTATACCCTTTTGAAGTAAACATAGTGATCAGAATGACATCTATTATAACCCTGTTCTGTCATAAACCTGTCAAACTTCAAATACCATTGCCTTGGAGATTGCTTTAGGCCATACAAGATCTTCTTCAACCTGCATACCAAATTCTCCTTCCCTTTGACCTCATATCCCTATGGTTGCTCCATATAAATTTCTTCCTCCAAATCCCCATGGAGAAAAGTTGTTTTAACATCTAATTGTTCAAGATGAAAATCTTCTACTGCCGCAAGACTTAAAATAGTCCTAATTGAAGTCATTTTAACAACAGGAGAAAATATTTCATCAAAATCTATACCTTTCTTTTTTGCAAACCCCTTTACAACAAGTCTAGCCTTGTACCGCTTTATTCCTCCATATTCTTCCTTCAACTTGTAAATCCATTTATTCTGCAATGCTCTTTTTCCTGCAAGCAACTGAACCAAGTCCCAAGTATGGTTATTTACCAAGGAATCCATTTCCTCTTTCATGCCTTGCTCCCACTTCTTTTGGGTGTCTACCTGCATTGCTTCTTCATAACATTCTGGTTCACCAGAATCAATCAACAATAAATAATACAATGAAGGAGAGTATCGTTCAGGGGGTATACTTAACCTGGTAGATTTTCTAACAACACTTGCAGGTGTTTGAGGTACTTGTTGCTCTTGTTGTTGTACATTTTGATTTTTTGGTTCCTTTGGAATTTCTTTTTCAGTGATCTCATCAAGCATTGTGTATTCTTGTTTTTCCTTTTCCTGTTTCTTTCCCTACAACTGATCTTTGTACATGACCTTCTCATTGAATATGACATCTCTATTCCTAATGATTTTGTTATTTCAAAATCCCATAAGCGATAACCAAAATCATTAACACTGTATCCAATAAAGGTACACTTCTTGGATTTTGCCTCAAGCTTTGTTCTATTTTCTTTATCAATATGGACAAATGCTTCACAACCAAAAGTTTTCAAAAAATAATAGTTTACCTTTTTTCCTGTCAATTCCTCCTCTGGAATTCTACCATCCAAAGAGATTGAAGGTCCCCTGTTTATTAAGTAAACAGCAGTATCTACAACATCTGCCCAGAACTGTAAGGGCAAACTAGCATGCAATCGCATACTCCTTGCACGCTCCATGATTGTCATGTTCATCCTTTCTGACACACCATTTTCTTGTGGTGTTCTTCGAACTGTCTTCTACCTATGAATCCCATGGTATGAACAGTAATCATCAAACTCCTTGTTGCAATATTCACCTCCATTATCTGATCTGAGACACTTCAAACTTTTTCCTGTCTCATTCTCAACCAAAGGTTTCCATTTCTTAAAAGTATCAAAAAAATTAGATTTTTGTCGAATGTAATAAACCCAAGTTTTTCTAGTTGCATCATCAATAAAAGTAACATAATAACGAGATCCACCAAGAGATGATACCTGATTTGGTCCCCATACATCTGTATGCACAAGCTCTAACCTTTCATTCTTCTTTTCTTTTCCGACTCTGAGAAATCTGACTGTCTTTTGTTTTCCATAAACACAATGCTCACAGAAGTCCAAATCAATTTGTTTAAGATCTGGAAACAAATTTCTTTTGTGAAGTATCTGCATTCCCTTCTCACTCATGTGCCCCAGCCTATGATTCCACAGTGTTGTATCAACTCCTGTAGAAGCTAAAGAGATAGAAGAGTCAGTATTACAAGTACATAAATAC
Organism: Picea engelmannii; assembly: GCA_009831015.1. Lineage (NCBI taxonomy): Eukaryota > Viridiplantae > Streptophyta > Pinopsida > Pinales > Pinaceae > Picea > Picea engelmannii. The sequence continues at coordinate 90,021 of ML800474.1, read as the reverse complement.
AATGTACCTACCTTCTCTCCTTTTGCTATCACCAAATATCCTTTCATGACCTTCCACGTCTTATCTGTAAATATGGATATACAACCTTCACTTGCCAACTGCCCTGTTGAAATTAGATTTTTCCTTAAATCTGGAACATGTCTTACCTCTTTCAACAAACATTGGTTTCCATTGCATTGCTTTATTTTTACCTTTCCCATTCCAACAATTTTGCATGGTGCATCATCACCCAAATGAACCTGTCTAAAATCACCTTGAACATAATCTAGAAAATGTTTCCTATGGGGTGTGGCATGAAATGA
>ML800474.1:75801-88915 GCA_009831015.1 Picea engelmannii | reverse complement strand
TCCAAGGTACTAAATAATTTCTAAGTCTTGATTCCGGATAATGTGCTGAAGTCGACGGAACAAAACTCGTCACAGGAGGGCCTTGATGTATCCCCCATCAATGACACGAAATGAGTAACAGAGTTTGAAGGTGAAACAGAGCATTTTGCAAATGGACTTTGGACACAGGGAAGGCCGACACAGAGAGAATGGATAATTGCAGATGGCCGACTCGGTATAGGTTTTAGATGGACTGCTCTTGAACATATGAATGACACGACCAATGATTTGGCAGCATTGACTCAAAGACGACACATGGAATGACCTTGTAATTAATCGAAAGAGAGACCAATGGATTTCCCAAACCGGCTTCAAATGATGAATAGGGGGTGTCATGTTCAAGAGTGACACTTACTGCCAATCAATTCAATGATGAAACATATCCCTTTCCCAAATTTTCCCCCACCATTTCTGGCAAGTACCTCTTTATTTTTACGCAAGCTTGAAGAGGATCACATATGCTTGTTGATATAAGCTCATCCTTTGGATGAGTCCCTCAGAGTATTTTTAACGAACCCTAGGAAGGAGTGGTTCGGTCCCATTACGGGTCTGTCAATGGTTGTTTAACGAGTCCAGAGATAGTAAACTCGAAGGTTTTTCAAGATTATAGAGTTTGGAAAAAACACTTAAAAGAGAACTCTCTCAGTTCCTTTTTCGTACAGTAGTCCAACGAGACCGAAAAAGGGTTAAACTATCTCTCGAAGGATGCGTACTTCAAATACTTTAGCAAGCGTGAAAATAGCAAGATCGCTCGGCAATCTTTTCATGTTTAGAGAGTCTGAAAAGAGCTTAAAGAAAACTCCAGGGGGTTCATTTTTCGTATAACCACAGCGAGCCCGAAAAAGAGATAAAACGACGCTCGATCATGTTCTTATGTTTTTCACAAGCGCAAGAATGGACAAAAGGCGCTCGAGGTTTTTATGTAAAAACCATAGAAAACAATTAGAATCACACCATAACAGAGAAAAAATATGTCCATATCCTTTTCGTAATCATCAATGTTTCATACCTGCAGGTCATTTCACTCATTTTCACATTAGTGATTAGGGATAAATAATAAATAAACATAAAAACCGACATTTGATATAGTAAAAAGTAATTAAAATGAGTGAATAATTAAATTTACCATATCATTTCACACTTTTACCATTGAGTTCCAAAAACCCTCATTTTACCCTCTGCATTCAGTGTCGATATCCGGGAGTTATGGGTGATCATTTGTCGAGCCGTCAGCAGCATCTTGGTAAGTTCTTCATTCCCGATCTTTTCATGGTTTAAAAATTTGATTTCATTGGTTAAAAGTTCAGTTTTAAGTTAGTTTTTTGAACCCTATTCGCGTGGAGACATTCTCGCAGGTGGCCCATACGGGACCTGCGAGAATGACTCATTCTCGCAGGTGGGCCTTCAGCCGCCTACGAGAAGTTCGCACTGTGCATAGTATGGCACCTGCGAGCAGCGCAGAACTCAAAAATTTATGAAACGTTTAGCCAATAGAAAGAATTTATTTCATGTATAATATCATTAACCATGTTTATATGTTTCTTATGCAGGTTAATAGCCACAAGTATGGTGCTTGAATGGTGAGAACGAGAACACGAGGAGGATAACACAAACGTCGAAAATCACCATCCCACCATAGCTGCCTTAAGAGATTGCGGTCTCTTAAAATACTTCTGTATCCCGGGCATGAGAGCCCAAGTCCGATTATTGGAGTATCTAGTCCGAATGTGGGATCCGGACCAGCAAGTTTTCATTGTGGGAGCTCACATATTAGCTATTGACATCGAGGACATATATTTCTTGACCGGGTTATCCAGGCGTGGGTCCTATGTCAGTTTGACCGGCAGCAGAGCAGGCGGGTTAAAAATGAGTGAATATTGCAACCAATACTGCGTACCTGAGGCGGAAAGAAAGAGAGGTAAAGTAGCAATCTGGGGAGTAACTGACTTGACTCTCCGCACCATTCTCTTCATGATTGCTCAGATGGCTGGAAGTGTCGCTCCCCATATGGCATTGCAGAGCTATTTCCAGTACGCCATCGAGTGTACTGAACCCCGAGTTTTTAACTGGGCTGATGCAGTATTGCGCAGTATCAAGAGACAGCTGACCAAGTGCAGGCGGGGAGAACTGAAACAATTTGGATATGGATCTTTGTTAGTGTCCTTCTTCTTAGAGAGAGTCCCTGTATTTCGTCTACAGGCTAAGTGGAGGTTTCTGGGTCCTAGGGATCCGAGGATGTTACGATGGTGCCGGCTCATGGCCCGACATGTGGCAGGACCAATCGTCAAATATGACGATATCTTCTTTGACTGGTTGCAGAACCAGATGCTCATGATTGATGATTATGCATATGCCGGGTTGGATTTCCGAGGAGATCCAGATCTAGCACTACCTGAGGATGCTCAGTGGGGAGACCTCGGTAAGAAGTACACCATTTTTTTTCTTTTAAATGTTTTTTGTATTTTTAACATATTTAAATGTTTTTGTTTTATAAATTTATCTGAAGACTAACACCAAATGTTTGTCGATAACACAGACGTTGGATCATATAGACCTGCTGGTAGTTCTCCTATTCAGAGACGAGGAGAAGTTGCAGCAGTAGCACCACAGTATGCGGAAGATTACCAGGTCGTGGAGCAGAATTTAGAGGGTCTGACAGCAGACATTCCAGATATGACTCTGGAAGAGATTCCATGACGCGATCAGCGTCACACTGTAGGAGTTTCCGCAGCTATGGGTCGACTGCTCCGCAGGGTAGCTAGGGCAGTTGTGTGTTACTGTGAACGTCATCCGTGACGTCACTATGTAGAAGCTATAAGCTTCCATTTTTGATATTTTGGCCTTCGGACAAACATTTTGTAAAAACAAACTCTTTTGATCATTATATATATACAGACGGCTTCTACCGGCTTACTTTACATTGTGTGAATTGTAATGTGTTTGATTTATAAATGGTTCAAATGTCTGTCCAATACGTAATTAGCTAATGCATCTACTAATGTATTAAGACGTCTAGGAATATGTTGATATTCAATGTGATCAAAATATCGTTCCAAGAGGCAAATTTGCAAAAACACTCATAATAAAGTAGGACTTCGAATAGAGTAGACATTACTTAATTGTAGTACTACAAGCTGCGAGTCAAGTCGCACAACCAAATGACGAATTCTGAGAGAGATAGCATCAACCAATAATTCAATAATGGCGCTATACTCTGCGATGTTGTTGGTTGCTCGGCCAAGACATACGCCTCGTAAAGATATAAGCTCGTTTGTTGGGGCATAGATTTCCCATGCAGCTAAAGCTAAGTTTTGAGTACTACGGCTAGCACCATCAGCGAAGCCAATATAAGGTAGCGAATACTCCGACATCTGGAAATCAAACACAACGTCACGTAAGGGCAGAGACCAGATAACGTCAAAAGCAAACTAAAGTAACACACACACAGTATGATACATAAAATACAAGTACTTGTGCACAAATGACTTATGCATAGTACTTCTTCAAGTATAACCCATTTATGGGTTCACTCAAAGGTATACCATCGTAATCAACTAGCTCATACACTCCTTTTTCCAAAAATTTGGTAACAATGTAAGGACCACGCTACATTGGTTCGAATTTCCCAGCTCCTAAGACATCTTTATCTTGTTCATAAAGAAGAACAAGATCACCTTCAGAGAAAACATGAGGCTTGACATGCTTGTCATACTACGCCTTGACGCGTTTCTTTTGGGCTTCTATTACTAGAGTAGCGTCACGTCGAGTCTCGTCTAATCGCATCATATACAACAAATGTTCCTCTTTAGCAGAAGTATTGGGTAAGAGTTCGACAGCTAGCTTCAGAGAAGGTATCTCACATTCTATTGGCAGAATGGCTTCCATGCCATAGACCAATCGAAAAGGCGTAAACCCCGTAGCGAATTTAACAGATGTCCAATACGCCCACAATGCTGAAAATAACATCGTGTGCCAGCTGGTTTTATGTATTCCTATCATCCCTCGAATCATAGTTATAAGAACCTTATTTATTGCTTCGACCTGGCCATTAGCCTGCGGATAATAGGGTGTTGAGCTATCATGATGAAGACCCAACTTTTCTGTAAGTTCAGACATCATATAATTCCTAAAATGACTACCGTGATCGGTAACGATAGCCTGAGGAACACCAAAACGAGTTATGACATGGTTGAAAAGAAATAACGCTGCAATCTTCCCAGTATTATCGAATGTTGGCATCGCCTCGGCCCACTTTGTAAAATAATCAACAGCTACAATAATGTAACCATGCCCCCCGGCCGAGTGAGGGTGACACGTCATGAAATCAATGCCCCATTTTGCAAAAGGACCAACTGAGACCACAGGATGAAGGGGAGCAGGATGCGACTGAATTTTCTGATTATAGGTCTGGCAGGCATGGCACTTCTGAACAGCAGTAATGCAATCATTGAACAAAGAAGGCCAAAAATATCCTGCACGCAAGATCTTCTGGGCAGTAGCATACCCAGACATATGACCACCACATGCTCCGGAATGGCAGTCATTCAAAGCTTTCTCGGCTTCGTCAAAAGTCAGGCAATGTCGAAAAATAGAGTCAATGCCTCGACGGTAAAGAGTATCTCCAAGGATTATATATTGACGTGCTTGATAACGGATGCGACGTCGTTCATTGCTAGACAAAGCAGGCCGAAAAGTCTGAGTCTGGAGATATATAATGATATCTCCATACCAAATATCATCAGTGTTGATAAGGAAAAGCGATTCATCAGGTAATGAATCGACTGCTACATTTTCCGTGGTAGAGTGGGGAAAATCACAAATTAACTCAGCAAAAACTAAGGATTTCTTTGACGTGGCACGATCGAATTCCAAGTCGAACTCCTGGAGAATGACAATCCACTTGGAGTACTTTCCCCCCAGCAATTGACGTGTCAAAATATGTTGCATGGGATTACAATGTGAAATCACTGTAGTTTTCCTGGCGAGAATATAATGGCGAAAACGTTGAACCGCTTGAACAGCAGCCAAAGCCAGTTTTTCAACATGTTGGGACTTGATTTCAGTAGAAGTGAGACTTCGACTCAAGTAATAAATAACATGTTCATCGTGTGCATCATCCTCCTGAACGAGAACCATGCCGATAGTATACTCGGAAGCGGCAAGATAAAGAAAGTAATCCCGACTATAATCAGGAGGGAAAAGAAGTGGAGCTTTCGTTAGGGACAGCTTCAAAGCTTCAAAAGCGTTGTTGGCAACTTTATCCCAGACAAAATCTGAACCTTTCTTTAGAAGACGTGTAAAACCACGAGTAATCTCGGCGTAATTAGGGATGAAACGATGAAGAAAGTTTGCTTTCCCCTGCAAACTTTGTAACTGGCGCAGTGAAGAAGGAGGAGGAAGATTAAGAATCGCCTCAACCTTAATAGGATCTACCCGGATCCCTTGACGTGAAACAATGAAACCGAGAAGACGGCTGAACTCTACGCAAAAGATGCATTTATGAGGGTTTAAACGAATGCGATAGAACCGACAACGAACGAAAATTGCTCGGAGATGAATGGGGTGATCGACTCGACGTAAAGAATGAGCTGGCAAATCATCCAAATAAGGTTGAACGATATGCTTTATATCGTGAAACGCATAAGACATAGCACGTTGAAATGTCGCGCCCGCGTTCTTAAGACCGAATGGAAGTTTTCTATAGGCGAAAGTACCCCAAGGACAAATAAAAGCAGTTTTATGTTGGTCCTCAGGAGCGATGTTAATTTGATTATAGCCGGAGAATCCATCCATGAGAGAAAAGATTTCACTGCCGGCACAGTCATCGACGATCTGGTCGATGAAAGGGGTCGGAAAGTTGTCTTTCGGACAGGCTTTGTTAATATCCCGATAATCAACACAAACACGTATACTACCACCTTTCTTATCAATCGGTACAGGGTTGGAAACCCATTCTGTCAAAGCCGCGAGGTAAATAAAACCGGCTTTAAGAAGTTTTTCAACTTCGAGTTTGATAGTTGTCGCTTTCCCTGGATGGACAGGACGGAGGCGTTGCTGCACTGGTTTAGCTCCGGGGTAAGTTTTTATCTCATGCACAACAATGGTAGGGTCGATACCTGGCATCTCTTCGTAACTCCATGCAAAGATGTCACGAAATTCTTTAAACAGAGATGTGTAGGTGACAATTTCTTTGGGAGAACACGAAGCTCCAATATGAACATTTTCAACTATTCCAGGTTTAACTGAGATATCAATGGGAATCGTGGGAGAAATATTACCGAGGTTCCCTTCCGGAAACACATCACGTGTAGATCCGGGAACGGTCGATATGACAACAACGGTCGACGGAGTCGAAATCCGTTGGTAGTTTTCGAGAGTGTGTTGTTCCAGAAATAGTATGGAACGATGATGCCCATCGTCCCAAGGGGTGTCTTCCATGACGGACATGATCATCTCGTCAGTGGGGAAAACAACACGGAAAGGATTAGGAGACAACTCATCAAGAGAACGTGTAGAAAGGGTTGTCGATTGAATGGCTTGATAAGCAGACTCAACCGGACTTAACTACATGACATCGCCGAAACGAGTATGATCTCAGGGATCAGGGGCTATCCATGGGTCAAAAGACACAGGAAGCTCATGAGGGACAGCGGAGATCATATTAATGGAAGCAACTGATGGGTGTGGAATATCGGGTGGTGGTGGAATGGGGAAAGTGCCCACTAACGAAGAATCCTTTAAAAGACCGACACCAACATTCTCGTAACCCGGCGGGGTCTTAGCTATAAACGGCACATTGCCAGTACGAGTATCAGAATTAAAGAAGGCAAGTTGATCGACTGTAACAACTTTTCCTTGGTGAGGAAATCGTACAACACGGAAAAGTGTTGACACAACAGCGCGCATAGAATCTACCCAGCTACGACCAAGAAGAAGATTATAATCTAAGGGAGCATCGAAAACTTCCACTTCAACTTGGACGGTCTTACCTTCTAGAGTGACAGGCAACAATGAAAGAACACCGTAAGGCTTAAAACTAGAGCCATTAAAGGCTTTCAGAGTATTTTTTGATTCATTTAAAGGAGGAGAGCCAATGGCTTTCCAACAAGCAAGAGACATTACGCACGTAGAGGCACCCTCGTCTATAACAGTTCGGCAAATGTTCTTGCCGGCGACAACAACTTGTATCTGAAACGCAAGCTTAGGGGGTAACCTTGGAACATGATCGTCCAAGTCAAAGACTATCAAATTCGAATCTATAGGATCAATTCCACCTATAGCTTTCAATAGAGCCCTTCGTTGTGCAGGACAAGACTGAAGGACTTCAAGGGCAGACATCGTTGAAGGTGCTTGGGCCAGATCTTCCACAATACTGTAGTTCTGGGCTGCACGAGCATGAGGATTGAAAGTCGACTTGCGAACAACACCCTTAGGGGGTCGTAGTACTGTATCAAGACTCGGTCGTTCGAGATGAAGAGGACCGTTTGTAGGTGGATTCGGTGGAGAGGGCTGTACCAAATCAGGAGGTAAATCCTCAACCTTCTCCTTAGATGGAGAATAATCTTTGGCTCTAGTTGCGATGGCAACGTCGTTCTTCTTGGAATCACTGGTACACATCAAAACATATGATGTCGTAGAAGTAGAGGGTTGGTCATGGATGACCAACGAGGCCTATTGCTGAGACGGGAAGGGTTGGGACAAGACTGTCGGCGTAGGTGGTTTTGGTGTTCCTTGAAGGAACTTAGTAACTTCGGCACGTCGAGGACAATCCTTCGTATAGTGATCGTCACCACAGATAAGGCAAGGGTACCACGGTTTGCGCTTATCCCGCTTGTCAACATGAGAATTTTTAGTTTGTTCGGTTGGATTATTATTCTTTCCCTCCTTATTCTTGCCTCTCCCCTTCTTAGATTTACCTTTACCGGTCGGGGTAGATTGAACAGCGTTCACCTCAGAGGTTTTACCGGCGGGAGCGGCAGGAGACGGAGCATTTTGAACATTAGAAGATGTAGATTTTGGGGTTGTATTTGAAACAGAATGTGAGTGGGTATGGGTAGTACCAATCACACCATCAGCTGCATGCGAGGCAGCTGGAGTAGTTGAAGCGCTGGAAGTACTAGGACGGGGTAGTTCAGGTAAAAAATCGTAAAGTGTTCCCGTTTGCGAATAAATGAGATCAAGATATTGGGAACGACTTATAGTCTGCTCCTCCGTAACCACACCACCCATGGTGATGTCTTTACCAATCTCGTTCACAAAGGATTTCGTGAACCATTCAGCCAGTAACTGATCAGGGAGCTCAAGTTTGATGAGACGTCGTCTCCGTCTCCACTCATGTATATGATCCGAGATATGAGTGCCTTTAGTTTGTTTAAAAGAATTTAAAATCTCAGTCCCAGTATCATAACGGATCGGCAACTGGTAATGTGTAAGAAAAGCCATGGCCAGGGTGTTAAAATCAGAGAAGAAACCTCGTGGCAATTCAATATACCACTTCGCAGCGGAACCAGTAAGAGTTCTTTGAAAAAGACGTAGGCGAATGGATTCATCCATCAAAGAGTTGGATGAACACCATAGATGAAAATTCATCACGTGATTATTTGGATCCTCCCCCGCTTTGCCATCGAATTTCGGAATATCCGACGGAAGCTTGGCAGGAATAGCAAGCCATTGGGGGGAGTGACGAATAGGGTCATTCAGAATCCTAGACAAATCTGGCAAGTCCAAAGTAGCAAGAAAAGGCAACTGCCGATTCACTTGTGGGTACTGGTGACTTTGGGGTGGAAGCCCTGTCGGCAAACCAGTAGGACCGTATGTAGTCTGCCCATAGAGGGAAGACCCTGGCTGATTCGGTGGTGGCCGGATAGGATAGTAACCCCAAGGATTGGAACCTTGAGTTTGAGTAGGGACCTGAGGCTGAGTAGTGTGACTCTGGCCCCAAATAGAATTAGTTATACCCGGATATGGTTGGCCCATAGTAGGGACAGTTTGCTGCCCCCCAGCATTTTGAGGAAAGTTTTGTAGAAGCTGATTCCAATACTAGGCCAATTCAGGAGGTATATTTTGTCCAAAAGGTGAGGTTGGTCCCCCTATCGTAGGTACAGCTCCACCCGAAAGTTGTGTGCCAGTTGTAGGTTGCGTAGTAACTGTGTTATGTCCGGGAAAAGGAAAAGGGACCGTACCACCCTGTCCACCAACAGGAATCTGCACATTTGGTGCCACGGTCGGGATAGTGCCACTAGGATTAGGATTGCCAGAAGGGAAAAATTGAGGAGGGAGTGTCGGGATAAAATGAGGAACATCATACCCAGGAACAGGAGGACCACCTAGAGAACCGGCTGGGGTTTGCGGAGGTGTTGGATTGGAAGCATTCAACAACGCATTCAACGCATGGTAACTAGGAGGTAGATTTGGGTTAACCTCAGGCATTTGCTGGGTATTGATAGGAGCAAGAGTAGTTGTAGGAATTTCGGTTTGGACACTCATAGTATTTGCGAGATGGGCCATCTCAGGAGGGATAACAAAGCGATAAGTGGTAGTCACTGGTGTAGTCTCTGCCTCAGGAGATACTGGGGGGTTGATTTCGTAAACTGGAGATGACTCAGTAGCAAAAAGGACTCGTCGGAAATCACCTGACCAAAAAGGGTCTTGGCCTACTACACCATGAGAAGGCCCAACGGTTGATTCAGAGGATGTAACAACTGCTTCGTCAGAAGACTTTAATCGCACAAAAGGTCGTTCACCACGACGAATGCGATAGTCCTCTCTAGTATTGGTAATTCGAAAATCTTCTAGAGAATCAGTGAGTTCTACCCGTGGAGGTGGTGTAGAAACGTCTTGGACTTCACTTGTGTCCACATGTGGTGGAGTAACAACTGGGACGTCACTTGTCTCCCCGTGTGGTGGGGTAACAACTTGGACTTCACTCTGGAGAGGAGAGCCCTTAGGTGTACTGGTAGGCAAGGGTTGAGAACCGTCCAGATGCTCTGGAGATAAACCTTGCATTCTAAGTGAATGTCGTGGGGGAGCAATTGGAAACAAGCGACAAGCTCCGCGAAGAAACTCTGAAGGTCAACTTCGAGAAACAAACAACACACGCTAGTAAACAAAAACTAGGATACAATCACCAAGCAAACAATACCTTCTAATTTCGAAGCCACTAGTTGGTGATGAAATCCAACGTCGCAACAACGAGACGAGAAGGGGCAGGGCTATTGTGGAAAAGTTACGTTGACGACCTGCTTAACATCTAGAACAAAACAGGACAGAATAATACTCTTTCCCTAGATCTAGACTATTGAATGAACTAAGAGGCAAGGATCATGATCATACCTTATGAACGCTTCCTTGGGTCTCTGTTGTTCCAAGCTTCGCTCCAATGCTCTTGTGTCGTTCAAATCACAACAGTACAAACCAATTGGAGTGAAAGCAAATCAATATATTCAATAGCTAATCTATACATATGATCAAGGAGTTATGTAATAAAGTGACATCATCTTTGTGGGAAAGGCACATATTGTTGTATTAAATTGATAGAAAGTGAAACTTACAACCTGAGCCTTGATGTTGTAGATCTCCTTTCGATGGCTCCTAGCTCTGACACACACACTTGCTCATGCATGAATAAAATCAACCACTTTTGATGACCTTGCTGGTGTCTCTAGCCGTTGTAGCATCAGTCCTTCATACAATCTTCCACTAATTCTCCAATCAATCTCTTGCTAGTTTGCTTCTAACCTTTTCCATGAGCATTCTCCTCAATATATAGGAGAAGATAGATTAGTTACTTGGATAGGAAATGATCCCAAGATATCAGGAAAGCCGGTACTTAGATAACCATTCGCAAGCCAACTCATCCTTCTAGAAGATTCCCTTCTAGAAGGTTCGAGATTTTATCTTTTTCCTCCCTTTAGAAGATGTTCGCACCCTGATAATTAGGTACAGTGCGAACCCCTTGCAGTCCAGCTTAATGCAGCCTGCGAGAATCAGGCATTCTCGCAGGCAAATATATAGGTAGCCTGCGAACCTCCCTTAAAAGTATGATTTCTGGAAACAGACAAATGTAACTTTTCTCAGGAAAGTGTTCTTAGTGAAGAGCTTGATTTTCCATCATCATAACATCATCATAATGACCAAAATTGTGGATAACACCAAGTTGTTCCAGCTTTCTAGCAATGAGCACAAATTAGAAGAGCCCTGACCTCATCATCAAAGTCCACTTTTATAGAACTTAGTTGATTAGTAACCATATTAAAATCATTTAAATGATCTGCAACAGACCCACCTTCTGACATATTCATATTAAATAATCTCTTCATTAGAAATACCTTATTGGACGTCGAGGGTTTTTCATACAATTTAGCCAATGCATCCATCAAACCCTTCGTTGTCTTTTCTTTCGAAATATTGAAAGCCACCGACACTGGCAGGCTCAGCCGTATCATTCCTAGAGCCTTTCTATCAAGAATCTCCCATTCTTCATCCTTCATAGCTGTCAGCCTCTTTGTTATTCCACCCAATGGTAGGAATAGATCCTTCTGATATAAATAATCTTCCACCTGCATCTTCCATAACTGGTAGTTTTGACCGTTAAATTTTTCAACCCTAAACTTTCCATCTTCCGACATTTTTCCCACTCGAACAAGGAACCCTCTTTTCCTGCGAGTTACCTTTCACTCTAATACCAGTTGTTAAAAAAACAGGATCGTGGAGCAATAAAATAAAACAAATGTGGAGACAAAACACAGAAGATACACAATACAATAGAGACAGAGATTTGCGTGGTTCACCCAGTGTGGGCTACGTCCACTAGAGAAATTGCCAGGTCCTTCCTTTATTATTATCCAGCATATGAAGGGATACAACCTACAACAAACCCACCGTAACTTCATCTTCTTTCTCTCATAGTCTCTCGTCTCAGAATACAATATTCGCTATGTTGCATAGCCACAATACATTTCCCTCATAACAGAGGGTTGTCTTCTAGGGCAAAAAACCCTAACATAATTTCTATCGTTAAATCTGCGACCTTATAATGAACAGTCCATATTTACAATGAAATTACAATATACATTTACAAGACATTTTTCCCTTCGGGGGTGAAGACCCCCGAACCTCGGCTGGTGGCTCGCTTGCCCCCAGACCCCACAGAGGGGATAACCAACCTCTACACTCCCCCGTGTGGAAGAGTGTACATAATTCTGGGGTGTAAATACTTCATGGGGTATAAACATGGTTGAAAACAAAAGACCTCTGAATCAGGAAGATAATCAATCTCCACAACCAACACATACGCAGGCTACTGATGCAACAACCTCTGTCTCTGTTTTAAGAATTTTTTTGAAAAAGAGGGAGTTGCCTCTTTCTTGATCGAGGTTCACACTTCTCAGGGTTTCTTGGATCATTCCAAAGTCATTATTTATAACCATAGCCTGGGTTTAGAGTTTTGTTTACTTGTTTTCTTGGTCTTCTTGTATTTCCTATCATTTTTAGCTTATTTTTTGCTTGAATTTTAAGAAAAATGAGTTGCCATGAATCGTGTATTCATCAGTTTCTTTTAAAATCTTTTGTTAGTTCTGCTTTGATTGGAAGAAAATATAAAAAACTTAGTTTGTTAGGTCTCTTTCTTTCTTTGCATTTGCCTTGCATTGTTATTTGAAAAAGAAAAAGAATTAGCGTAGTGTTGTGTTTTCTTCTCATCTTGAAAGCATTTCAAAAGAAAAATAAGAAAGATAATCCTTCTTTGCAAGTGTTCTTATAAGTTTCATTTTTTGCAAGAGTCTTAACAACATCAGTTGCACTACCACACCTTTTGAGTAAATCAAGCCTTTAAAAAGAACACTTAATCTAAAATAAACTAGACTTTTTGTTTGTAGGGTCAACAAACTAGTTTAGGGTTAGGGCCTTGAATTAGGTTGGAGAGGAAACTCTTCAAGGCCGTTAAACAAACATTGGAGTCAGTGTTGGATCATGTTGTCATTGATGCCAATGGTTTGTCATTGATGCCAATGGTTTGATTACTTGGGAGATTGTTGGATCATATGTCATTGATGTAAATGGTTTGGTTTGATTGATG
>ML800474.1:49929-68298 GCA_009831015.1 Picea engelmannii | reverse complement strand
CTGGTTATAAATGACAACAATGGGTAATGAATAAATGTTGAATGCTAATTGATGAGTTTTTGTGCAAGAGGGCAGTTTTGGGAAAAAGAGCCCCACACTCATTCACCCCCCCTCTAAGTGTGGTAGGTGTGTCCAACAGTCAGAGCTAGGGAGTGTTAAAGTCTAGTGGCGTAAAAGTTATCCGGGACCGCCCTCTAACACAGGGGCTAAACACAAGGTCGCGTGAGGAAAGGCAGCGGACATAACCCCTCCAAAGCTGGACTAAATGTAGTGGGGAACGCATATTGAGGATCTGTCTTGGGAATACTATCGCCTACATTTGCCTACGGAGCTTCATGGACCTCAAATCTGTTCGAGATCCTCTATTGTCTTCCGGACCACTTGATTTCGATACCCTCGATAGGTTGCAGATTTGTTATCCCGCTCATTGCGGTCCACCCGACTGTCGACTGTACCTGCCTGGTGATTGTTTGCAAGTTGGCAACTTAGTTGCCTATATTTTTGGGACTTACATGAGTGACTGTGGGGGTAGACCTCGGTACTTGGGGCGGACGTTGGATCATGCTTTGCAGAGTATACCCAGAGGGTGCTTTCGTGTTCAAGTTGCACCTACACCGGTTAATTGCTCTAGTGTTGATTGGTGTAAATGTCCTTCCAACTAGATAGTCGTCTGCTTGATTTGCCACTAGGAGATTTTAGTGTGTGTTCCCTAGTTTTCCATAGTGAGTTATTCATTCATTACTTTGGGTCTCTGACCTAAGGTGCTAGACCGCCCACTCTGTCAGTCGTGAGGACTTTTCGGTCTTCCGCGTAGAAACGTGGAGCTGCCTCTTTATAGGCGTTGTTTTTTATAACACTATTTCATCGAAGTCAATGTGTGAGACTTTTATGGACTTGAACAATCCCGCAATTGGAGAACTTGTGCATAAGATATTCATGGAAAAATTTACTAACAATACCAACCAAGGAACCCCTTCACAAGGGGATTCTTGTGCTTTTCCTTTCTTCGGAAATGTTGGTGTCCTTTTGATGGCCACTTTGTACATTCCTGGGTTGGATGTGAGACTATTGGTTTGGTTTGGCACCATTCCAAATGTCTGGAATGCTCTTGATGCTTCTCAGTTAAGCACTTTATGTCATGGGCACCATGTTGATGTTCCTTCATCAACAAAGTCTTCTCCTCCTCCTTCTATCGCCTCTAGTGAAAGTTCAGTTACTAGTAACCGAAAGTCTAAATGAAATAGAAAGAGGAAGAATAGGAAGAAGAAGTCACCAACCTCTACAAATCATGTTGGAGGTAGTTCCTCAACCTTTGCAAGTCATGTGTAGTCACAGGTGAGTGTTGGGGGCCTATTGGCCCTTAGTTATGGAAGGAAGCGAAGAACAAGGAAGAAAAGGTAAAAAGCAAGCTTCGCGGGAGACACAGTGATTGTCACTGGGTTGAAGTGAGCAAAAGAACAGAAAATATGGAGGGAAGTACGGAAAAGCAAGTCGTTGGATGAGGAGATCGAGGATAACAGATCAGGAAGGAAGATTGACCGAGGATGACTCAGGAAGTGGAAAAAGCCAGCATTAGATGCCTTGGAGCACCGCGAGATGAAGAAGGAAAGACAGGCTGGCGAAGCCCGGAAAGAATGGGTCAAGTTGACCTAGTGTTGTAGACACCTAGGTTTTGACCTGAGGCTGTCGGTGAGGGATTGTAATGTATAAATAGAGGTCCAGAGGACCTAGGTCGGGGGGGTACGATAGCTGAGTCTTGTTATTGATCATTGTTCATTGGGAGAATATTGTATTATGGGTGAGAGAAGTGCTGAGAGAGAGAGCCTTCTGGTATTGTAAGATCTTCAGCTGGGTACAAAGATCAAGTCTTACAGCTAGGTGTGCAGGAAGGGGGAGAGAAAGAGAGACAGAGAGAGAGGATCTATTGGCCAAGAGCACAGATCAGAACTGTAAGCTTTATCTTAAAATATCATAAGCACAGTTCTGTGGACGTAGCCCTAGAGAGAGGGTGAACCACGTACATCTGTTGTTGTGTGTCTGATTGATGCTTCGAGCTCTAATGTTGTTATATTGTTATCTACATTATTGTATTAGATAATATCTATAGCTGTGAAGGATAGATCTAGCTAGTTGAATGATAGATGCATGTTATGTTGTTGTTGTAATAAGAACCACTTGATATTCCCCTGGTTGTAGACATCTTTGTCCTGCAACCCCCTCATAGCTGCTTCAAGTGAGACTGCATCTGCTTCGCAGGTGCTACCGAAAGGGCCAGTAGCTAGGGCTTGTTGGTGTGCTCTTGGAGCTGAACCCTAGGTCTGCCCCTGTGCTTGTTGTTGGTCACCGAGTTTCCTATTGACAGAACATAATCATATATCCAAGTCGAGAGATACTTTTTCAAAGGACCCAGAGGAAAATTTTTGCACTTCTTGAAGCTAAGAATCAAGATGTTCTTGCATGAAAACCACATCTTGAAGATACAGTAGATTGATCGGACCTAAAAAGGCTAATGTTCAAGATCTCGGATAGCGACAACGACACAGAAGCAGGACATACGCATAGTGGGAAAGAATTCTGAGGAGTTCACCTTGAGAATTTGTTTAAGAAAAAATTCAGAGAAGAAGGTTTCTATAGCGGAGAAGAGGTAGATCTAACCGACGAAGAGCATCCAGAGCCCACCAGAACAGAAGAAGGGGAAGCTGAAGAACTGTGCCAAAGTGAGCCAGAAACCTTAGGAACTGCGTGAACTACTGAAGTAAGTAACATTAATCCTCTTCTTGTCTCAACAATACCTAACAGTCATAAAAGTCAGAACCACCAGCGTCTTCAGAGTACTGTTACTAGTAGCCCAACATCTACTCAGACAAGAACCCTAGTCAGTTTTATGGTAGATGAAATGGGACTCCCTATCTTTAGAGGAGATGGATCTGAAGATCCAGATCACGCATTGGTTTATGTGTGAGGTTGTATGGAATATTAAAAGTATCATCGATGAAGCCATCAAGAGAACCCAGTTCAACACTATGCTAAGGGACCACGCACTGAGCTGGTACATGAAACTTGTCTAAGGACTGGCACAGCCTAAGCCCCTAAATGAGATCAAGAATGCGTTGATCGCAAAGTTTAAGAAACCTAAGTCGGAGTCACAATGTATTACAGAACTAAAAGATATTAAACAAAAGGTAGCAGAACCTGTTTGGGAGTTTGACCAAAGATTCAAGACCCTGACAGGCCAATTAACTTTCCAGATCCTCGACGAATAGAACAAAGAGTGGTTCATCGCTGCGTTGTTACCACACATAAGAATCCCTTTTATGCAGCAGAAGATTGCATCTCAGGCGGAAGCTTTGGAGATCGCCATGAAGCTTGAATCAACACCAATGGGAGAATCTAGCTCAGGCATTAGCCAGATCATGAGCCAACTAACTAGTTTGTCTTTACAGGTCGAGGATATGAAGAAAGATAAGGGAAAAGATAAAAGGGAAGATATCTGGTGTGTAAGATGCAGATCTGAAGGCCATGATAAGGAACATTGTCCCTTATTTCATGAGTACTTGGCATCAGGGGCATCGAGCCCCTTAAAGCAAGTTAGCCTACCCTTGTGCGATGTATGCAGAAATAGGCATCGCCTAGGTGAGTGCTACTACATGCAGAAGTATGTCCAGACACCCACAAACTTGTATTGTACATTCTGTAAATCAGTGGGGCATGATGATCCGGATTGTAGAGCTTATGATCTCATGCATGAAAGGTCGAGAGACATATACAAGATTCAAGGCGAAGTACAACAAGAAGGAAACACTCTTCAGTACAACTCTCTAGGGAGAGGAAATTTCACTCCTCGCGGGGGCTATAGAGGAGGAGGAGGTATGGGCCGAGGCCGAGGACAAATAATCTGTTACAACTACGCACAGCCAGGACATTTAGCAAGGGATTGTCAGAATCCCTGCACAACCTATAGTTACTGTAATTCCTTCAAGCATGTCATAGAAGAATGCCCTGTGTTGCTGGCTAAACTTCAGGAAAGATGAGGACCCCAAAAGAACCCACAAGTACAACTGATATATGTTGAACCTCACGGAGCAGAACCTAGAGTCGATGTTATTACTCGAGGAGGCCCTGCTACAGGAGAAGACAGACCAGCCCAAGGAAAGACTGAAAATGACCATGGAGTCAGGAAAGCTACAGAAAATACCCCAACGTTCGATGCTAAGAAAGAAAGACAAATATTCGAGGAGGCAAGAAAAGAGTTCAAAGGAGATCAAGGATCTTCATCAAAGAGACAACCAAAAATCAAATAATATGGCATGCCTCAGGCGTTTGATCCATCTGCGTCACCAACAGAAGGGAAAGAGGTAAGCAAACTCATGGAATTCTTAAACACTTGTGTTAAGTTGATTCAAGATAAAGGCGTTGTCCAAGAATTACAAGATTTAATCAAGCAGTATGAACTAGGAAAAATAGACCCCTTACTGAATAGAGAAGTGCACGAAATTGGAAAAAGGAGAAGGATAAATAAAGAACTACACTTGAATGCTCAGATAGGAGAGTATGAGATAGACTATGTGGTCCTCGACTTAGGATCAAAATTCAATATCATGACGAAGCAGACTTGGGCACTGATGGGAAAACCCAAGCTGATATATTCCCCTATCAGGCTTCACATGTCTAATCAGCAAGCTGTCAGCCCATTTGGACAATTAGAGCATGTACCACTGGACATCGATGGGGTAAGAACCTTTGCAGATTTTGAGGTAATTGAAATTGTTGATGATAGTTGCCCTTACCCTGCATTGTTAGGAATTTATTGGGCCTTCGACAATTCCACTGTTGTTGATTTAAAGAAAAGACGCATGACATTTGAGAAAGTTGGCCTTAGGGTCGTTGCACCTTTAGATCCATATGAAGGTCCATGATACATAGAACCTATCAGAGAAGAAGACCATGCATTTGAACTGGAAAACATCTACAAATTAACAGCCAGACAACATGATTATATCAACCCTACAGCTGGCGGGAATCTGAGCTGGCGAAGTGACAGCACATGTCCATCCGACTCAAAAGAAGCGTTGGAGAATTGGCAGAACTAGATGTATGAAGTATATACAAGAAGATGTGCTAGGCTAACTAGAGAAGTTTGATGGATTGGCACAATAGTGAGTAATATACCCACATTTGATGGGTTGAACCCCTTAGAAAACTTCTTGTCAGAATTTGAGACAAGTGTACCAACAGAACAGAGGTTGTTGGCAATGGATGAGGCCATAAAAGCCACACTAGCAAGATGGTGGGGGACACATAAAAGCAATATTACAGACTTGACACAATGTCGAACTTTGATGACAGCGCAGTTTTCAGCACAAGAAGGAAGTTGTGAAGCATGGTACACAGGTCGAAGCTGCCCAAAGGACCATGTGCGAAGCTGCGAAGAGGCCTGTAGTGACATTCCTAGAGAACAATGGGTACACAGATTTGTCAATACGCTGGATACCACCCTTATTAACTGGTACATTCAAGCAGAGCTACGCCTTGTCACTTCAGAATGGGAAGGTATGACCCAGAATTTTATAACCACTTTTTGTTTGACAGTTAATTTCCTTCTGTAGATCAAGCACTATAGATGGTGAGACAGAAAGTATTTGAGGAGGCATCTGGCCTCCGTTTGGAGCAAGAAAAGGATGAATGGACTGCACCCCTCCAGAAACTGCAGACTTGCTACAACATTAATGTCGACGAAGATGATGAACCGAGGAAGGTGAATATTACAGAAACAGAAGGTCAGAGAGAGGTGGAAGGACCAGGAGTTGAACTGCCATTCATTGGATAGCCGATAAAATAAAGAAAGTCAATATCGGGACAGAGGAAACACCAAATCTTGCCAATGTTGGAGATTACTGGGACATTGCTACCATTGACAAAATCACAGAATTATTGCATGAGTATCAAGACTTGTTCCCGACCAAGTTCACTGATATGAAGGGAATCAAAGGACCTATGGGAGAAATGAGAATACCTTTGAAACCAGACGCGAAGCCAGTCAAGCAATGACCCTACAGATTGAACCCGGAATATAAGGAAAAAGTGAAGATTGAGCTCGACAGAATGCTGGAAGCAGTGATTATTGAACATGTCGAAGAGTCGGAATGGATTAGCCCCATGGTCATGCAAGATAAGAAGACATGTGAGATTAGGATTTTTGTAGATCTCAGGAAGTTGAATGATGCTTGTCTACATGATCCTTTCCCTACACATTTCACGGACGAAGTACTAGATAACGTGGGAGGCTAAGAAGTATATTCTTTTACAGATGGGTTTTCAGGATACCATCAGATCCACATCGCCAAGGAGGACCGTCATAAGAATACGTTTGCCACAGAGTGGGGATCCTACCAATATACAGTAATGCCATTTGGACTGAAGACTGTCCCAGCCATATTTTCCAGGGTGGTGGTTGAAGTATTCAAAGAATTTTTGCATAAGTTTTTAGAAGCATACTTTGATGACTGGATTGTTTTTAGTTTGTTGAAAAATCATATTGAATGTCTAAGGCTAATGCTGGATAAATGCAGGCAGTGTCAAATTGCTTTGAATTTGAAGAAGTGCATCTTATTTTCACCATTTGGAGTATTATTAGGTCATATTGTATGCAAGCAAGGATTGTTGGTGGATCCATCCAAAATCGCAATTATAGTTGATTTACCACCACCTACATCAATCAAACAACTGCGCACTGTGCTAGGACATACTGGCTATTACAGGAAATGTATCAAAGGATATGCTCAGATTACTGCACCAATGGAGAGGTTATTAAAGAAAGACTGACAGTTTGGTTGTACAGACGAATGCCAGCAGAGCTTTGACACACTAAAACAAAAGATGGTCACTGCGCCTATTCTAGTCTTTCCCAACTGGAGCAAGGCATTTCATGTGCATGTTGATGCATCTTCTATTGCATTAGGAGTAGTACTGGCACAACCTAGAGAAGGGGACATTGATCATCCATTATCATTTGCTAGCAGAAATCTCTCCACAGCTGAAATCAATTACACT
Organism: Picea engelmannii; assembly: GCA_009831015.1. Taxonomy (NCBI): domain Eukaryota; kingdom Viridiplantae; phylum Streptophyta; class Pinopsida; order Pinales; family Pinaceae; genus Picea; species Picea engelmannii. The sequence goes on along the minus strand of ML800474.1, from coordinate 61,248 downwards.
ACTACGGAGAGAGAGGGATTACCCATGGTGTATGCATTGCAGAAATTCCATCACTACTTATTGGGAGGACACTTTAAAATGTTTACTGATCACTCCGCGCTAAAATACCTAGTCAACAAGCCAGTGTTGGGGGGGAGAATATGCAGATGGCTTCTCCTGTTTCAAGAATATGATTTTGAGATCATAGTTAAGCCAGGAAGAATGAATAAGGGCCCAGACCACCTGTCAAGGTTGGAGCATGGTGAAGAACCTACCAGTCTGGAGGAAACACTACCAAATGCACAGTTTCTTGCCATTAGAAAGGTTGATGACCACTTCGCAGACATAGTCCAGTTCCTGTCAACAGGAATGGCTCCAGCTGAGTACACAATTCCGCAGAAGAAACAGCTAGTGGTGCACGCTGCAAGTTTTTCACTGATAGTTTGTCAGCTATATAAAATGGGACCTGATGAGATCCTAAGAATATGTGTGCTGGAGGCAGAATTCCCTATGTTCCTCGAAGAAGCTCATGAAGGCATTGCAGGAGGACATTACATAGGAAAAGAAACTGCGCAGAAGGTTCTGCGAGCTAGCCTTTAGTGGCCTACGTTACACAGAGATGCTAAAGAATATACTAGAGCATGCGATGTATGCCAATGAGTTGGAAAACCATCCTAAAGAGATGAGATGCCATTAGCACCGCAGATGACCCTACGAGCATTTGAAAAATGGGCCATTGACTTCGTGGGACCTATAAACCCACTAGGAAAGCGCACATGAGCAAGATATATTATCACTGCGACAGAATACCTGACTAGATGGGCCAAATCAAGAGCAGTCAACGACTATAGTGCAGCTACAACTGCACGTTTTATATTTGATGACATAATAACCAGGTTTGGATACCCTAAGGTCCTTATGAGTGATCAAGGTACACACTCATCAATAAGACAGTTGAAGCCCTGATTGAAGAATTTGCAGTCCACCATCAAAAGAGTACACCTTATCATCCACAAGCAAACGAAACGGTTGAAGCATTCAACAAGATCTTGGAGACAGCATTGACAAAGTTTTGCAGTGTGAACAGGGATGACTAGGATTTAAGAGTACCAGCAGTACTCTGGGCTTATAGAACCACTTGCAAGAAATTAACAATGCAGACCCCTTTCAAGTTGGTTTATGGTCTTGAAGTTGTTGTCCCAATGGAGTACTTGGTACCAAGCTTAAGAATTGTTGCATTTATAGATACTGGCGCCATTCATGAGAGGCTAGCACAGTTGGTCTAACTAGAAGAAGACATATTCATTGCAGGCTTCCATCAGCAAATTCAGAAGGAACGAGAAAAGGCCTATCATGACAGACACATCAAGAATAAGATATTCAGGTAAGGTGATTAAGTCATGCTATATGACCGTAAGTTTATCAAACACCCTGGGAAGTTCAGAACGCATTGGCTCGAACCATATGAGATTGCCTATGTTACAGAAGGAGGAGCTACGCAGCTAAAGACATTGAAAGGAGATTGGAAGGAAGGCTTGGTGAATGGCAATCAGATGAAGTTGTACTATGACAACCAGTCACCTCGTAGCTCTCAGTAAAATCAAGAAGACAAAGGTCCAGGTACTAGGTGTGGTTGAAACTGGGTACCAGACACAAAAAAGACAATCTGCACAAGGATGGAAAGGAGGCATAAAGCAGAAAGCAAGGGCTACACTACGCAGTTGAAAGTCCAAGAAAAACAAGAGGACTAGATCTCAAGTGCCTTGGGACGAGCCACAGGTGAGTGTTGGGGGCCTGTTGGCCCTTGGTTATGGAAGGAAGTGAAGAACAAGGAAAAAAAGGTAAAAAGCGAGCTTCGCGGGAGACACAATGACTGTCACTGGGTCGAAGTGAGCAAAAGAACAGAAAATATGGAGCGAAGTATGAAAAAGCAAGTCGTTGGATGAGGAGATCGAGGATGACAGATCAACAAGGAAGATGGACCGAGGATGACTCGGGAAGTGGAAAAATCCAGCATTAGATGCCTTGGAGCACCGCGAGATGAAGAAGGAAAGACAGGCTGGCGAAGCTCGGAAAGAATGGGTCAAGTTGACCTAGGGTTGTAGACACCTAGGGTTTTGGTAATTAGGGTTTTGACACCTAGGTTTCGACCTGAGGCTGTCGGTGAGGCATTGTAATGTATAAATAGAGGTCGAGAGGACCTAGTTCAGGGGGGGTATGGTAGCTGAGTCTTGTTATTGATCATTGTTCATTGGGAGAATATTGTATTATGGGTGAGAGAAGTGCTGAGAGAGAGAGCCTTATGGTATTGTAAGATCTTCAGCTGGGTGCGAAGATCAAGTTCTGCAGCTGGGTGTGCAGGAAGGGGGAGAGAAAGAGAGACGGAGAGAGAGGATTTACTGGCTAAGAGCATAGATCAGAACTGTAAGCTTTATCTTAAAATATCATAAGCACAGTTATGTGGACGTAGCCCTAGAGAGAGGGTGAACCACGTACATCTGTTGTTGTGTGTGTGATTGATGTTGTTATATTGTTATCTACATTATTGTATTAGATAAGATCTATAGCTGTGAAGGATAGATCTAGCTAGTTGAATGATATATGCATGTTATGTTGTTGTTGTAATAAGAACCACTTGATATTCCCCTGGTTGTAGACATCTATGTCCTATAACCCCCTCATAGCTGCTTCGGGTGAGACTACATCTGCTTCATAGGTGTTGCCAAAAGGGCCAGTAGCTAGGGCTTGTTGGTGCGCTCTTGGAGCTGAACCCTAGGTCTGCCCCTGTGCCAACAGTATGCTCTAGGAACTTCTATTCGCTAGAAGAGTATTCTCAGGCATAAGTTTAACCCTTTTTTGGGCCTAAGGGACTAAATTTACAAAAAATGAACATTCTCCTTGGTTTTGGTTTATCACATTTTTTGGGCCTTGGAGATTACTTGTGAAAAAGGAACCCCCACGGAGTCCATAGTTAAGCTCTTTTCAGACACCCTAAAATTGAAAAGATCATCGAGTGACCTTGTTCGTTCACACTTGTTAAATTGGTCTAGAAGAACATCTATTGGCATGAGTTTACCCCTTTTTCTGGTCTGTAGATTATGGAGTAAAAAGGTACGCCTAAGGAGATTCGTCTCACCGAGAGAGTTCTCCTTAGTGAATTTTATACTTTTTTGGGCTCAGGAGACTAAACTCAGAAAAAGGTTGTGAGTCCATAGTTAAGCTCTTTTCAGACTCCTTAAAATTGAAAATATTGTCGAGTGATCTTGTCTTTGTCACACTCGCTAAAATGGTTTTTAATAGATGTCTTTTTGGTGCCATTTTACCCCTTTTTCGAATGGACTAGACTATTTCTGAAAAAGACACTCTTTGGAGTCTTTTTTTACGTTTTTTCAAACTCTCTAAACGGGAAAAAACTACCGAGCTTACCTTCTCTGGGCTCGTTAAAATTACATTGAAGGGGGTTTCATTATGTCTTTCTAATCGCACTTGCATCTCTACGTCTTTGGCATAATGTCAACTCCATGTTGATCTCAACTGAACCTTTGAAGCATGCCTTAAACGCAAGCCTTGTAGCACTTTGCCTCTGCGACCTCACACCTTGACTCATGGAGGAATTTTCCTCGAGTGTCCTTTTCCTGCACATGTCTCCCTGCTTTGAGCATTGGTGTGTTCCTTATGCCTAGAACTAGTATGCTTGCTTGTGACATTCGTTCCTCCTTTGTAATGTAGCATCCTTTTAATCTTTTTCGAGCTCTTTAAAAATTGAAAAAGACAAAAAAAATAAAAATAAAAACCCAAAAAGAGGAGACGGGAAACATGTATTCTTTTTTGGCAGCACAATGAGTCACCCTTGGACAAAGCACATCCTTATGTTTGTTCGTAAAGCATCGGGATCTAATATGACCTTAGGAAGTTGTTCTCGCTACATAGAGTTGTGTCCTCCTCCGTTTGGTTACTCTTCCAAATACATGGAGAGTTTGCATTGCCTCCTGCCTCGTGAACTTATGTCAATGTCATGCTTCCTGAGTCTAATCATCTTCCGTGCTTTTGTCCAAGGGAGGTTTCACCCAACCTGAGTCGGCCTTTCTGTAGTTTGTCTCTTGACCTCATGAGTCGGCCATCCCGAGAGTCCAGTCAAGTCCTAATTCAAAATCGACGAAGTTCTATGCCTGATCATCGAGATCCTCATGTCTTTTCCCAACGAGTCGTCAAAGACCTCATGCTAGTGAAGTCATACACTCACATTGTACTCCTACCTGAGTTTTTGAAGATCTCGAGGTTGTTTCTTGAGCTTTGAAGGCCTCATCTCCAGCCATCAGGAGTTATTGGCTTCTTGAAGATGGATACTCTACTTGTATATCTTTGACTGATTTTGAGATGTAGATCTGTTGTGTATTGCTTGCGGATACACTTTATATAGTTATATGACATGGATCTATAGTGTATTTGATTGGAAGCCATGATTTATTTCATCCCAAGCATGGGTATGCTCGCATCGAAGAGACATTTGTTGTTTTGCAGATGGCACCTCCCGAACTTTGGTCCCGGGCTCACTCGACTTCGTACGTTGGTGAATATTTTGTAATGTATTTCAGCCATCATATGCTCTTCTGACCTCACACATTAGGGGGCATCTATTATAACCCTAAATTTCTCTACACATGCATACCTGGATTTTGGCCCTCTTACTTGCATTTTTTGCCAAAGCCTGTTGAGTTGCTCTTCTAAGAAACCAAATTTTTTAAGATGCACACGCTCTGCTCCACTACTTCCCGCATACATACGCTTGTTGCACCACTACAGCTCGCGTAAATACGCATGTTGCACCATTACAGCCCTCGTATACTTGCAAAAGTTGCAAGGAATTCATTGAAATTGATGGGTTATTGGAGGTTTCCCAACTAATCCACCTCCAATAGCCCGTCACCCAACCGAATAACCATCTTTTTGGCATACAAAAGGAGGTGTTGGGGTCTCATTTCACATCTAGACATAAGAACAGTGAAACTCTGCCTGATTTCACATCCCCTCCTTGCCCAAGTCATTGCAGCCCTTTTGTGAGAATTGCCTCAGCATTCCCTCATTAGCCCCTTCTTCCTCCATCAGAACCCATTCACTTCCCAAGAAGAGATCAAAAGGTTGAGAGGAGAAGATTATACAAAGGTACACTTGGAGCTTGGTGAAGAGGAGCTCAGACCATGTTCGCGGACGATATCTGACTTTGATTGTAAAGGTATAATAATTGAGTTATTAATAAAAGAATTACTTTTCCTGTCCCAAATCATGGTGTATCAAATGCTTTTATTGGTTTATGTTCTAACATCTAACCCTAATTTGTATATGGAATAGCATGCTTGTCGTTTCCTATTTGTCAATCTTTGGATGCAGGCCAGTCTTGGGAGGAGGTATGTAGTCAGCGAAACTTCTAAGTGTGAGGAGATCATCACCGGACGCGGAGTAGAGGTATAGTTACCCGATCTCCCTCATCTTTGCTTTTCTTGTATGAGTTTTGGTATGTTTGGGGTAGTTTAGAGAAGTATTTGACTTTTAGATGGTTATTTGATCTGCCTACATTTTGAACCCAGGTGTAGTCATAGGGGGGGTTTTCCCACTAGCAACGTGTCACCTCCTGACAAGGACATGTGTCACCCCTGGCCTCTCTTGCGTGTCATTCCCCAGTGCATGAATGCTCGGCCAAAGCTTAGTGGAGTACCCAAGACTTCAGGAGTTTGAAACTCCGGAAGGAAGCATGGTTCAAGGCGAGGGAACCTTCGAACGTCGAAGTTACGAAGTGATAGGAGTTGTAGATCCGAGGACCCTTCGGGATCTCCTCTGACCGTTGGATCTAGACTGTATTCGACACTTCAGTGAAGTCCTACTCCGACAGACAAGGAGTGTGGAGCAGGTAAACTCCCTGAATGTTGGAGCTGCGAATAAATGTGAGCCGTAGATATAGAGACCCTTCAGGATCTCCCCTGACTGTTGGATCTAGACTGTATTTAGAACTTCAGTGAAGTCCTACTCTAGGAGACAAGGAGTGTGGAGTGAGTAAACGCCCCGAATGTCGGAGCTGCAAATAAATGTGAACCGTAGATATAGATACCCTTCAGGATCTCCCCTGACCGTTTGATCTAGATTGTATTTCACACTTCAGTGAAGTCCTACTCCAGGAGACAAGGACTTTGGAGCAGGTAAACTCCCTGAAATTCGGAGTTGTGAATAAGCATGAACCGTGGATATAGAGACCCTTCAGGATCTCCCCTAACCGTTGGATCTATACAGTATTCGTCACTTCGACGAAGTCCTACTCCGAGAGACAAGGACTGTGGAGCAGGTAGACTCCCCGAATGTCGAAGCTGCGAATAAACATGAACCATAGATAAAGAGACCCTTTGGGATCTCTCCCGACCGTTAAATCTCGAATATGGTTAGTTCAACATTGACCACTCTGAGAGTAAGGAGGAAGTCACACCACGAATTCCCCAAACGTCGAAGTTACGAAGTAACAAAGGCCGTAGATCCAGGGGTTGCATGGACACACCATGACCGTAAGATCGAAGGACTTGGAAGACGACCAATCGAGAGTGACGTGGTATGTTGACATCACCCAGGGTGACATGGACCCCTGTTTGACATGCCATGTGTCACCTAGATTTGTACGTCTCGCGAACCCTATAGGCCCATTAAGATGTGACATGTGTCACCCACTAAAGGGGCCACTTGCCATCCTCCCCCCTTGGAACTTGTTCGCTTGGTTTATTGCGGGTGGAGCAGTTGGGGCCCACCTGTCCTTACCTCTACATTTAATACATCACCTCATGTAAGAAGAACCCTTCGGGAGTCTAGGACTTCGGGACTATGGAGGTTTGGTGTGCAGTGTCACAGATAAACCGAAAGACCCAAAGGCCGGAGCCACGTGGCGACATTTCATGTTCCTTTGGGAGTTCAATATTTCGGGACTCCAAGGAATGTATGCACAAAAATAAAAAGGGGCGTTCAAAGTCGAACATCGAACTCCCCTCTAGCCAACATGTTAAATAAGGAACAAGCCCCGTCATTAATAAGGAACAATTCCAAGGAATCTTCTAGTGGAAAAACTAGTTCATATTCCTAGACGAGAAGGAGAAAATGAAACATTCCAAGAGCCATGACCCTAAGGAATTTAAGAAAGCTAAACCACCTACCTTCAATGGAGAGATGAAAAAGGGGGAAGAAGCAGAAGTTTGGCTACTCGGATTGAAGAAGTATTTTAGAGTCCATGACTACTCTAAAAACTTAAAGGCTCGGATGACCATTTTCAACCTGAATGGGAAAGCTTCCATTTGGTGGGAAGACATTAGGAATGTGAAAGGAATCCATGAGAAGGACTTGTCATGGAAAAAATTTGAGAAATACTTCAAGAAGAAGTATATGTTAGAAAAGTACTTTGATGGGAAGACCGAGGATTTCTATGAACTCAAGCTGGGACAACTTACCATAGATGAATATATCAACAAATTTCTTGAGCTAATGAGGTATGTGCCCTACATAAAGGATGAAAAAATAAAGTTGCAACAATGTATTAGTGGATTACCTCAGTCCTACCGGGACATAATTGAGTTTCATGAGCCAAAGACCTTAGAAGACACTATCCGGAAGGCAAGGTATTGCTATGAACAGTTCAAGAACAAGACAGAACTACACAAGGACTGGAAGAAGAAAAGTAGTTTAGGATTCAAGAAAAAGGGGTTTAAATCCTCAATATTTAAGAACCATAGGAAAATCTCTAGGATGAGGCTTCCTACTAGAAGTGTGTATCAACAAAACTTTCCACTCCAGAGTGGAAATAAACCATTCGGAGCAGCCCTAAGTAAGACTGATAACACAAAGACAGAACCCTTGAAATGTTGGGGTTGTGGAGAAGAACATATGTTCATGGACTGTGCACATAGGCAACAGAACAATAGAAGGGTCTACAATGTCCAAGAGACTACCACAATCAATGATGTGGCCAGGAGCATGCCACAAATTTATGCAACCTTGGATAATAGACAAGTTGAACACCAAGCTTCAGTGGTGGAGATGGGAGGTGTTATTGCCAACTATCATGTTTCCATTTTAATTGACCCTGGTTCTATTTTGAGTTATGTTTCCCCTCAAACTGTTGAAAAACATAAATTGCAACAATTTAAACATGTTAAATCATGGTTGGTACAACTAGCCACTAGAACCAAAATAAAAGTAATAGAGGTCATACCATCATGTTAATTAATTATGAATGGATTACCCACCCGAGCAACCCTAAATATGCTCCCTTTAGGTTCTTATGACTTGTTGATTGGCATGGATTGGTTGCTTGCCCGTAAAACCAAGTTAGATTTTTACAATGAAACTTTGGAGTGTGAAGATGGAGAAGGGAGAAGGATAACCCTACAAGGGATTCAAAAGCCTCTCTCAGTGAGACAAATATTAGCCCTCCAAGTGAAGAAGTATTGCAGAAATGGATGTCCCTTGTATGCAATACAAGTTTTGAACTCTATTGAGAACAACAAACCCAGCCTAGAGGACCATCCCATATTAAGAGAGTATAAATATGTATTCCCAGAAGAGGTGCCGGATCTACCTCCAAGAAGGGACATTTACTTTTCAATAGAACTTGTACCAAGAGCGGTGCCAATGTCTAGAACACCCTATAGAATAAGTACACCAGAGCTATTTGAGCTCACACTACAACTAAAGGAGATGTGGGACAAAGGCTACATCCAACCTAGTGTGTCTCCATGGGGAGCACTAGTCTTGTTTGGGAAAAAGAAGGATGGCACACTCATATTGTGCATATATTATAGATAACTCAATAAGGTGACCATCAAGAATAAGTATCCCTTACCAACGATCGATGACTTGTTCAACCAATTAATGGGTGCTACAATCTTCTCCAAGATTGACTTGAGATTTAGATACCATAGGGTCCAAATTAAGGATGAAGACATCCACAAAACAACCTTTAGAACAAGGTATGGTCACTATGAATTTGTGGTGGTGCCATTCGGGCTAACCAATGCACCAACCACTTTTATGTGCTTAATGAATAATGTACTTAGTAAATTCTTACACATATTTGTATTGGTTTTCATTGATAATATCCTAATCTATTCTAAGAATAATGAAGAGCATGAAGAACATCTCAAGTTAGTGCTTCAAGTAATAAGAGAACATCAACTCTATGCTAAGTTTACTAAGTGTGACTTTTTCCAGAAACAAGTCCATTACTTAGGGCACGTTATTTCTGAAGAAGGGGTGGCAGTTGATCCTGACAAGATCAAAGCCATTATGGATTGGCCTACCCCAAAGGATGTATCTGATATCAGATCCTTTATGGGCCTAGCAGGGTACTATAGGAGGTTCATAAATGTAAGTTTTAAACCTGTGAAGTAAAGAAATGAATATATATTCTTAAGCAAAACATAATTTAATCAATGGCTCATACACAGAGTACACAAAGATTTTATACCATAAACCCTCAACAGGGAAAACCTTTCTTATATTCATTATATCGAATTTCATCATTCACCATACAATATATACAATGTTTTTAGGTATTTTGTAGATACCAAAACCCTAATCCCTTAATCCGGGATTAATTTAGTAAACCGCTAAAAATAACAAAAACTGCCCAAAAAAAAATTAGGGGCGCTGCCCCGAGATGACGCCCAGTGCCAAACGTTGTGCATAACCAGGGGGGGCATACCTGCCCCCCCTAGGACCCCCCTAGAAAAGCGCCTGATGCACACGACAAACAAAGCACTACTATAGGGATCATCAGACGCAATTGTCGAACCTGACACACCCACACACACACGCATGCAAAGAATATAACACATACCCAACATTCTCCCACTTGTTGTTTTCTCTGCATAAAGGGGTCCAAGGGATTATATAGTCAACAATCCAGGGCAGCAATGCCCATTGTTACTCTACACAAAGAGAACTTTTATGTGCTCACAAACTTTGTCAATGAATCTGCAACATTCTTCAAAGTCTCAACCTTTTCCAACAACACCTTCTTTTCCTCAACCATGTCTCTCACAAAGTGATACTGAACATCAATATGCTTTATCTTCGAATGATAAGTTGGGTTCTTTAACAGGAATATTTCCCTCTGACTGTCACAATCTAATCTCACTGCTTGTTGTACCAACCCAATTCCTGAACAAAATCTTTGTAACCATACTGCTTCCTTGCTTGCATGAGTGGCTGCCATGTATTCAGCTTCTGTAGTTGAGAGTGCCACCACACCCTGTCTTTTGCTCATCCAACTGATTGCTCCTCCAAATAGGTTAAACACATACCCACTTGTATATCTTCTGCGATCCAGATCTCCAGCCCAGTCTGCATCAACAAAGCCATGTATGTCGACCACTCTATCCAATCCTAGTCTTCCTTGGTAGCACAATCCATAACTGGTAGTGCCACGAAGATACCTGAAGACCCTCTTTATTGTTGTCCAATGATCCTTCCCTAGTTTTGACATATACCTGCTCAAAACTCCCACTGCATGTGCAATGTCCGGTCTAGTATAGAGCATTGTATACATCAAACTGCCAATTGCACTGTCATACGGAACATGGGACATGTCCTCTTCTTCTTCCTGTGTCTTGGGACACTGATCTGCAGATAACTTTACACCTAGGAATAGCAACCTTGACCGGCATACATCCATGCATATTAAACCTCTGCAATATCGTCTCAACATATTTTCTCTGATTCAACCAGAGTTTCCTATTTGCACAATCTCTTTTAATCTCCATTCCCATAATGAAGTTAGTAGCACTGAGATCCTTCATGTCAAATTTGGAGGATAGTTGTGATTTCACCTCCTTGATAACATCCATGTTATTTCCTTCCAACAACATGTCATCAACATACAACACTACATAAATGAAGTGATTACCAACCTGCTTGGAATATACACAGTGATCAGTCCTGCTTCTTACAAATCCCAATCCAAGGATGTATGTGTCAAACTTTTGGTACCACATCCTAGGCGATTGCTTCAGACCATATAGTGACTTCTTTAGCTTACAGACAAACTCTTTCTTTCTCTTCACTACAAAGACTTCTGGCTGCTTCATGTAGATTTCTTCTTCCATATCCCCATATAGGAATGTTTTCTTCACATTCATCTGTTCCACTTCAAGATCAAAAGCAACAACAATAGATAAAAGAAATCTAATAGAAGTTAACTTAGCAACAAGAGAAAAAGTCTCACCAAAGTCAATTCCCTCTACCTGGGAATAACCTTTTGCTACTAACCGAGCTTTGTATTTCTCCACTTTACCTTGTGCATTAAACTTCTTCTTA
>ML800474.1:39010-49879 GCA_009831015.1 Picea engelmannii | reverse complement strand
CTTAAACAACCATTTGCTACCAACAGATTTTCTTCCAGCTGGAAACTCAACTATATCCCATGCCTCATTCTTATCCAAGGCATCCATTTCTTCAACCATGGCCTTCTTCCAGAGTTTACTATCCTCTGAATTCACTGCTTCCCCGACAGTTCTGGGATCATCATCAGTAATAGATAAAGCAAAATTGGAACGGAGATCAGGTGGACTATACCTTTTTGGTTGCCTTTTATCTCTCACTGATCTCCTCAATACTGGGGTATGAGGTTCTTCTTCTTCTACTTCCTCTTCTTCAGATGATTCAGATTTTGCATCTTCCAACTCAAGCTCTATTTTCTCAGGTTCGTCTTGCGTTGGTAGGAATTCCTATTTGGACACATCTTTTACCTCTCTGAAAACAACATCTCGACTGTAAACAGTCTTCTTGATTTCTCGGTTCCAAAGCTTATAACCTTTCACACCATCTTTATAACCAATAAAGATACACTTTTCAGCCTTTTTATCCAATTTACTCCTATTTTCCTTTGGAACATGTACATAAGCATCAAAACCAAACACTATAAGATGTTGAAGAGAGGGTTTCTTTGCAGACCATACCTCATGTGGATTTTTATCATCCAACGCTGATGAAGGTGATCGATTGACCAGGTAACATATTGTACCCATTGCCTTTGCCCAGAATTCTTGTCCTAACCCCACACCGTTGAGCATGCTCCTTGCTTTTTCCATCAATGTCATGTTCATCATTTCTGCAACTCCATTCTGTTGAGGAGTGTATGGAGTAGTCTTATGCCTTGCTATACCACACTTCTTACAGAATTCTTCGAATTCATTTCCGCAGAATTCTCCACCATTATCTATTCTCAATACCTTTATTTTCTTCTCTATCTGATTTTCTACCAGAGACTTAAACTCTTTAAATTTATCAAATACCTCAGATTTCTTTCTAAGAAAATAAATCCATGTGTTCCTTGAAAAATCATCTATGAATGAAACATAATACACATATTTACCTAGGGATGGAATAGGAACAGGTCCAAACACATCATTGTGTATCAACTCTAAGATCCCCTTTGCTCTTGTAGCACCAGATGGGAATCTTGCTCGATTTTGTTTACCATATATGCAATGTTCAAAGAAATCAAAATCCAAAGTACAATTAGACATACCTTCAACCATGCCTTTACCGTGTAGTGTTCGAAGGCCCTTTTCTCCAATATGCCCCAATCTTTGATGCCATAGCATGGTCTTCTTTTCAGGGATGATATTGGTCTCGTCTTCTTTATTTGTCTACTCAAGGACAACAAAACTGTTACACCCATTAGTATAAGTGCTTCCCAACAACTTGTACAGAGTTCCACACCGAACTCCCCTCATCAACACCATTTCCCCTCGTACCATCTTGCAAGTATTCTTTCCAAATACGATATCCACTCCTGCATCATCCAACTTGCTTATAGATATTAGGCTCCTGGCAAGTTTTGGAATGTGCAGAACCTCATGATTGTTCTAATCCTTCCATCTTTTAGCAGCAACTTAACCCTTCCATGTCCCAATATTTTTGTTGTCGAGTCTCTCCTAGGAATAAATCACTACCATCATATTTTTCATATTCAGAGAACCACTCCCTGTGAGGAGTCATATGGTATGATGCACCTGAGTCGATCAACCATACATCGTGGTCTGCATGTGTACTTGTAGATGTTAGGTAAACATCACCTCCTTCTTCAGTGGAGGTTTTCTCCTCTGTGGAAGAGGTACTATCAAATCCCTTTGGTTTTTCAACCTTCTTAGACTTGCAATCTTTCTTATAATGCCCTATTTTACCACACTTCTAGCATTTCCTCAAAGATTTTCCTGGAGACTTAGATCTACCTGTAGATTTAGATCTCCCCCCTGAAGGCTTACCAGGATTCTTGTATTGGGTACGACCTCTTACAAATAAAGCATATGTGCTATGACCATCCATGCTTTTCCGCCTCATCTCTTCAGATAACAAGGATGAAACTACATCCTCATACTTTAATGTAGATTGAGTGGTACTACCAATTGCTACAACCAGATTATCCCAAGAGTCTGGCAAAGAACATAACGAAGTAATACACTTATCTTCTTCTGCAATCGTAATATTAACAAAGACAAGTTGACTTACCAGAGTATTAAAGGCATTTAGATGTTCTATCACAAAATCTCCATCTTCCATCCTAAGATGATACAACTTCTTTCGAAGAAACAACTTGTTTACCAGGGACTTTGATTGATACAAATTCCCCAACTTGTCCCATAGTTCCTTCGCTATAGATTCTCCCAAGACATTCAACAACACCGAATCTGCCAAGCAGAGTCGAATATTACTCCTTGCTCTTCTGTCCAACTTCTCCCAATCTTCCTTCGACATACCAACAGGTGTTGTACTAGTAGTTTGTGTACTAGTAGGTTGTGTACCAGTATCCTGTGTGCTAGTAGACGGTGTACCAGTAGGCTGTGTACCAGGTCCCACAACGATCCATTGTTCTTTGTCTAAAAGAAGGTCCTCCATCTTGATCTTCCATAGCTCAAAGTTTTTATCGTTGAACTTCTCTATCTCAATTCTAGAAGAGCTTGCCATTCCTCTTTCTACACTCGAATAACCACTGCAAAATCTCCCACTAAACCCAGGTTTATCACAGACCCAAGATCAACTTGATCTATCAAGACTGAGCCAAACCCTTAGCAACAAAGGCGTCCCTATGAAGCCAAAAATTAGCTCTGATACCACATGTAAGTTTTAAACCTATGAAGTAAAGCAATGCATATATATTCTTAAGCAAAACAGAATTTAATCAATGGCTCATAAACAGACTACACAAAGATTTTAAACCGGAAACCCTCAACCAGGAAAACCTTTCTTATATTCATTATATTGAATTTCACCATTCACCATACAATATATACAATGTTTTTAGGTATTCCATAGATACCAAAACCCTAATCCCTTAATCCGGGATTAATTTAGTAAACCGCTAAAAATAGCAAAATCCGCTAAAAATAGCAAAAATCGCCCAAAACAAATTTTGGGACATTGTGCGTAACCAGGGGGGGCATACCTGCCCCCCCTTGGGACCCCCCTACGAAAGCGCCCGGTGCACACGACACAAAGAACACTACTAGAGGGATCGTCAGACGCGGTTGTCGAACCTGACGTGCCCACACACACACATTCAAAGAATATAACACATACCCAACAATAAAAGGATTTTCTAGGATTGGTTGCCCAATCACTTCCCTTCAAAATAAGTGAGTTAAATTCATTTGGACATCAAAATGTGAAGAAATATTTCAAGAGCTGAAATACCTTCTAACCACTGCCCCTATGTTGAAGATTGCAGAACCAAACAAGGACTTCCTTGTGTGTACAGATGCCTACAAAGAAGGGCTTCGAGGAGTCCTTATGCAAGAAGGACATGTGATTTGCTACGAATCCATAAAATTGAATGAGCATGAAGTCAACTATGTGACCCATGATGTGGAATTGGCTTCCATAGTACATGCTTTAAAAAAGTGGAGGCACTACCTCTTAGGTAGAAGATTTATGCTTATGACAAACCATAGTGGGCTGAGATATTTGTTTGACCAACCAAAACTCAATGTTAGACAAGCTAGGTGGATGGATCTCCTTAGTGAGTTTGATTTTGAAATCAAACATATCAAAGGAAAGGAGAATAGGGTGGTTGATGCCCTTAGTAGAAGTATGAAAGTGATTCACTTGGAAACTGTAAGCGTCAGTGAATCAGACATCAAAGAGAGAGTCAAAACTGCACAAGAAACAAATGCATTTTTCAAGACCGTGACATCATACCTAAAGCAAGAGCCCACGGGGCTGAAGTATGAAGGATATCATATGGTTAATGATGGCCTACTAACTTACAAAGGTAGATTGTATATTTCAAATTGTGACGACTTGAAGAGGTTCATAATGGATGAACTACACAAAAGACCATATATTGGCCATCCTGGTTATTAGAAAATGATCACAACCATAAGGAGACTATTTTATTGGCGCAGACTTAGGAAGGACATAGTTGATTACTTAGCTAAGTGTCTAGAATGTAAGCAAGTTAAGGCAGAGCATCGGCACCCAGCAGGGCTGTTGTAGCCCCTACCAATTCCAAAATGGAAATGGGAAACCATCTCCACGTATTTCATCATGGGGTTACAAAAATCAACCAAACAAACGACGCCATCATGGTAGTGGCGGAAAAACTGAGCAAGGTTGCTCACTTCATTCCCGTCAAGTCAACTTGCAAGGCAAAAGATATTGCCAGTATTTTCATGAAAGAGATATTTAGACTGCATGGCATGCCTAAGGAAATTATATCCGACCGAGATACCAAATTTACTTCAAACTTTTGGAAAACTTTGTTTGTCGGTTTTGAAACAAAATTGTTATTTAGTATAGCCTATCACCCTCAAAATGATTGGCAGATAGAGAGGGTAAACCAAGTGTTATAAGATATGTTGAGGATGCATGTAATGCATCAACCCAAGAAGTGGGAAGACTACCTACCACTGGTAGAATTTGCTTAAAATAATGGCTATCAAGAATCATTAAATATGAGCCTTTTTGAAGCCCTCTATGGAAGGCAATGCAATATTCCAATCAGTTGGAATAACCCAATGGACAGAATCAAAATCGGGCCAAACATGCTAAAGGAAATGGAACAACAAGTAATTCATATTAGATATAATCTGAAAATAGCCCAAGATAGACAGAAGATCTATGCAGACAGAGAAAGAACTCCTAGAGAATTCAAAGCAGGGGATCACGTGTATCTCCGAGTTAGCCCCAGGAAAATCTCTTTGAGGATGGGAGCTTGTGCCATGATGGCACCTTGGTATTGTGGGCCCTTTGAAATTTTGGATAGAGTGGGACCTGTAGCCTATAGGCTAGCACTCCCTTCCACAGAGTGCTAGCTAGGAACCCTTAGAGTCTCTCAGTCTAGGATTGACATGGCACGTCGACGTCACCTAAGGTGATGTGGACCCCTATCCTATATGCCACGTGTCACCCTGATTTGTGCTTCTCACAGACCCTAAATACCATTATAGCGTGACACATGTCACCTCTCGATGAGGACACGTGTCACCCCTGACCTCTCTTGCATGTCATTCCTCAATGCATGAATACTCAGCCAAAGGTTGGTGGGGTGCCCGAGACTTCAGGAGTTCGAAACTCCAGAAGGAAGCATGGTTCAAAGCGAGGGAACCTATGAACGCTGAAGTTACGAAGCGATAGGAGTCGTAGATCCAAGGACCCTTCAGGATCTTCCTTGACTGTCAAATCTAGACTATATTCGACACTTCGACAAAGTCCTACTCTGGAAGACAAGGAGTGTGGAGTGGGTAAAATCCCTGAATGTTGGAGCTGTGAATAAACGTGAACCGTAGATATGGAGACCCTTCAAGATATCCCCTAACCGTTGGATCTAGACTATATTTAGCACTTCGATGAAGTCCTACTCTGGGAGACAAGAAGTGTGGAGCGGGTAAACTCCCCGAATGTCAAAGCTGCGAATAAACGTGAATCATAGATATAGAGACCCTTTAGGATATCCGATGACCGTTGGATCTAGACTGTATTCGAAAAATCGGCGAAGTCCTACTCCGGGAGACAAGGAGTGTGGACCAGGTAAACTCCCCGAACGTCGGAGCTGTGAATAAATGTGAACTGTAGATATAGAGACCCTTTTGGATCTCTCTTGACCGTTAGATCTCGACCATGGTCAGTCTGGAATTGACCACTCCGGGAGTAAGGAGGAAGTCACACAACGAATTCCCCGGACACCGAAGTTACTAAGTAACGGAGGTCGTAGATACAGGGGTTACGTGGACACACCATGACCGTAAGATCGAAGGACTTGGAAGGTGATCAGTCAGGGGTGACGTGGTATGCTAACATCACCCAGGGTGACGTGGACCCTTGTTTGACATGCCACGTGTCACCTAGATTTGTACATCTCGCAGACTCTATAGGACCATTAACATGTGACACATGTCACTCACTGAAGGGACCATGTACCATCCCCCCCCTTGGCTCTTGTTGGCTTGGTTTATTGGCAGGTGGAGTAGTCAGGGCCCACCTGTCCTTACCTCTGCTTTTAATATGTCACCTCCTGCTAGAAGAATCCTTCAGGACTCCAGGACTTTGGGATGCCAGAGGTTTGGGGTGTAGTATCACAAATAAACTGAAAGACCTGAAGATCGGAGCCACGTGGCGCGATTTCAGTTTCCTTTGGGAGTTTGATATTTTGGGACTCCGGGGAATGTGCGTGCAGAAAGAAAAAGGGGCATTCAGAGCCGAACATCAAACTCCCCTCTAGCTTGCATGTTAAATAAGGAACAAGCCCCACCATTAGATTCGATAGTGAATGGAATTCCATTGTAGATATAGAAATTTCGAGATAGTATGAATGAGATGGACCCACGTGGTCCTTGACTAATAACGCCTGGAGAGCTTTAGGAGGCAATAACTTGCAATCCATAATTCAGATTTCAGTATGGTGGCAACCATTAGAAATCTCATGGCGAGCAGAAGCCGAGGGATATCTTGGAATTAGGACTTGAGATAGTTAAGGAAAATAAAATTATGATGCCCCATCCCTTAAAAGAGTATTTAGTGGTCGGGTGTGTTACAAAGGCAACAGTCTAGAGCTGCACCAGGGAAAATAACCCTTTTTTGAGCATGATGAAGAATTAAAGGAGAGGATAGGGAAAGATGAGAGGTTCAATAAAGGTTTCATGCCATAAAACCAATAAACAATCCAGTTTCCTCACGCACACTCCAAAGCATGGTAAATATCTTTCGTTGCTCTAGGTTTTCTAAGTGTTGAGTGATCTCAAGTTGTTTAGTCTGATAGGTGTGGTTGATATCCATCCAACTCTAGCTCGAGTTCGCTTTTGATTTGGCATCCCGAGGAAGACATTGGGTCTGAGGTTCCTATGCGGAGGCAGAGGGAAACCTTGGCAGCAGAGGAATTCTTCCACTCGAGGTTCATCGAGTCTATCAAAGTTGAGTTGGAAGGATTGGATGGAAAGGTTGAGGAAAAGAGGAAGAAGCTATCTAGGGAACAACTCCAAAAATAAATGGAAGGGTGGGTCCATGTGTTAGAAAAACATGATCGCGAAGAAATAAAATAAAACGGATACGGAAATAAAACACAGAAGATACACAATACAATAGAGACACATATCTATGTGGTTCACCTAGTGTGGGCCATGTCCATCAAAGAAATTGCTAGGTCCTCCTTTTTATTATCCAACAAAATTAAGGGATACAACCTACAACACACTCGTTGTAACTTGCTCCTCTTTCTCTCACAGTCTCCTCTCTCAGAATACAATAATCACACACACATACACAGCCACAATACAATTCCCTCATAAAAAACGGTTGCCTTCTAGGGAAAAAAAAAACCCTAACATAACTTCTACTGTCAGATCTGCGACCTTATAATGAACGGTCCAAATTGATTATGAAATTACAATATTTTACACGACAATTTTTCCTTCGGGGGATTCGCCCTCGAACCCCCGCATGGAGGGGTGTACAATCTTCATGGGGTATAAACACGACTAAAAACAAAGACCTCTGAATCAAGAAGATAATTAGGCTCCACAACCAACACCATGATCCCAACTTTTCAAGGACTCGGGAGATGAAGCTATTCTAAATTACAGAGGTTTATTGGATGGTGGAAGTAATGATAGCTTGGATCTTGAAGGAATTTAGCATCCTCCAATAAGACATTGTGCATATAATTGCGCCGCCAAAAGGGAAATTTGAAGCTATTTGTCAGCCTATATTTGGGATTAGAATCAAGGTATCCCAAGTTGATGAAGAAGAGGAGGCTCTTGGAGCTAAGGAAGACTTTCATGACTCCACTAGCACTCAGGACAACCCAATTCACATTAATGATGACCCCCATCCTTCAGACACAACTTTGGAAGAAGAAAGGGTGGTCAACTAGTTAGTGGAACAATCCCTAAAAGATATTATTCTTCTCCCTCCCGTTTGAAATAGAAATAAGTTTTCTTTGTTGTTATTTTATAGTCCATAGTTGGTATGCTAGATTAATACTTAGTATAGTTATATCAATAGTTATCATGGCTCGCATTATATTTATGTTACAATCAATGAACACATATGATTTTGCTTAGTTGAAGGACGACATGGTTTCTTTTTTTGGTAAGCCTTCTCCATAGACATCTACAACTTTGTGACTTACAACCTAGGAAACTATGATCACGACAATATCGACATATCATTGTTTTATCATAACAAAATTATAAATGTTCTCCAAGATAGCTATAAATTGGCATACATGCCTACCTATCCTACTAACAATAGTAAACCAAATGTAAAACCGGTGACTGAGGAGGCGGTTGTTTCTCCTCCACCTTAGAAACCAAGATAAACAAAGGTGTTTAGGATGAAGGCTCGTGTTCTTGCTTTTGACAACAATATTTGTAGCTCTACTCCTCTGGCTCCTCATCCACTAGGATGGGATTTCAATGGGTGCCTTCATACTAGGAATTGGTCATTATTGTCCATAGGATTGCCTTTGAGAGCCTATTGGGCTACTGAAAGTAATTTTGATGTAAGATAGCTTGTTGTTGGCTACCTTTATCTTCAATGACCTGAGCAATGAATGTTTTTTTCATCAAATATAGTTCAATTATTTAAATTTTTTTGTGCCTCTGGTCCTAGAATAACTAGAATCCAGAACCCACTCCTTAAATTCCACTTCCAACTGCTCCTTGGTAAGTTGTTGTCTCTTTCTTTTGATGCCTTTCTTCAGGTTGGCCACCTTAATTTTAGTGTCCTTGAAGAACCGACATTGAAATTCTTGTTGAGGGGGTTGCATTCCCTATGCTCAACGTTAGGTATTAAACCCAAGGATGAGCCCCAATTAGACTCCTCCCTATTTGGTATGGAACAATCTTTTGGGTAATGGTCTGACAACCGTTCGATGTGTTGGAGTTACTTCACACACACACACCTAGAATTTATTTTTCCTAAGTTTTTAGCTTGTTTATTAGTCATAATTAGTCATCATCCAGTCTCCTATATTTTAGGGGAGAATATTCCACCTAGAGAATATTCTCTTTCAGTTGACACTTCAGTTTGACTAGTTGAGTTGAGTCTAGATGTTGCATTGGTTTTGTTACCATGCAACATTGGGATCATCATCATGCTAATTCCCACTTGCCTTGGGATCATCACTAGACTGGCGCATTACCCTTGATTCCCTAATCCACTCCTCATTGCACTATGTTCAGTCAGTTAACTAAAGACTACTTGACTAGTTAACTCAACTAGGTGGCAATTCACTCATGTAACTGCCTGAGAGACTAGACTAGGTGGTAGTTCACTCCCGTAACTGTTAGTGTGTGTCCAGATCACTCTAGACCACCACTATGGTGCATTGGTTCTCCTCCAGTGCACATTCATTGATTTATACAAAGTATATCATGTGTAAATTATTCATTATTCATAACGGTTAATGAGAATTCTTCTATTCTTTCTCTCCTTCTTCTTCTTTCTCAATTTCTCTCTGCAAATGTTTGTATTATTTTCTAGCTAGATCTTTTATGTGCAGGTTCAACACATTTACATGGTATCAGAGATGATGGACTTCTAAGCAAAAGCTACACCAATTTTTTTTGCAGGTACAAAAGATTGAAGGCAACAGAA
Organism: Picea engelmannii; assembly: GCA_009831015.1. Classification (NCBI taxonomy): domain Eukaryota; kingdom Viridiplantae; phylum Streptophyta; class Pinopsida; order Pinales; family Pinaceae; genus Picea; species Picea engelmannii. Next base: position 40,149 of record ML800474.1, on the reverse strand, counting down.
AGATGGATTTCCAAAAAGAATTCATTCTTACACCTTACAACTACTTTGCATGGAAGGAGAAAATAGTCATACATCTCCGAACTAGAGGATTGTACAATTTAACCTTGAATATAGACACAGAACTGACATCAGCCATAGAAAAATCCAAGTACTTAAATCAAATGGATGAAGCATCCAAAACAATTTGCAGTCTTATTTCTCTCGGTCTCCTTTTTCACATATCTTCCTGTAAGACTCCCAATGAATCCTAGACCACCTTGAAAGGGATCTTTGGAAAATAGGATGATATGAGGGGACACACGCTGGAGGTGGAACTACTCACATTGAATCCAAAAATCTTCAACAATATCCAAGATTTCTTTACAAAATTCAAGGATTTATTGTCGCAACTCAAAGCTTGCGGGGTTGATAAATCTAAGGAGGAGAAACAAATGGGTCTCACCATTCTCTCCAAACTTGGACCTGAATTCTCTGTGTTCATATCAACATTAGATTCTGTCAGATTCTCCTTTGAAGCCACTTGGAAGATGCCTTCTCTTGAGGACTTTATCGAATCCCTAACACAAGAGCAAACCAAGCTCATCAACATGGGCAAAATCAAAGTCCCAAAGGCACATGCACTTACTGTGCAAGATGGAAGCCATCAACATTAGAAATATAAAGATAAAGACAAAAGGAAAGCTCATGCACATCCGAAGAAGGAAGGGTACACAAAACCTTTCACCGATGCCTCCGGATCCAAAGGGGGAAAGGGGAGAAAACGGGAGAAATGCACGTACTGTCACAAAGGACTCCATCCAAAATCTGCATGCATGCAAAAACAAGTAGATCTAATGTCTCAAATACTTCAGCAAAACTGTAAGTTTTAAACCTGTGAAGTAAAGCAATGCATATAGATTCTTAAGCAAAACAGAATTTAATCAATGGCTCATTCATATAGTACACAGAGATTTATACCGGAAACCCTCAACTGGGAAAACCTTTCTTATATTCATTATTTCAAATTTCACTATTCACCATACAATATATACAATGTTTTTAGGTATTCCGTAGATACCAAAACCCTAATCCCTTAATCCAGGATTAATTTACAAACCCGCTAAAAATAGCAAAAACCACCCAAAAAAATAATTTCGGGG
>ML800474.1:5626-28261 GCA_009831015.1 Picea engelmannii | reverse complement strand
AAGGTTTTTCCTTGTTTATTAGTCATAATTAGTCATTATCCAGTCTCCTATATTTTAGGGGAGAATATTCCACCTGGAGAATATTCTCTTTCAATTGACACTTCAATTTGACTTGTTGAGTTGAGTCTAGATGTTGTATTGGTTTTGTCACCATGCAACATTGGGATAATCACCATGCTAATTCGCACTTGCCTTGGGATCATCACCACACTGGCGCATTACCCTTGATTCCTTAATCTACTCCTCACTACACTTTGTTCAGTATGTTAACTGAAGACTAGTTGATTAGTTAACTTAGTTAGGTGGCAATTCACTCTTGTAACTGTCTGAGAGACTGGAGTAGGTGGCGGTTCACTCCCGTAACTACTGGTATGTCCAGATTACTCTAGACCACCATTATGGCGCATTGGTTCTCCTCCAGTGTGCATTCATTGAGTTATACAAAGTATATCATGTGTAAATTATTCATTATTCATAACAGTTAATGAAAATTCTTCTATTCTTTCTCTCCTTCTTCTTCTTTCTCAATTTCTCTCTACAAATTTGTGTAGTATTTTCTTGCTAGATCTATTCTGTGCAGGTTCAACACATTTACACGATGGGCTTTAAAAATTGTTTGATTTCACTCTTTTTATTGTTTTATATTTTATGTCTATCTTCTGCATAAAAGAAATAAATGAAAGGCTTTGGAGAAGTCTCTGCTAAGGATAACCTCTGGCAATAGTAAATGAAAGCTATCCAAAATTTTAGATTCTCAAAGAAATAATTGTATTAAGAACTTATTACTTATCAGATATTATCCAAGAAAACAGTAAATTGATTATCGATAGAACACCAAGAAATAATTCTACACTATTCCAAGTAACAGAAAAGAAAATTAACTAATAAAATAAATAATAATTTATCGAAAGTATCTAACAATTCATTCAACCAAATAAGATAACTTAATAGTATTGAAATTCTTATTAGATGCTTGTAGCATTTAATCAATCATAGAATAATCCGCGATGATGAATAAACTAACATAATTCAACAAATCAAAATGTCTTGACTCCAAAGAGTTTATGAATTGAGGCTTGAAATAGTTCTTTGCTTACAATCCTCTTAAAATCACTCTAGAGATCCAAGACCTTTTACTAAGAGGTCGATCTCTTTATTTATAAGATAAAAACTAATCTAATTATGGAATAAAATTAAAAATGACTTTGTAAAAAGCCATGCAATATGCATCTTTAGTGAACAAAAGTCTTGATAAAATAGTCATGCAAAAGACCATGCATCAATCACATCTCCAACTAACTACCAACTTCAATTCATGCACGTTCAACCTCATAAATCTTTCCTCGATTAAATAATTCAACCTTTTCTTCTTTCTTTAGCAATCACATGCATGCATCTTTAATTTGATTTTCTATTTTAGGCACAGTGAACTCCAGTTGTGTTGTTCTTCAATCTTTAGTAATCATCCACTTATAAAATTGGAATGGTCATGCACCTAGTCAACAATTCTTCCAACTTTGTTCTCATGCTTTTGTTTTCCAGCTAATGAAAATTTACTAGTTTGCGGCATACAACATTGAAATTAATTTCACCATGTTATACGATTCCCCTTCACTGTATCTGGATCATAACAAATGTATATTATGACTACAAATATATTTTCCTAACAAATTTATCAGCTTTCTTGAGCCTTATTTCCTTTATTTCACAAACCTAAAACAAATTGTGCCAAATAAATAAAAGTATATAATACAAAATTTGTAGATCTTGACGACCCTTTCCAATGATACAAAGCATTCTCAAATCATGGATCAGAATCAAAGGTTATTGCAAAAATATCACAATATTTTTTTGCATACCGTAGCTTTATTTAAAAAATAGAAAACAAACAATGTAGAATCAAGGAAAATAAATAACTACAAAGTTGTAGAGCTCGACAAGACCTTTCCAACAGTACAAGAAACACCCCAAATAGAGTTTAGAATCAAAATTTATCACAATAATACCAAAAGGATATTTTCTCCCATCGATGAACTTTTTAGAACGTTTTCGGCGCTTGGGAAAAATGTCATTTTCAGCTATTGGGGTTTTGGAAAAAGTACTTCGGGGGTTAGAAAAAATGTTTTAACATTATCTATAGAAAACCTTTGAAAAGAATATTCCTTCGAAGATTCTTTCAGAGCATCGAAAAAAAGTGCACAAGAAATCTTATCGTCGACCATCGACGTGCTCAGTCATATTCATCGGCATTGGTGAGAAGTGTGAACTATCGTAATTCTTTGGTGTTTTTTCATGTGAAACCCGAAAACATTTGTTGCAAATATTCTTTACAATGATTCTAATTTGTTGGAGTTTGGTCGAGACTTAACTTGGAAGATCATCAACAAGAAACCTAACATATTGACAAACTATGAATACGTCTTTTTATAGAAAATTCCAGAGGGTGGTCTGTACAAATAATGACGTGGAAAGTGACGCGACAAGAACACAGTAGGAAGGATGAAATACAATCAGTGAGATGGACTTGTATGGTTGATGACGTGGCCCTATACAGTTGGCGACGTGGACACAATCCCACGCAGAAGATTCAATGATTGGGATTTGTACTTATTTGGGATCGGATGGCTAGGATATGTCTTCTGCACTTGGTACGGTCTTCCTTCATTAAATGGTTCATCAGTCATTGGTGTGAAAGGTTAACATTCTTTTTTACACTCATCAAAGCTTCACTGATGCTCAATGGCTTATCAACAATCGACAAAAACCCTAACACTTCGCCTTTATTTAAACTTGCGCGACTTTTGTCGATTCTTTTCTTCATGCTTGAGTTGCCATTGGGAATTCGAGAATGTTTATACCCCATTCTTTTTCCCCAATACCCGATGGAATGATTGGTAATTTGAAGAATCTTTGTGTTTTATGCCCTCTTATTATTATTATTTTCTCTCTCTCTTGCGCAAAACATGAGAGTTTATTTTGGGGGGATTTTCTTAAGATCTTAAACACGAAGAAATCAAGAAAAAAAATGCACCAGCTTGAAGAAACTCAATATGCAGTCTATAGAAGTAAAACACAAAGGAATGTAAAATGACAAAAAAGAAAGTGGTGTCCTAAAATTGATTTTTTAAAAAGGTGTGTTTTGCACTAAACAAGTTCGAGACAATGTTCATTGCATCCAATTGAACCTTGGTTAGGCACTAAGGAGTCTTAAAGGGAGGGGAAGGATTAGTATCCAGAGGAGTGCCTTTCCTAACATTCCTTATGTTGCCTACAAGCTTCATAACTGCAAATTGATTGGAACCAAAAATGGAGGAGAAATAACCTATAACAATAAGACCTTGGAAGAATAATACCAGATGCATAAGCATAGTAGTAATCAAATCCAAATATCTTTGAAGGGAGAGAACTGACGGGTTATGATGGCCCACTTCAAGAATATTTTTCAAGCCCTTGTGAGTTGGGAGATGGGTTCGCTTCCTACTCTTGATCAGTTTCTATGTCTCACTCACGAGGAGACCAACCCATGAAAATGATGACTAGAGGGAGATGACCTTAGATGATATAAACCCTGAAACCATAAAATCTTAATTCTTGGCCTTTCAAGGAATTGGAGGATGGAAAAGATCATAGATAACAGTAGATAAAAAGGGATGAGATGTTGACCAGGGGGGTAATAAGGGACTGGGGCCTGATTCAAGGGAGCTACAATGTAATCTCCCAAAAAACCACCCTAAATACCTAGAGGACCAAATTCCTTGATAGACCAAACCTTAATTGAAAGTGCAAACCAAAATCACGTAGAGACAAAAAACTTGAAGACATAGAGAGAGATACTAACTAGGATCGACGATAATCACCGCCAATTGCGAAGTCCAAGATCGAATCCCACATTCATGGAGTTGGCTAATCCTACAGTTTCCTCAACAAGGTTCACCTGCTCAAAACTAGAGCTAGCTATAAGCCACCTGATCCCAGCTCACTCAATAATTGCAATCTATTCCATCACTCTATAGCCATCATTCCTACCAATGTCATTCGAACTACTTGAAGCAATCATAAAGCCTTTTGAGCTAGGACAGTACCGTTCGCACATTACCAAAGTGTTTCGACGATGCACTCACAACCTCTCACAACTACGTGGGAGCAATCATTTCTTTTGTGATCGACGCCTCATCCAAAAAGATTTAAATTTTATGTATTATTATCATCTCACTATTAAAACAATTAAAAAAAAAACATTATTTTTATGTTCACATTATATTTTTAATATACTCAAATTTATATGTAAAAATATAAACCAAATACTATACAAACAAGTGTTGTGTGGCAGCATAGTCCCTGCCAAGTAGCTTATAAGGTTATTTTTGGAAAATGGGGAGAGTCGAGTAATATTGTTAAGAAAACTTGTATGGCGAGTTGTGACTAAGCAAAGCAGTGCCAATCTCTTTCGAACATGTGTGTTGAGTTGTCACTAGTAAAAGCATAATCTATGTGCATTGGGAAGGGTGCGAAGGTAGCGGGGATGGAAGGCAGCGATAAATGATTTGAAATATTTGTGAAGCCAGGTAGAGCGAAGCTTGTGAGATGGAGGTATTGTATAGCACAGAAGTTTTCGGTGCAAGATGTGCATCACAGAATTGTAGATGGCAGAAGTTTTGGGTGCAAGATCTATAACAACGCCAATCCGGAGATCGACGGCTATAAAGTTGGCTAACTATGGAATTGTAGATCACATAAGTTTTGGGTGCAAGATGTATATCATGGAAAAGGAGGAACGAAAGTTCGGTTACGACAACCTGGAACTAGGTCTGAAAAGCAACGACAGTGGGTTGGACTCCTGTATACTTGAATGCTTTTTTTGCTTATTAATGCCAATGATAGAACATGTATGCTAAGTTGTCGATTGTAAAAGCATAACGAATGTGGCGGGGATTGAAGAGAGTGATAAATGGTTTGAAATTTTTGTGAACCGGGGTCGAATTGTAAATGACGGAAGTGTTGGGTGCAAAATGCATATCACAGAAGTGTTGTGTGCAACATGTATATCACATAACAGGGGGCATAAGAATTCGATAGCGCTAAGCCGCGAAAAATTGTAGACTACGAAAGTTTTGGGTGCAAGATGTATATCGCAGACTTGTAGATGACGTAATTTTTGGGTGCAAGATTTATAATAGCGCCAACTCGGGGGTCGGTCAGACTCCCGTAAATCGTTGTTGAATGTGTTTTATGCTTATAAATGCCAATAAGTGAGCCAACATGTATATCACGGAACAAGGGACATAAAAATTCGATAGCGCTAAGTGCTACCCCATGGAGAGATAATTGGCTAAGTGTTGAAAGGAACTGTGGTCGATCAGGCTCATGATGTGACGATATAGGACCAATCTACGAGTTCGAAAAAAGTCAAGTTCAAATTTAAATATCTTTATTTAAATTGTATTTATATCAATGTATCTTAATAGATTATTTGTGGTCCAAATGTAAACCATGTTCCAATATGTGGACGAATTGTAGACGACGAAAGTTTTGGGTGCAAGATGTATATCGCAGACTTGTAGATGATGGAAGTTTTGGGTGCAAGATTTATAATAGCACCAACCCGGGGGTCAGTCGGACTCCCATAAATCATTGTTGAATGCGTTTTTTGATAAATGCCAATAAAAGAATGTACATTAGAAAGGATGGGAATGTGGCGGGAGTCAAACAAAGCGATAAATGGTTGAAATTTTTTGTGGACCGACCGATGGCCATAGAATTGGCTAGGTATGAAAAGCAACGGCAGTTGGTTGGACTACCATAAATTGTGATTGAATAGAGAACCTGTGTGTTGACTTGTCGCTAGTAAAAGCATAATGAATGTGCATTGGGAAGGGCGGGAATGTTGTGGGGATTGAAGAGAGTGATAAATGGTTTGAAACTTTTGTGAACAACGAATTCCAGGAGCCCGGGGTCGAATTGTAAATCACATAAGTGTTGGGTGTAAAATGTATATCACAGAAGTGTCGTGTGCAAGATGTATATCACGGAAGTGTTGTGTTCAAGATGTATATCACGGAACAAGGGGCATAAGAATTTGATAGCGTTAAGTCGGGACCTGACGGTGAGATAATTGGCTAAGTGTTGAAAGGGACGATGGTCGGTTGGGCTGATGATGTGATGATATAGATGGAGATGAGCTAACCTGGGAATCCACGACCAATCCAGGAGCTGGAGAAAGTGAGGTTCAGGTTTAAAGAGATTTTGTCTATATTTATTTAAAATGTATTCATATTAATGTATCTTAATAGATTATTTGTGGTCCAAATGTAAACAATGTTTGAATTTGTGGATGAATTGTAGACGACTGAAGTTTTGGGTGCAAGTTGTATATGGAGGAACTGTAGATGACGCAAGTTTTGGGTGCAATATTTTAACAGCGCCAACCTGGGGGTCGGTCGGGCTCCCGTAAATCGTTGTTGATCACGTTTTTGCTTGTTAATGCCAATAAGTGAATGCCAAAAGTGTTGTCTGCAAAATGTGTATCACAAAATTGTTGGGTGCAAAATGTATATGACAGAAGTGTTGGGTGCAAGATGTATATCACGAAACACGCGGGATAAGAATTCGATAGAGCTAAGTTGGGACATCGTGGTGAGATAATTGGCTAAGTGTTGAAAGGGACGGTGGTCGGTCGGGCTCCTAATGTGAAGATATAGATGGAAATGAGGATTTGGTAGTCCGTTAATCGGTCAACCCGTGGGCAATCTAGGAGGTTGAGAAAGTCAGGTTCAAGTTTAAAGGGATTTTGTTTATGTTTATTTGAAATGTATTCATATTAATGTATCTTAATAGATTATTTGTGGTCAAATGTAAACCGTGTTCGAATTTGAATGGTGTTTTGGGCTCGCAATTTTTGCTCAAACCCACAAGCAGTAGAGAAAAAAATATATGACTTTACATTTTGTATATCGAAGAATATTTTGAATATAGGAAGCTGCAATATATGCACAGTATAGAACATGAACATGTACATGGAAATGAGTTGATTTTAATTAGAAATACAAATTTCAAATAACAACACCAAACATTGAATATCACCATAGAACAACCTCAAATATTTATATTCAGATAAACTGGGTCACAAAATACATTTGAGAATATTTTCCAAAAATAGTTGTCTTCGAATTTGTAAAAAAATATATAGTTCAGTACATATTCTGTGAAATTAAAATGTGTTTGCCATAATGACTGGGATTGGGGCTGCCGTAGACTACAAGGCAAAGATGTACAAGAATGAAGTTTGTAGAAAGAAGAAAGTCGGCGATGGAAAACAACAAAACCTGGCAAGAAGAAAGAGAAAATTGTCATACCTCGGTTAAAGCTTTGTTAGAGTAAGTGGATGAAGACAGAAGAATGTGATCAATATCAACTTACTATGATGGTGTCACATGCCTTGTCATTTGCTCGCTCATGTCCTTTTATGGCTTTCCTCAGCTTTGACCTTCATTGGTAATATGGTCGACCGCCTTTTTGAACCATTCTTCGAAGTAGCTCCTCATGGGTGCCACGTTGATTTCATGCCAGATTTTTATATTGAAGAATTCACTTTCCAAGTCCCTTAGATCAATAGACAGGTTGTGCAATGCTTCTTGAATATCTTGGTTTTTAATCACATAACCAACTAGCCAGGTTTTCACATCATCTTCACCATATTCAAGAATGCCATAGAAATTTTCAAATGACAATCTTTTATAGATATGAACTTGATCATCAAATGCTTGCTTGGTTAAAAATAACGAGTTGCACAGGTCTTGGACTTCATTGGTGCTGGCAGCTAGATCTATCTCAATTATCTTCTTGAATAGTTTGTCTCTTCTAGATATGGTCTGGCTACATTCTTGAACGATACCAATCAGGTTCTTTACCTTTTCTTTCCAGCATGCGTTTAGCTGGTCTATTCGATCCAAGGAAGGGAGATCCTCCTGTCTTCTTCTGAATTCCGTCATATTGGTAACTTTAACACGAAATGGTAAAACTGCATCAAGGTATAAACCTTGATCGTTCTTGAGATATGCTTGCAGATACTCATGAAAAGCATGCGCTCTTGTTCCAAAAGAGACCATATTCTTTGACATCTCCCAAGCTTATGTTATTAATTCCATTCTTTTGTTTATATTCTTTTCCACATAGCCTCGGGCCGATGTGAGAAGGCTTGCTAATCCTTTTAACTTTACCGCAAGTGTGGTGGGCCTGACCATTGCCAAAGGAGTAGAAAATAGTGGAAGAGGCATTAGAGTTGCCTCCAATTCTTTGATTCGCTCCTTTAACATGACGTTTTCCATTTCAAGGCCGCTAATAGAGTTGTCTAGAGAATCTCCAGTTGCTCGGTGTATCTGGGAGATCTAGGAAGGGCGCATGTTGCATAGGTTGATCTCTGAACGAGATTTCCCTTTCTTATTCTTTACATCTCTCTTTTCAATAATCAATTTTTTGGATTCTCTGTCAAAAACAACACTCTGAAATGCAAAAGACTCTTCTTCGTCCAATGTATCTATGCCAATTATTTCCATCCTAGGATTGTGCGGAGTAGTGCTCTCTAGTTGGTAGTCGCCAAGGAACATTTTTTCAATGTCAATTTCTAGTTCCATATCTTCGAGGGAGAGATCGCGGATATCAATTTCTCCCCTCGGTCCCTCCTGTTCTTGGACTATTGTTTTTCGTTTTTTGCTCGTGGGAAGTTTGCGACAACTTTCAATTTTGTCGGAGGGAGGGTTCTTATCTCCTCCTGCACTTGAAGAACTGTGTGTGACTTTGTTACTTGGGTAGATCGTTGGAGTACTACTACGAGATGTTGTGGTCTTGGGTGTGGTGATCAGGGATTGGGTACTTTTTTCACCCAGGCCTTTTCGGTTATGCTTGTGCGAATCATTGGTACTAGCACCAAGTTCATTTAGGATAGTGTCAGTGAATGAACTGTTGAAGTGGTTCCTGACCATGAAATCCCCGACTTTCCAAGGTAGAGAGATGAATTGAATTTTTTTTTTTCATGGAAAAAATGCAACCAGTAGATGTACTCCCTTGCTATTCCAGCAAAAAACATTGTACCAGATATGTGACATGGAAGGAAGCAAGCATTATGTTTAGACCCAAAAATCCTTATAACATTATAGTTCTCCATTTCTTCTAGTGTGCCCTTCCTATCCAAGAAGATTGTCAGTTGGCTAGACAATCGGGGAAACTACTTTCCAAACATCAATGCTTTAAAAACTAAAACAAAATCATTAAAGACTTTATAAAAATGTTGGCAAGCGTCGTGTCTCCATAATATTTGGCACAAGAATGTTACTGGGTCAAATTCAGAGTTCAACTTCTTACACATAGATAGTCCAGGAAATGGATAGCAATTCTCCACGATGAAAATTAAATAAGATGACATAAATAATTTCTTCTGCCTTCTGTATTGCAATAACTGGGAAGAGATTTCAATGGAAATCAACTTGCCGCAATGGAAGATGGCTTGTTCTGTGACCTTAAAATATAAAATATACAGAATCATCCGAGAGATGTTGGCTGCACTTTCTTGTCTCGTTATCCTTGTGAAAAGCCATGCAATTCGCCAAAAAAGGTTTTTAAATGCAATAACCTGTAATATGGCCATGTCCTGGGGAGCGGGCATTGGGTCCTGTAAGAACTTCGGCAATAGGTCCATTTCATTACCATGTTTCTTTAATAATTGTCTGCAATTCTCGCCCTTGAAAGTAGGCGTTGGGTTGGGAAGTGTTAACATCTTTCGAAATACTTGAGGCGATAGGGAGACTTGGGAATGGTTGCCCATCTGGATAATCCATTGGTTCGGAATATAGTTCTCGATGCAACACGTGACCAAGTCCTTAAAGTAAAAAAAATCGGGGACACAATTTGTCGCTGCAATTTCAGATGTCGAGATAACTTTCTTCTGGGCATAAGTGGACGAGTAGTACTCATAAGCTATGGACCACTGAAAACTCTGGTCCTCGCGCCTGAAAATATTCAAGGTATCTCCACATAAATGTTGTCGAGCTGCAGCCATAAGGTGATGAGAACGTTCTTTTGCTCCTCATTGTATTTAAAATGGACGTTGCAAAATCATAATATAATCTCTGGTAAATCTTGGTTCAATGTGTTTTAATGGGATATGTCCTCGACCTTTTTGCCTTTTAATGCCAATCTTTTCAAAGCTAATAAAAGTGTAATCAATTGGCATTAGGAAAGTGTGCGGAGATGGCAGGGAAATCGAGAAAGTATGGAAAGGTGGGGAAAACATTGCCAGCTATGTAAGATAATTTGTTTATATTCAGTTAAACAGTTTTCATATTATTTTATTTTATTAGTGTTCTTTGTTGCCCAAATGAAAACTATGTTCAAATTGGAAGGGTGGAGCAGCTTTTCATATGTAAGCATACTCTCAAATATGTGAACCTATAATATATGCACAATACTAAAGAGGGGCATCATGTCAACACCTTTGTAGATGACAATGGGCCAGCACAATATTGCATTCTTGCTATGATGACGCCTTAAAAAAACTAAAATAACCAACATTTTTTTGCGAATTCAAGATTGACAAAAAGAAACTTATCAGATTCCATAATATTCTCCCATTAATGCATTTTAATGGGAGATGTCCTCGAGCTTTCCGCTTATTAATGCCAATGTTTTCGAACATCTCTGGTGAGTTGTCACTAGTAAAATCATAATTAATGTGCATTGGGAAGGGGCGAAGGTGGTGGGGATGGACGAGAGTGAAAGATGCTTTGGTACTTTTTTGAACCTGGGAGTCCATGGTGGAATTGTAGATCACCAAGTTTTGGATGCAAGATGTATACTGCGGACACGGGGCATGAGAGTTCAAGAACGCCTACCCGAGAACTCGCGACCATAAAATTGGCCAAGGAAACGAAAGCGGTCAGTCAGACTCGTGATGTCAAGATATAGATGGATATACAATTTGTGAGTCTGCTACCTGGAAACACGTTATCATGGAAATGCGACCAAGTATAGAAGAGGAAAAAAATAAAGGGAGCGGAAAACTTTATGCTTGACATAAGAACACTTTGTCTGATAATTGTCAAGCGATAGAAATACATCGACTATGGGGCATGAGAGTTCCATAGGGCCTAGCTAGGAACTGGCGAGAATAAGTATGGAAATGAACAACAGTCGGTTAGACTCATGATATGAAGATATAGATGGAAATAGAATTTCTGAGTCCGCGACCCCGGGAACCCACGTGCATAGACATGCGACTATGTATAGAAGCAGAAAGGGATAATAGAGGGGAAGAAGAAAAGGGAAAAAGCGACAAGTATAGAAAAGAAAAACAAAGGGATTAAAGAACTTTATGCGTCACAGAAAAACACTTGGTGTTAAGTATGGAAAGGTGGGGCGGTGAGACAGAGTTATTATAAGCAGAGTGAGGATTGCGAGTTCGAGGAGTCTGGGTTCGAATTGTAGATAACCGGAGTTTTGTGTGCAAGATGTATATCTAAACACGGGGCATGGGAGTTCAATAATGCATCGGGGGAAACCCACGGCCATAAAATTGGCTAAGTGTGGAAACAAACTGCGGTCGATCGGACGAGTGATGTAAACATATAGACGGTTGTAGAATTTTTCAATCCGCCACCCCGAGAACCCATGAGCATAAATATGCGACTAAGCATAGAACCAAAAATGAATAATACATGGAAAGAAGAAAAGGGAAGAATAGGTAAGTATACAATAGGAAAAATGAAGGGAGCAAAGAACTGTATTCGTGACACAAGAACAGTTATTCTGATAATTATCAAGCTATAGAAACACATAAACTATGAGAAAAATATTTTCAGCCATGGAATATAGCTAGAGCTCAACAGACCCTGGTTCAAGATAAAAGAGATGTTGTTTATATCTATTTCAACAAGCAATAGATAAAATATATGACTTGGCACATTTATATGCAAGCATTCAGACATAGTCATCATAGGTAGACTGAGGCCTGGGGGTTTGAGTTCGGGGTCGAAATGTAGATCACCGAAGTTTTGGGTGCAAGATGTATACCGCGAACACGGGGCATGAGAGTTCGATGGCACCTACGCAGAAACCCACAGCCATAAAACTCGGCAAGTATGAAAACGAGCGACAGTCGGTTAGACTCATGATGTAAAGATATAGATGGACATGGAATCTGTCGCTCCGCCATCCTGGGAACCCACAAACATAGGCATGGGACTAAGTATAGAACCATAAACAAATAATAGAGGGGAAGAAGAAAAGGGAGAACGAATAAGTATAGAAGAGGAAAAAGAAAGGGAGGAAAGAACTGTATGCCTCACAGAACAACACTTAGTGTGATAATGATCAAGCGATAGAAACACATCAACTATGGGAAAAACATATAGCTGGACAAATTGGACAACGTATGAAGATCATAGTTTTTTGTAACCATACCTCTTAGTCTCAGGCATACGCATTGTATTTGCTGCAACCCATTGCACTCTAGCTTTTTCAGATGTGGCACATAAGGCTCCATCCTTGTGCCCAATTACTGTGTTCTTGTTTCAATGTAGCAATACAGAGAATACAATGGACATGAAAGCAAGTTGCTACATAGGAACACATGAAAAAAAGATGGAGTACAAATTTATTTATTTCAAGATAGCAGCACGGAAAATGGAATTGACATGAAGACAAGTTAATGTACAGGAAGATATGGAGTATCCAAGGAGAAAAAAAACTGAGCTGCAAACCAGTGCAACAAATATAGACAGAGTAAATGAAAAACTATTGGATATGGAACATGGATAGAAATATGCACCTTTGCATGGATTCTTCTACATTTCTGGTTAAGAGTTCTTTGCGGTGTCCAGTTTTCCTGTTTGTTTCTGTGAAAAAAAGTGCAAAACAAAATGGACATGAACATAAGTTGACATGTAAAGAAAAAAGCAAGGAATATGTACATAGAGTAAATAAAATAGAAATATAGTATAAAATAGATGTGACACGGTGCGCGGGTTGGCGGACTCATGGGTTCACATTTATAGTCATGCTTATGTATCACGAGTCTGACCGACCACAACATGAGATTTAGTAATTTATAGAATATTATAACATTTTACCAAGATTTATAGTAATTTATATAATGTTATAATTTATCACGAGTTCGACCGACTGCTTCCTCATTCCATGCTTGTGTACAAATAGAATAAATTACATTAGTGAATAATTTTTGAAATTAAATTTTTGTCTCCACTTGTCAAACAAATGAAATAACTAATTTTTTAAAACCAAATTGGACAACTTGGACAACGTATGAAGATCAGAGTTTTTTGTAACCATACCTCTTAGTCTCAGGCATACGCATTGTATTTGTTGCAACACATTGCACTCCAGATTTTTCAGATGTGGCACATAAGGCTCCATCCTTGTGCCCAATTACTGTGTTCTTGTTTCAATGTAGCAACACAGAGAATACAATGGACATGAAAGCAAGTTGCTACGTAGGAACACATGAAAAAAAAGATGGAGTACAAATTTATTTATTTCAAGATAGCAGCACATAAAATAGAATTGACACGAAGACAAGTTAATATGCAGGAAGATATGGAGTATCCAAGGAGAAAAAAACCAGAGTTGCAAACCAGTGCAACAAATATAGACAGAGTGAATGAAAAACTATTGGATATGGAACACGGGTAGAAATATGCACCTTTGCATGGATTCTTCTACATTTCTGGTTAAGAGTTCTTTGTCGTGTCTGGTTTTCCTGTTTGTTTCTATGAAAAAAAGTACAAAACAAAATGGACATTAACATAAGTTGACATGTAAAGAAAAAAGCAAGTAATATGTACATAGAGTAAATAAAATAGAATAAAAGGAATAGAGTAACAGATAGTGTTATAAAAATGTACCGCTTTTTTTTTTGTTCATCCATGTTTGTGTATATATAAAAAAAATTGCAAAAAAAAAATGTGCCCAAAATCAATTACAAAGCAGGGGAAACTAAGAAGTTGGATATCTCGATTTTCTACAACAAGATAGACATATATGCTTTGAAACATAGAAATATGATTTTGCAATATGTTTGATGTATATTTCATAATTCAAGTGCAATACCAATTGTATGGTGATCAGACCAGTGTGTGTACAAACTAGGGAAAACTAAGAAGTTAGATAATTTGTTTTTCCGCAACAAGGTAGACATATATGCTTTGAAACATAGAAATACGATTTTGCAATATGTTTGATGTATATCTCATAATTCAAGTGCAATACCAATTGCATCGTGATCAGACCAGTATGTGTCTAAGATAAAGATGTTGTGTTGGAAAATGGGCACATTCGACCATACATGGTCAATAAGTGTGTTTTGTACATGGCTTGTGTTGTTCAAAAGAAAGCGGAGATTGTATTTGCACATGTAGTTTTCCAATTTTTTTGTTCTGGCATTATTTTGTAGCATGTCAATATTGAAGTCTCCTACAATGACAATGGTTTTGTTCAGATGAAAATGGTCTAATGCATTGGAAAGAACATTTAGTATGTTGGAGAATGTTGCATGCGGAGCAACATACAAATTCAATATTGCAATTTCTGATCCATGGATAAATACTTTTGCAAGCACCATCTCAACATTGTTTTCTTCGAAATGTATATGCTCCCAAATTGTTGCATGTTTTTTCCCCAATATCATCACCCCATGTGTAATGTAACTTGATATGCAATTGTGATTTGGAAATTGCTTGTTTTGCATGCATAATGCCATGTATGTTTCCTGTAAGCACAGAATATTGGATTGCATCGTGTCATAGTCATTGAGTATATCATCCATGTGTGCATGTAAGCTACGCGTGTTAAGTGAGAGAATTCATACAAATGAGTTTGTTTGTATGGATTGGTAATCATACTGCAGATGCCACTTTGCAGTAGTCCCGAGGCGTTGCATTTCAATATCAACTTTCTATTTGACTTTGAAGTTATCTTTTGTAAGAGGACTTAGTAAATACAAGGAGTCTATACTTCTGACACGTGACAATGTTATGTATACAAGTCCATGTATTTGAATTCTAATAGGCTGAAATGCAACACTATCAAGTGTTAGTCCTTGCGATCTGTGGACTGTACATGCACATGCAAGTTTAATTGGAAACTGTTTTCGAATCTTCAATCGACCTGTCTTTGTTGATGTTGATATTGGTTTTGATATTCGCAAGATAGGTGTCCAATTACTTGCAATGTTTGAATTATATAAATAAGCCAACTTGTTTGCTTGTCGGTGGCCTATATGCGGTTCATGGAACTTAATCCAAAGGACATTGAATTTTTTTGTTTTGGTATAGCCTTTGAGTATTCCATCTGCACCATTGACCAAGCCATCATGTGAATCATAGTTGCAGGCATATATTTCAACCAACATGTCTAATTTCAGGGAAAGTTGCAAAGGTAAAGTAGTTGTATGTTCATGACGTGGCACATTTCCATGGTTGTCTTCTTCGAGGTCAACTGAATTGATGATGATATCATTGTCGGGCATGCGTGATAGCATGTATCTGTTATGCATTGCAACATCCCTGTTTGTGTAGAATAGGTAAGGAAGGTTGGGTCTATTGGTGCAGGTCGCATGCACATCGAATTGATATATGTTAAGTCATCATGTGTTTGGTTGTTTGTCCGCATTCTATTCAGAATTGCAATAAATGTTTCATCTGTCTGGCACATTGTAGTATGCAATTCAAAGCATTTAATATTGTCTTTCCATAAGTCATGCGCCATTGTTTGCATGTTAACCTTAGGTTGTTCAAATACCAAAGAATCTTGGATGGGTTGTGCCTAGTAAAGATCCCCACAAAATATCATGTCAATGTTTCCAAAGTATTTTGTGTGCACATGTTTTATGCTTCTTAGTTGGTTGTTAATGGAATACAAGAAGCAACTTCCAATCAAATATGCCTCATCTATAAAGACAAGTTGCAGTTCATCATAAAGCTTAGACACGGTATCTAACATTTCCTTGCTGAGTGGAAGAAACTGTGACTTGTTAAAAGGCATAAAAAATGCAGAGTGGACTGTTGTTCCACCTGCATTATATGCAACTTTTCCTGTGTATGCAACTATTAGGCCCTTTGGTTTCATAGGATCAGAGGAATTGTTTGAATCATAGATTCGTATAAGCATTTGGAATAGTGCTTTCGTTGTGAATGTCTTGCCTGTTCCTGCTCCGCTTGTAAGGAACAAGTGCACATGAGTGTGCATGCTCAAGCGTTTTTTAAGCGCAGCGTCCTTTAGAATTGTTTGATGTTCTCGATTCAACAGACGTATGATTCTATGGTATTCATTATTTTCAATAAGGAAAGGATGTTTTGTGACTTGAAAACCAAGATTGATACGTTTTTCAATGCATCCTACTCAAGGACGAGGCAAATCTGCTTGCAAGTCGTAGGACTCGCAGGGAGTTCTGGTTGTTTTTCAGTTTGTGAATGTCTCATCAAGATTGTCAGGGTTTTCTAGTTCATTAACTGCACTTTCTAGATCACCCCACATTGGATTAACATTGTAAGTAAATCTAGATTCATTGATTTGCACTATAGTCTCAAAGGCAACATATGCAGCTTCCCATGTAGGGAAGTTATGTTTTAATGTGTTTTCGTTTTCATTGAACGTAACGTATAACAACAATTTTTGTCTACAATAGTTTTCATAGTCAATATGTTTGTTGTATTTGACAAACCATATCACAGAGGGTTTTTTTCTTTTCGATATGGGTGCACCATTTTTTTTGTAATGCGATACGAATTCTGCTAAGCAGATATGCTTAATAGGAGATGGACGCTGGAGGTAATAATCAATAATAGAGCGACATAGCACGTCCTCTGAATTGTTAGGCTCTTGTTCTAGCAAAGACGGTGGTTTAAGAAAAAATGTGCGTTTCTCAGGTGGAGATGTGTTTATGAAGACACATTTTCTTGAACTACAATTGAGGGGCAGGGAAAGTGCAATATCGACTGCTTGTTGAGTAGACATTTGTTGAAGATTAAGTAATGTATTACCAAGCGTACATATCATTTGTATAACATCAATATGACTTATTTCATGTTCTTTGCGTATTCTTCTGAATGCACTTGCCATAGATTTGTCAACCTTTGTCATATACGAGATACATTACGATGCTGCAGCATATGCATCGAGGACGTACTACGCATCTGTATTTGCATTCCACATAACTGACATGTCCATGGAGAAATCGTTGTTCCAGATATGGGAAAGTTTTCGTTTAAGGAAAATTGTTGGTTGTTTAAGCATACATTGTATGGCTTGGATGTACTCATCTTCTGTTAGACTTAGCTCTGTCAAGAAGTTATCGAAGCTCATTAACTCATCAAAGTCTTGTTGTTCTAGAAATGCGAACAAGGATTTAGATTTCTCAACGACAACATTGTCCTCTAAACTAAGTGGCTCTATGATTCTTGTTATTCTCATTGGCGGCACGGGGAAGTTGTATCTGCAATGTGAGTTTTTTTTCGTTTTTTACAACTTTTTGTATGATAATGTCTATGAACTTTGGCAAGTTCTGGATCCAAATGATCTGTGTTGCATGTAATGTAGTTGTCCACAAACTGCTCGATCTGTGAATTGTTGTCAGCTCCATAGATCGGTGCGCCCTCTATCCACAACAATGCATGGTCATGCTCATTCCCCCTATTCTTGAATTCAGTCACAAAAAAATAGTCCCATATTTTTCCGAAAAACGTTTCATCATGGCATATCAATTGTCTCAAAGCATTTATTCTATGTCTATAGTAGCGAGTACATGTCACTGAGTATTTTCTTATGAGGTAGTCAATGCCATTATTTTCCAGTGTATCAGTTTGTTTTTTACGTTTCCCGTTCCCATGCAAGTCAGATACCACAGCCACCAATGGATCCCAACAATGCTCTGCACTTGTGAATGTGATGAAAAATGTTGGTGGTCCCAATTGTCGGATCATTGCAAAAACAATTTTCTTGTTTTGTTGCAAATAGTCAGGAGATGCAAATGTTTTTGAAATCTATGTATCCAATATCCGATTTCAGAATTTTTTCTAGGTTTACTTTGTACTTGACATCTTTGGCCAACAACTTTCTTCCTTGTAACTAGCCTTTTCTTATTCGCACCCACATGCAAGACAACACTTGCTCTATTATTATGCGCATTGTTTTGAAAAACAAATTTGTTATGTGACACGAGAAGTCACCGCTTGAATGTAGCAACTCCCATCAAACTATTTTATGGTAATTGAATCATTCTGTAATGTCACTGGGACGTGGATCTCCATAGAACAATGTTGGAAAGTTCATTTCCTCAGCAAATTTGTTCTTGAATATTCCAAGTGGACGTTGCCCCTCACGAGGTGCAATTTTGACAATCTTGTCTTGCAAGTCACGAATGTGCTGTGAATCGGTGAATCCATGTACAAATGTCTCAGCAGGTGTTTCATTCTTCGATTCATTGCTTGTATCAAATTCACTAGCAGTTTTGAGAGTCTGTGCAGAGATGTCATCCCCTTCTCCAAGAACACTGTTCCAGTTCTCATTTATACAAATGTTCTGTGCTTTGTACAAGGCCCTGAAACACAATTATTTTAATACTTTCATGACAATATGCACACACACTTTACCTGTTTGATATCCATTTTTGTATTGCAAGCGTATTTTGAGGGCCACAACAATTGTCATTGTATCGCTAATGAATTTTGGCAAGGCTTTTTGCACAACATCTAGTTGGACAGGCACATTAATAATTGATCCTGTTAAGCCCATTTGGGGTTGTTTATAGCCCCAGGGTCTGATTTGTGCAAATGCAATTCACAGAGACACAAGTCTCTCTTCGAGTTCTGTAAGTGCACTTACATCTGGTAGTGGTGTATTACATCTTATTTGGTCAGGCGTTGCAAACTGTGGCAGTTTTCCATTTTCAAGCGACTGTTTGCATGGAAGACAAATTTTTCCACTGGAAAATGTTTTATCATTTAGTGTCAAGTGGAGGTATTCTGCTTCCAAATCAGGCGTGAAAGACTTAGTGTTTTTTGCGAAATTCAAATGATCGCAAACTGCACATGCAATGGAAGGAGTGTCTTTGATTTGTTTCATATAGGTCTGTCTTGCATCTTTCTTCCGTAGGGAAGTATGCGTAGAAAGAGTTTGTTGGTTTTCATTGGTAGTAGTGCATGGTGTTGGTTCTAGCCCACGAAATGTGACTTTTTCCTCCCGGACAGTGCCATAACCATTGTGGGATATGTGACCATACCTATTTCTGTTGTGTTTTGCACGAACAATTTTATTTAGGTTGTGATATGTCAGTTTCTCTCTGGAAGGAAGCATAGTAATGTATTTTTTTCTCTCACGTATGACCTTTTTCAAGTTGTGATAACTTAGTCTAGGTTTCTTGTTCAAGGCCAGGATGGCCTCATGGCAATTGGGATGAGTTTCATTCTGATCAAATAGCATGCGGCGCTTATGCATATTTGATGTGGTTTGGATGACATTGACACTGGACCTTGAACCGACGGTATTTCCTATACTACCAATGTATTTTTTTCTCTCACGTATGACCTTTTTTAAGTTGTGATAAGTAAGTCTATGTTTTTTTGTTTAAGCCTTGTATGGTCTCATCACAATTGGGATGAGTTTCATGTATGACCTTTTTCAAGTTGTGATAAGTTAGTCTATGTTTTTTGTTTAAGCCCTGTATGGCCTCATCACAACTGGGACGAGTTTCATTCTCATTAAATAACATCCTACGCGTATGCAGATTCAATGCGGTTTGGGTGACATGGACAGTGGACTCTGAACCAATGGTATTTCCCATCAAAGGTTGATAATGGATATATGTTGTATATGTTTTCAACGAAACGATGTCAATTGTTCGATCGTAGTTTGAATTAGTAGACTAGGAATGGACAATGTCATCTGGCAGGGCTAACCAGACCTGGATATTTACTCTGAATATGATAGATAGCCATTGCAAACAGAATCTGCCACCCTCTACATTTCCTTTTTCATATGGCAGTGCCATGTTTACAAGGTATTCTTGCCAAATTCCAACTGCCGACATATTTTCTAGGAGATATGGCGAAAGGTGTTGATGCAAGCAGCTAAAAGCCTGTTGGCTGCCGCCTATAATTGCATTGCAAAATGATTGTACAGTGTAAAGCCGCAACAACTACACATCTAAATTTGTTGCTACCAAATAGCAAATTCCATTGAACAAACTATCTCCACAACTAGATGCAACAATTGTTGTTATCTGCAAGCCATGGCAATGTATACAATGCATAATCCGTTTCCATTGCAATTCAAGGTCTTTGCAAATGAGGGAAAAGTAAATATGAGGTCCTCCAAGATTGCATATGGATAATTTTCTATACAGTAGTGGTTTATAATGACCACTGACAAGATTGGCATCATGGAACAAGATGCAGTATGGATCACTAGATGCAGTTTTGTTGAATAGAAGATATCTTGTTTTTCTTGTCAATGACCATATTCCAATTGATATATTGAGCCACTTAGACAACCACTATATACAAAATGTATCTCCCCAAAGTCCCCTCTCATGTGCAGGCAGAATTGCAGATGCAGACAACCACATCTTTGAAAAATACGTAGTGACATCATGTATTCCATGCAACTGCCAAAGAAAATCAGATGCCAATTCGTATTCATACGACTCCAATGCCTCAGCGTCGCCATTTTTTAAACAACCCAAGAAATAATCTATCAATCCATTGCACAGGTCAGTCTTGGAATAACAGAAACACAATAGAACCTGAAATGCATCGAAAAGGCAATCTCCTACAGTATACGAGAAAGCATCTAATCTAAAAAGCCCATTGCTATGCAATACCTCGTCGACGCTATCATGTACAATGGAGTCTGTATGTATTTCATAGGACTCAACATCTATTACTTGTTTCATCTCTTAAACTGTGATTTTCAAGTTGTTTCTTAGCTTTTTTTGGTTTATATGAAAAAAGAAAAAAAGAAAAAAAAGAAAGACAAATAGAAAACTACAAGCGCGGAACTGCGTACCAATTCCGCTATGTATCTTTCAACCTTCTTCTTGTCAAATTCAATTCCCCCTAGTCACCACAACATATGACAAACAAACAAATGTACAGTGAAAAGTGCACCAAAGAGAAGAAACAACGCAAATAAATAACACTATAAATTTGTTGAGCACAAAGACCGAGTATTCAAGGTATATTATTTTTGAACCTATTCCTGGTGTGCATCCTTCAAGCTTTTCAGAGGTAGAAGATGCTCTACAAGACATAAAGGAAAGGACAAAGGCAACAGGTGGACGAAGTTTTTGATTCAAAGAATAAAAGCATTCCCTGTCACAAGACCCTGGCAGATGCTTGCCCCCTTGTGACAACTCCAAATTCATTTTCTAAACCCCTTTGCATTGCTATTTTGGAAACAACTATGGCACGATATCCAGAACATGGAAGTTGGCATATGTGATTGGAAGGGAACAACATAGGAAAAATGCACAAAACGCATGGTTTCCAGGAACATAAAATAAGACGAGAACATCTGGTTTTCTTTTTTATATGTCACCAAGGTTGCGACAAAGGTGACTTATGTATAAAACACTGACGTTCAAGAACAAGGAAAAGATTCTGGTGCAACAGAATTTCGAGGCAGGGACTCCTAGTATTGGAAATTCTTGCTTGCAAGCAGAAAAAAGTAATAGCAACAAAACGATGGCACGTAAACTTACCCGTCAACGAGGGCTGATAGAAGCGCAGCTCCAAAACTTGCAAACCACAACAACAGGTCCAACTGCGTGCAAAGTTGAAGAACAACAAACTAGTGAACAACCACAAAGAGGTCCAACTGCAACTGCAACACCTCAACTTTGCAAAGTTGAATCAAACAACAACAAGTAGCATCGAACAAACCAATGAACAAACATCAACCAGTGAACCAATAATGCCGGTGAAGAACAATATTGCCCAAATTCACTTTAGACAACACTGTATTAAAAAATGGAAGGAAATTATTTTGTAACACATCTATAGAATAAACATTTAAGGCTGTGAGGCCTGTTAGGTAAACACTTAAGATTGTCAGAATCATCGAAAGGCATCACGCTGTGCAAACATTTAAGAAAGAATGCAGTGTGGGAAACCTGTTTACGTATGCAACAATCACAAAGCCTCTCAAAGTACGCGACAATAAAGAAAAATCAAACATAATAATAGTAATAAAAAAATAAAAAATAATTACAATAATAATAATAACAATAGTTTGAACACTGGGGACTATGCTAAAAAAATTGAATGACACGACAAAGTAATATGAAAACTGACTATCCATGCTCAAAACTTTGGATATCCAAACATTTCAATATGAATAGTACAAATCCAAAAACACCGTAAACTTTGGATATGCCAACATATAAATCATTGGGAATAACGAAGCTGGCAATAAGACCTCAAATCTATTATCCAACGAGATCATGACATATATGGGTTGTTTTATTATATAAATAATTAAAAATAATGTTTTTAGTTCTGTGGTTCGAACAATAGAAATTATGCAAAAATTTGTAGTCAAACGAAAAACTAATATAAAGTCAACGAATTGTCAATC
>ML800473.1:250762-271347 GCA_009831015.1 Picea engelmannii | reverse complement strand
ATTCCTTGCAGGGACTTCGACCGTCCATAGATTTGGGCGCAATCTCCTCGTCAAAAGCTCAAAAGGTATTCGGGTTTTAATTCGTTATGTTGAAAGAGTACCCTATGTGTTTTTCTTCTTTTTTTTCTGATGTAATTTTAAGCTAGAAGGGTGAGCGTAATGAAGAGCAGAGTCTATTCAAGGGTGTGATGTAATTTATTTCTGTTTTTGGCAACTTCGAATCTGGAAAATTTTTGCCATATATGGCAATTCTGAATTTTGAATTTAATAATTGTATTTAATTATTGTGACAATTGGGCAAAGATCTGTTTGGACCCAACTAACTATTTGACTATGACACTTGTATCACAATAGAAAAATTATATTAACATCATGAGGAAAAATGGAACAACCATGTTAAAATCAGCTCACCATGACTCCATGAGTGGGGAGTAAGTTGGAACTGCCTCTGGGATGATGATTACACGTGAAAAATCATAGAATTGGCCACTTGCAACCCCTGAAAATCAGGGATTAAGAAAATATGTGAAAATCCCCAAAGGAGGGAAAAGACCTAGGTAAAAATGGATAAATAGCATATGCGAGGAGGTAGGACGCTCCCAAGTATGCTAGGAAAGGATTTCTGAACTCTCTTGTTGTTATGAGAACTTCGGATTGAGTGTGAGGCAAGAGGAGTTTTGTTGAATCCAAATTGTCTTGCTATTATGAGCATTGTTGAGTAAGTGTGAAGCAAGAGGATAACTGTTGGAATTGAAGGACATGGCTGAGGAGCAATTTCCAAGTTCACTCTCATGGATTCATGGTCAGGGTAGGTGGTGAATCGGGAAAGTGATTTTGGCTGCCCTATTCTACAGTCGGGAGGAACGTGGTTGTTCACTTTGTCTTCCCATGGATTGGATTCAGATATGTTAATTTTCCCCTCTCTATTATGAATGGCTATGTCTTTTGATGTTATGTATCGATTGAATCTGAACTGGAATAAGTTACCTTCTCTGTCTATATGACCTTTTTGCATCTCGTGTATTGTATCTGATTAAATCGGATCTGTAACGCGTTTCTCCCAAATTTTTGTTTGAATGTTTTATCAGATACTATGTATCTAACAATATGCTCTAACAATATGCAATCTATATACTAGATGTGTTTAGAATGATAAAATTCGGTAGTTAAATAATTTTGGAAACCCCTTTTTGTTTTTTTTCCGGATTTTAAAACAATCTTGAGAATAGATGCCTTTCGGAGGTCTTTGCTTTCCTTGTTTCTTTTCAGAATGGGCCACCCTCTCCTTAGTCAAGCTCCATGATGAATTTAGAGATTTTCCCTTATAGAAAAATTTTATCCTTTTGTATCCTTTTGAGCAGGAAAAACTCTTAAGTCTTTATGTTTTTGGAATTCGGGAATTGTTGTATACTGTGGTTTGACATTTGAAACCCCGAAACCCAAAATCCTGAAGTGTTGGTCCCACACCCTTTCACCTTTTGGAAATTCAGGAATTGTCGTATATTTTGGTTTGGTATTTGAAACCCCAAAATCCCAAAACCCGAAATACTGAAGTGGTGGTCCCACATCCTTTCACTTTTCAGAATTTGGGAGTTGTTGTATATTGTGGTTTGGTATTTGAAACCCTGAAATCCCAAAATCTCGAAGTGGTGGTCCCACATCCTTTCACTTTTTAGAATTCGGGAGTTGTTGTGTATTGTGGTTTGGTATTTGAAACCCCGAAATCCTGAAATCCTGAAACCCAAAATACCGAAGTGGTGGTCCCACATCCTTTCACCTTTCGAAATTGGGGAGTTGTTGTGTATGGTGGTTTGGTATTGAAACCCCGAAATCCCAAAACCTGAAATCCTGAAGTGTGGGACCCACCTTCCCTTTTTCTGCATTTAGGAGGTTTGTATGTGTGGTTGTTTGGGCACTTGCACTCGTGAAATCTTGAACTCTGAATTCCTAAAGTACTAATTACCTTTCGGGAGTTGCAGTTTGTTGATGATTGACTTTTGTGCTCACGAAAATATGAACCCCAAAACCCGATATTGGATGGGCCCCTTATCTTTTTCGTAACTTCGTGATTCGACGTTTGATGTCGTGTAATGCTTTGCATCGGGAGTTAGTAAACCCCGAAACCTGAAATTGTAGGGCCCACACCCTAATCATTTTTAGCATTTCAGATTTTCTTTTTCATTTTTGTTTATGCGCCATTTGTTCGTAAATCTTGAAATACCAAAACCTGAAATCCCGAAGGAGTGGATCCCACATCTTGTTGCTTTCGGAATTTGGGGATTGTTGTATGCGGTGTTTGGGTACTTGAAACCCCGAAACCTCGAAGCTCGAATTCTCGATATCCCGAAATGTGGGACCCACTCTCACTCTTTCGCATTTTGGAAAATTATTTGTGTTTGATGTTTGTCTTTTGAAGTCACGGGATTCCGAAACCCGAAATCCCGATGTACTGAGCTTCTCTTTTTCTCATTTCTAAAATTGGCTTATGTCGTTGTTGTTGAGGCACTTGAACCCACGAAGTTTCGAAAGCCCGAAACCCCGAAGCGCTAGTCCAAACTTCCCTTTGTTTGACCTCTGTATTCGCGAAATCTCGAAGTGCTGGTCACTTTTCGCGATTTCAAGAGTTGTCATGTGTTGATATTAGTTTTTGAATTCACCAAAATTCCAAACTCCGTAATCCCAAAAATGCAGGTCACGTTTCGCAATTTCGGGATTTGTTCTACGTTGATGTTGCTTGTTGTAATTGGAAAATCCCGAACTCCAAAACCACGACATGCTGGTCACATTTTCACAATTTCAAGAGTTTATGTTTGTCGATTGGATAATTTTGTGTTCCAATTAGAGATATAGAAGTAACAAACCTATTTGTAAGATGATCGTCTAGTTAAACCTATGCTAGCATTATAGACATCATCAAATAAGAAATATTGGTAATTGTTACAAGACTTTGAATAAACATTGAAGGGAGGAGGATACACTTATTGTATCCGTAGGAAGTTTTAAGTTGTATAGTAAATATAATCAAGGACAGTGAGGTCTCCAACAAACTTTCAACTCAAGCTTTATACAGAAAGACTACTTGCTTGAGACCTCAAAACTTTTCAAGGATAAATGTACCAACAAATTTCTTTTTTTGTGGTGATTTTTGAGGTACATTACATATGGTATTAGAGAAAAAGTTAGAACACTGGGCCTGAATAGGGACACATTAAATTCTTAGTATATATATTCTGATCTATGAGAAAACTAACAAATCTTGTGAATTGCAAACAAAAATCTTTTATGTTTTGCTTTGAATAATGGCAGCTCAAGAAGTTTTATAAATTAGGATGGAAGATAATCCACAACAAGGACCTCCTAGAGATCCGATACAGAACAGTGATGGAAGCTCACCCATAGAGGTGTTGGAAACAATGAGAAACTTTATAGTTGAACTACAGGTTTTCAAGGCCGACAATGAAAAATTGAAGAAGGCACAGTAGGAACAGCAAGAGATAAATGAAGTCCTATTGCGTAGTATAGTAACCAAGAAAAGTCCAAAAGATGATAACCAGAAGGAAGAGATTAGCAAAAGGGGCTCCAAGAATTCTGGTGCAAAACCAGAAAAAGGAGACATTTCATCTGAAGGGACACCTTCAGCTGAAGACAAAACCATACCAGACAGAAAAAGAAAACAAACAGACCACCTTGAAGGAGAATTTAAAAATATTAAGACATCTACTTTTGATGGAGAATCCAGGATAGGAGAAGAAGCCGAGGCATGGTTGTTGGAAATAAAAAAATACTTCCAAATCTACAACTATTCCAGCAACATGAAGTTCAGAATGGTCATCTACAATCTGAAAGGGAAGGCCAACATTTGTTGGCACGACCTAAAATTGGCCAAGGGCCTAAAGGAGAAACAATTGGAATGGTCAAATGACGATGGATGACCTTATAAATAAATTTCTGGAACTACTAAGGTTTGTACCATACATCCAGGAGGATAATGTAAAAATCCAACGATTCTTAAGCTGTTTACCACAGTCCTATAGGGACAAAATTGAGTTTGACAACCCCAAATCCTTGAGTGAGTCATCCAGGAAGGCATGAATATGCTATGCCAGTATAAATAGTGAGTAGAGTTTCCCAATACTTGGAAGTATAAGAGACAAGATGGAACACACTAGCGGAATAAAGGATACCAGCCAACTCCTTATCGAAATGCAACAAAATGTTTTCCAAGGAAGGATTTTCACTCCAATCACCCGAATACGCAAGGTAGTGGTAAACCTTTGAACCTTGGAACGAAAAGGTTTGGGGACAATGCTCGTGAGCCTTTAAAGTGTTGGGAGTGTGGAGAGCCTCATCTAAGGAGGAACTATCCACATTTAATTGCAGCAAACATAATCGTTGTTCACAATTTGCAGAAAGCATCGACAGTAGGTGACATGGGTAGAATTCTATATCGGATAAATGCAGCCATATATGGTCGATAAGATGACCACCAGTCCTCGGTGGTAGAAGTCGAAGGTAAAATCCATGAAACTCGAATTTTTGTTTTAATTGACCCTGGAGCTACATTAAGTTATATTACTCCCGATGTAGTAGAGTCGAATAAAATTAAGAAACAAAAGCATGAAAAATCTTGGCTTGTACAACTAGCAACATGTACTAAAATAAAAGTAGTTAACTTTATTTCTGATCTTGAGTTCAACTTAGATGGCCAAAAGATAAGGACCAATCTGAACGTCCTACCACTAGGATCTTATGACATGATTATTGGGATGGATTGGTTGGAACAACACAAAGGAGTACTTGATTTTTATACAAAGGTACTTAGCTATAAAGATAATCTTGGCACTGCTAGAACAACCCAAGGCATACCAAAACCTGTATCAGTCAGACAATTTTTAGTGATGGAACTCAAGAAATGTATTAGGAAAGGATCTCAAGTTTATGCCATCCAAGTGACGAATCTATTAGAAAAAGAAGATAAGCCTAAGTTAGAAGACTTTGTTGTCCTACGTGAATTCAGAGACATGTTTGTTGATGAGATACTAGAATTTCCACCTAGGAGAGAGATAGATTTCTCAATAGACTTACTACCCGGATCAACCCCTATCTCAAAGGCACCCTACCGAATGAGTCTACCTGAACTAACAGAATTAAAAATACAATTACAGGAATTGTTGGATAAAGAATATATGAGACCAAGTGTCTTGTCATGGGGTGCACTAGTCCTCTTTGTGAAAAAGAAAGATGGTACTCTAAGACCGTGTATCGATTATAGATAGCCGAACAAAGTGACCATTAAGAACAAATACCCCTTACCCACGATAAATGATCTTTTCGATCAAGTTGGTGGGGCCAACATCTTCTCAAAATTGGATTGACAATCTGGATATCATGAAGTTAGGATAAAAGACCTGAACGTAAACAAAACAATGTTTCAAACAAGATACAGACACTACGAGTTTGTAGTCATACCTTACGGAGTCACTAATGCACCAGCCAAATTTATGTCCTTAATGAATAACATTTTTAACCAATACTTAGACAAGTTCGTAGTATTATTTATCGACGATATTTTAGTCTATTCCAAAATAAAGGAGGAACATGATGAACACTTATGAATAGTCCTGCAAACACTAAGAAAACACAAACTATATGCAAAATTCAACAAATGTGATTTCTATCAAAAAGAAATACAATATCTAGGACATGTCATTTCCTTAGAAGGTATTGTCGTAGACCCGGAAAAGATAAAATCCATTAAGGAATGGTCAGTGCCTAAAGATGTGGTAGATATCTAATCATTCATGGGAATCACTAGATATTATCGTTGATTTATAGAAGGGTTCTCCAAGATAGCCTACCCTATCACGTCACTACAAAAGAAAGGGACCAAGTTTAACTAGTCGTAAAAGTGTCATGACAATTTTAACAAGCTAAAAGATTTATTGACATCGACACCCATCTTGAAGGTAGCATACCCAGATAAAGACTTCACAGTATGCGTTGATGCTAGTAAAGAGGGGCTAGGCGGTGTTCTAACTCAGGAAGGGCATGTGATTTGTTATGAATCATGGATATTAAAGGAACACGAGCCAAATTATGTCACTCATGAGTTGAGTACCACATTTCATTAAACTCTTCCTATGATTCATTATTCTATTAAAGGTTCTGTCCATTCTACTTTTATTATACAATACTAATGTAACTTGAAAAATTCCTTGCAGGGACTTCGACCATCCATAGATTCGAGTGCAGACTCCTGGTCAAAATCTCAAAAGGTATTCGAGTTTTAATTTGTTACACTTAAAGAGTACCCTAGGTGTTTTTCTTCTTTTTTTTCTGATGTAATTTTAAGCCGGAAGGGTGAGCGTCATGAAGAGAAGAGTCTATTCAAGGGATAGCTTGGCCCTGTAACTCTGTATTTTAGGGAAATCCGGACAGTAACCTCTGTCCAGCAATTTTGTCTCTTAATGAACAATTCTAGAAAAGAATATCAACATAATTTTAAGGATATCTATTCCGTATTGATTTTTCTTCTTGGATCTTATGGAAACGAATTTCATCGATTTTCTAGTTTTAATTCTGTAACCTTTACTCTTTCACACCATCTTCTGATATTTATTTTATTTTCTATTATATTTGCAGTCCGAATAACAATCATCCAATGTAAGGAAAGGAACTTATGTTTTCTTTTAGGGGATTTATATATGGACAAAAATAGACCCCTCCAAAAGGAGAAAACCCGAATATCAGACCTTTGTATAGATCTGAACATATATATTGATATTCTATGTATGGATATGTTACTCTATATGAATGTTCAATACTGTATGCTTATATTGATATTCCAAACTTGTCTCAGCCTGCTTCGATAAATGGTGAGGACTATGACTTTGTATAATTATTCATATTAGGTTATGATCTATAGATAACCTATGTTATGTACTTATATATATAAACATAATTTTATATGGTCTAAACTAGATCCAGAAGGAATTCCGTTTTAAACGGAGTAAGTCTATACAGACTGATTTCTTCATTGTTTATATATGCAAGTATTAAAACTATAGCAACAATATTTTCAGTATAATCACATACTTCCATAATTGACTTTATGTAGTAAGTACGATGAGATTATCCAAAAATTCTTCAATGGTACAACGAGGATGCTATATAATCTATGGTAGTTCTCTATCACAGGAAAAATGTATAGGTATATTCAATTATTTCCATATAGTTCCTTCTATTCTGTAATGCCCTTATTATCATAGTTGATTTCTGGTTGGAATAATTGTTTTGTCTGTATACTATGTCAACATATTTATGTATAATTGATTTTTTGTTACAGTCATTTAATTTTCGTTTAATCAATAAAGCCTACGCAAAGTACCAACTACAATTATATATATATATATATATATATATATAGTTAGTTAGTTAGTTATATATTTATGGAAATATAGAGGTGATATATACACAGAATTGTTCAAATCAAATCATACATAGATGGTTCCACCTAGATAATTTTGCCAAGAAATTTAGTTACAGGAGAAAAATTTCTAGAAAATATTTCACATTAGCATAACCAGATGCATTACATCGGATATATATATATATATATATATATATATATATATATATAATCAGTCAAAAAGAGAGAGGAATGATTAACATATCTGAACCAGTTCGCAGAGAAGGTAAAGGAAACAACCACATTCCTCCCAATCGTAGAATAGGCAGCCAAAATTACTTGCCTGATTCACCCCCTAGCCCAACCATGAATCCATGAGGGCAAACTTGGAAGACTCCTCCTCAACAATGTCCACAATTCCAACAGTTATCCCCTTGCCTCACACTTACTTAGTAGTTCTCATAACAGTAAGGAAAAATCCATAGTCTCTTTTCTCAACATACTTGGCAGTGTCCTGCCTCCTCACATATGTTATTTATCATTTTTCCAGGTCTTTTCCCTCCCTTGGGAATTTTCGCAGCTTTCTAAATCCCTGATTTTCAGGGGTTGCCAATGGTGAAATCACTGATTTTCCACTTGTAATAATCATCCCAAAGGTAGTTCCAACATGTTCCCCACTCATGGAGTCATGGTCAGCTAAATTTAAAATGGGTGCTCCATTTGTCCTCCTGCAATCAATATAAAATAATTTTTTTCATACAAGTGTCATAAGCAAATAGTTAGTTGGGTCAAATTAGGTCTCTGCCCAATAGTAAAAATAAATAATTACAATTGCCAAATTTGAAATTCGAAATTTCCATAAATGACAAAAATTTTCCGAATTCGAATTTACTAAAAACAAAATAAATTTCCAGCAATTTTAAATTTCAAAAATATTTTATTTTTTCGGGGATGTCACATCCTTTCCCCCTTTAGTAAAACACTACCCTCAATGTTCGTTCCTTTCATGGAACAGGATTGGATGAGATTTCGACAAATCTCCCTCCAACTCCCAAGTAGCGTCCTCAAGACTAAAGTGTTTCCATTGCACCTTTACCTGAGCGACGACTCTGTTCCAAAGTGCTATTTCTCTCTAGTCTAGAATGTGTCGGGGTTCCACCTGGAACTTGCCTTCGGGTTCCATCAGAACCAAGTTTCAATCAATCATATGAGTAGGGTCATGAATTTACTTTTTCAACAAAGAGACATGAAATACAGTATGAATTCTTAGATTAGCTGGAAGTGCAAGTTGATATGCTACGGGTCCAATTCGAGCTAGTATCTCGAAGGGCCCACAAAATATGGGTGCCAGATTCACACAGTTCCCTAAATTCAACGAGCTTTTTCAAGCTTTGAATTTCAAATAAACATGGTCTCCCACTTGAAATTCCAAGTGTCTTCTTTTATAATCTGCATAGGTCTTTTGTCTGTCCCATGCCTCTTTCAATTTTTGTTGTACCTTTCTTACCATGTTCTACATTTCTTGGAGCATTTCAGGTCCAACCATGATTATGTCAGCTAGGTTATCCCAGCTAAGTGGAGTTGTACACTTTATGCCATACAGTATTTCGAAAGGGCTCAACTTAGCTGAAGTTCGGTACCCATTGTTATATGTAAATTGTACGAAGTGCAGGTAGTCTTCCCACTTTCTCGATTTTGTTCTTATGTACATGCAAAGCATATCCTCTATGATCTGGTTTGTCCTTTCGGTCTGTCCATCCATTTGTGGATGATAGCTCGTACCGATGTTCAAGTTAGTATTTAGTCCTGCAAACAATTCCTTCCAAAAAGAAGATGTAAATTTTACGTCTCTATCTGAAATCACCATATTAGGAATACCATGTCGTCTAAAAAAAAATTTCATGAATATTTCAGCAATGTTTATATCTTTAAAAGTAGACTTTACGGGAATAAAGTGTGCAGACTTACTGAGTTTATCGATTACAACCATGATAGAATCATTCTGTTTCCGAGTTTTAGGAAAACCTGTTATAAAGTCCAATGATATAGTCTCCCATTTCCATTCTGGCACTGGTAATGGTTGTAATAGGCCAGCTGGATGTTGGTGTTTGGCCTTAACCTGTTAACAATCTTGGCACCTAGCCATGTACTCTGTTATTTCACCCTTCATATTAGGCCAATAAAATAGTTTTATGAGTGTTGTTATTGTTTTCTGGTAACCTGGATGGACATAATACGGTTTCTTATGCACTTCGTCTAAAACAACTAATTTTACCTCTATTGAATCTGGTATGTAAAGTCTATTTTTAAATCGGAATAGTCCCTTCTTGTCGATACTTAGATATGGTTTATCTGAGTTTGTGATACTGTTTTGAATTTATGCCATCATCCTAGTATAATTTCCGTCGTTAATATCTGCCGTCCTTATTCTTTGTTCCAAATAACTTTATGCCCTGCTGATATTTGTCTAAAATAACCCATGGACTCTTCTTCTTAAAGCATCCTCTACTTTATTTTCCTTACCCTTGATATGTCTGACCTCAAAGTTGAATTTGATCATGAAGGCTAGCCAACTTCCTTGTCTTGCATTAAGACCTGGTTGGTTAAACAAATATTTCATCCTTTTATTAGGCATCAATAGTAGGAATTTTCTACCCATTATATAGTGTCGCCACATTTTTAAGGCATGTATTACTGCTGCAAATTCTAAATCATGAGTGGCATAGTTTTGCTCATGCTCTTTTAATTTATAGGACTCGTAAAAAATCACGTACCCTTCCTGAGTTAGGACACCATCTAGTCCCTCTTTACTTGCATGAACACAAATTGTGAAGTCTTTATCTAGGTCTGCTACCTTCAAAATGGGCGTTGATGTCAATAATTCTTTCATCTTGTTAAAACTGTTTTGACCATTTTGCGACCAGTGAAACTTGGTCCCTTTCTTTTGTAATGATGTGATAGGGTAGGCTATCTTGGAAAACCCTTCAATAAATCCGTGATAATATCCGGTGATTCCCATGAATGACCGGATATCTGTCACATCCTTAGGTATTGGCCATTCCATAATGGATTTTATCTTTTACGGGTCTACGAAAATACCTTTTGAGGAAATGACATGTCCTAAATATTGTATTTCTTTTTGATAAAAGTCACATTTGTCGAATTTTGCGTATAGATTGTGTTTCCTTAATGTTTGCAGAACTATTCTTATGTGTTCATCATGTTCCTCCTCCATTTTTGAATAGACTAGAATATCGTTGATAAATACTACCACGAACTTGTCTAAGTACTAACTAAAAATATTGTTAATCAGGCACATAAACGTGGTTGGTGTGTTACTGAGTCCCAAAGGTATGACTATGAACTCCTAGTTTCGATATCTTGTCTGAAAAGTTATTTTGTTTATGTCCTCATCTTTTATCCTAACTTGATGATAATCGGATTGTAAATCCAACTTTGAAAATATCTTGGCCCCACCTACTTGATCGAACAAATCATTGATCCTTGGTAAGGGGTATTTGTTCTTAATAGCCATCTTTTTCAGTTGTCTATAATCAATACATAGTCTTAGAGTACCTTCCTTCTTTTTCACAAAGAGGACTGGCACCTCCCAAGGTGAAACACTCGGTCTGATAGACTCTTTGTCCAAAAATTCCTGTAATTGTATTTTTAATTATGTCAGTTATGGTAGACTCATTCGGTAAGGTGCTTTTGAGATAGGGGTTGAACTGGGTAGTAGGTGTATGGAGAAGTCTATTTCCCTTCTAGGAGGTAATTCTCGTATCTCATCCACAAACATGTCTCTGAATTCATGTAGGACAACAACGTCTTCTAACTTTGGCTTATCTTCTTTTTCTAATAGATTCCTCACTTGTATGGCATAAACTTGACATCCCTTTCTAATAAATTTCTTGAGTTGCAGCATTGAAACTTGTCTAACTGATACAGGTTTCGGTATGCCTTGGGTTGTTCTAATAGTGCCAAAATCATCTTTATAACTAAGTATCTTTGTATAATAATCTAGTACTACTTTTTATTGTTCCAACCAATCCATACGGATAATCATATTGTAAGATCCTAGTGGTAGGATATTGATTTTTGTTCTTATATTTTGACCATCTAAGCTGAACTCAAAATTCAAAACAAAGTCAACTACTTTCCTTTTAGTACAAGTTGCTAATTGTACAAGCCATGATTTTGCATGCTTCAGTTTCTTAAATTTCTTTGACTCTACCATATCAAGAGTAATATAACTTAACGTAGCTCCAGGGTCAATTAAAACAAAATTTTGAGTGTTATTGATTTTACCTTCGATTTCTACCACCGAGGATTGGTGGTCATCTTGTCGACCATCTATGCCTCAGTTTCTTCTCCTGTCCTAGATTCTCCATCAAAGGTAGTTGGTTTAATTTTTTTAAATTCTCCTTCAAGGTGGTCTATTTGTTTTATTTTTCTATCTGGTTTAGTTTTGTCTTCAGCTGAAGGTGTTCCTTCAGACGAACTGTCTCCTTTTTCTGTTTCTAGCCCACAGTTCTTGGATGCCCTTTTTCTAACCTCTGCATCATGGTTATCGTATTTTGGGATTTTCTTGGTCACTATACTTCCCAACAGGACTTCATTTATTTCTTGTTGTTCCTGCTGTGCTTTCTTAAATTTTTCATTGTCGACTTTGAAAATCTACAGTTCGACAATAAGATTCCTCATTCTTTCCAACACCTTTCTGGATGAGCTTTCATCATTGTTCTTTCTTGGATCTCCAGGAGGTCCTTGCTGTGGATTCCTTCCATCCTGATTTCTACACCCTCCTGAGCTGCCATAATTAACACAAAACAGAAATAACTTTCTGTTTGTAATTGTAAGATTTATTAGTTTTACATAAATCAGAATATATTAAGCAACTAATGTGGCCCTGTTCAGGCCCAGTGCTGTAACTTTTTTCTCTAATACCATATGTAATGTACCCCAATTTACCCAAAATAAAATAAAAAAATTATTAGTATGTTTGGGAAACATTACTTCTCCTAGCCTTCAAACAATGAAGTTATTAAYGACAATTGAACTACTATGAACCTCCTTCTCCTATTTAATAACTGACTTTGGCATCTCCTTCCATCTTACTAATAGAAACAATACAATTATATCTATACATTTATGGCATATAGAGGAATTTTAGTCCTATAAACAATTTAACCCTCACCCCTATGTATGGTCCCTTACTTGAATATGAAACAATTTACTTTTATAAAAGGAGAAACTCAAGGGTTAAGAGCCGCATCTTGTAAGCATTTAAAGGTACTTAACTTTCAACTCACTCTAATCCTAACTGACCCTCCCCCGTAGTCCAACTGAAGGGATAACGAACTAAAACATCTTAACTTAACAATGAGCGAGTCATGATAGTGCATTAACTCGACAAGAAGTCTGAGGGTTCTTCTCTCACTCGGACTTAATAACCCTCTGTCCAGTCTATTAATGGAGGCCCTACGAGTTCACATACCAAGGCCACCACTCACCCTATATCCAATACACTTATGCCACCTCTATTATGTCATATGGTTGGATAGCTCCTTCGTACTCCTACTATCAATCTCTGTAGTAATGGTTATTGCTCCATTGGGGTTCTCCTGCCTAGAGTTTAGGGTTTTGTTTCTTCCTTACGCATTTCTCCTTTGCGATGGTAGTTGACACTCTGAAGGTTTTCCCCTCATGAGATATGCAGGTGCTACCCATATTCATGGTAAGTTATGATACTCTCGTCATTGTTTTATGATGATTAAGAAAAGTCGAGAGGGATTTTGGTCATTCTAGTATTTGTTATTTCTTACAGATTATTTTTAAACAATATCTTTTCTTCAAAGATTTGGCTCTGTGGAAAGTATCCTTTCAGTATACTGGACTACTCCTTATGCTTTGGGATTTTTAAATGTGTATTTATGAGAGAGAGAGGATTATTATTATTGTCTAGGGATTGGACTTCCCCTCGAAATTTCCTCTTCTATCCCAAGCGTAAACATCTAGGTATAGGTACCGATTCTATAATTTAAAGAAGGCTACCCCGACTGTAAATTCTTTAGAATGCTTCTTGTGTATTACCTATTCGGAGCTTCTTACTTCTTAGGTTGCCTACGTTTTATTTACATTCATGCATAGCTTAGATGTTTTTATCTCATGTAGTGTCGCGCATTAAGTTCCTATCTCGAGTACTAATCAAAACTTTATAGCCCTTAAGATGCTTTCGTAAATCTCTAACAGGTTCTAGAGTTTCATTGTGTATTTGATTTTTTTTTGGGTCAAAGTTATAGAAAGTTATAGTACTCATGGAGACATTCGTGCTTGTTTCGTACGAAGGTCTATGAATTCGAAGCGTTCCTATAGATATTTATTGGTTGAAACATTAATTTTCTTTAATATTGAAACTATCATTCTTATTCTTTAAAGGATTGGGAACCGAGATCTAATGATGGGGATCTATGTTTATGAGGGTACCCATCAGAAGTCCCTAAACCATCCTCCCCTCAACCTGGAACGTTTATACAACCAGATGCGACATAGGAAGAGACTCCTAGTTCTCCCACCATGAGTTGAGTACCGCATTTCATTAAACTCTTCCTATCATTCATTATTCTATTAAAGGTTATGTCCATTCTTCTTTTATTATACAATACTAATGTAAATTGAAAAATTCCATGTAGGGACTTCTACCCTGCATAGATTTGGGCGCAGACTCCTGGTCAAAAACTCAAAAGGTATTTGGGTTTTAATTCGTTATGCTGAAAGAGTACCCTATATGTTTTTCTTCTTTTTTTCTGATGTAATTTTAAACCAGAAGGGTGAGCATCATGAAGAGAAGAGTCTATTCAAGGGTGTGACATTCCCCCAAAATAAATATTTTTATTTTTATGTGCTGGAATTTTTTTTATGTTTTTGGCAAATTCGAATCTGGAAAATTTTTGCCATTTATGGCAATTCTGAATTTCGAATTTAATAATTGTATTTAATTATTGTGACTATTGGGTAGAGATTTGTTTTGACCCAACTAACTATTTGACTATGACACTTGTATCAAAACATAATAATTATATTAACATCATGAGGAAAAATAGAACAACCATGTTAAAATCAGCTCACCATGACTCCATGAGTGGAGAACAAGTTGGAACTCCCTCTGGGCTGATGATTACAAGTGGAAAATCAGAGAATTGGCAACTGGAAACCCCACACCCTTCAACCTTTTGGAAATTCAGGAATTGTCGTATATTGTGGTTTGGTATTTGAAAACTCGAAATCCCAAAATCCTGAAACCTAATATCCCAAAGTGGTGGTCCCACATCCTTTCACTTTTCATAATTCAGGA
The DNA here is from genome assembly GCA_009831015.1 of Picea engelmannii. Classification (NCBI taxonomy): domain Eukaryota; kingdom Viridiplantae; phylum Streptophyta; class Pinopsida; order Pinales; family Pinaceae; genus Picea; species Picea engelmannii. The sequence goes on along the minus strand of ML800473.1, from coordinate 256,585 downwards.
GTTGTTGTGTATTGTGGTTTGGTATTTGAAACCATGAAATCCCGAATTCCCGAAGTGGTGGTCCCACATCCTTTCACTTTTTAGAATTCGGGAGTTGTTGTGTATTGTGGTTTGGTATTTGAAACCATGAAATCCCAAAATCCAAAATCCCCAAGTGGTGGTCCCACATCCTTTCACCTTATGGAATTCGGGAGCTATTGTGTATGGTGGTATGGTATTTGAAACCCCGAAATCCCGAAACCTGAAATCCTGAAGTGCGGGACCCACCTTCCCTTTTTCAACATTCCAGAGGTTTTTATGTGCGGTTGTTTGGGAACTTGCATTGAAAAAATCCCGAACTCCGAATTCCTAAAGTACTAATCACCTTTCAAGAGTTGCAGTTTGCCGATGATTGACTTTTGTGCTCACGAAAATCTGAACCACGAAACCCGATATTGGATGGGCCCCTTACCTTTTTAGTAACTCCGCGATTTAGCGTTTGATGTCATGTAATGCTTTGCATTGGGAGTTAGTAAACCCAAAAACCTGAAATTGTAGGGCCCACACCCTAATATTTTTTCCCATTTCATATTTCCTATTTCATTTGTGTTTACACGCCATGTGTTCGTAAATCTCGAAATACCAAAACCCGAAATCCTGAAGCAGTGGATCCCACATCTTGTTGCTTTCGGAATTTGGAGAATTTTGTATGCGGTGTTTGGGTACTTGAAACCCTGAAACCTCAAAGCCCGAATTCCCAAAATCCCAAAATGTAGGACCCACTCTCCCTCTTTCGCATTTCAGAAAATTGTTTGTGTTTGATGTTTGGCTTTTGAAGTCATGGGATTCTGAAACCCGAAATCCCGAAGTACTGAACTTCTCTTTTTCACATTTCAAAAATTGGTTTATGTCATTGTTTTTGAGGCACTTGAACCCATGAAGTTCCGAAATCCTAAAACCCCGAAGCGCTAGTCCAATCCTCCCTTTGTTTCGTATTTTGGAGATTTTTACCTGTCGATGTTTGACCTCTGTATTCACAAAATCCCAAAGTGTTGGTCACTTTTAGTGATTTCGGGAGTTGTCGTGTGTTCATCTTAGTTGTTGAATTCACGAAATTTCGAACTCCGAAATCCCAAAAATGCAGGTCACGTTTCACAATTTCAGGATTTGTTCTGTGTTGGCGTTCATTGTTGTAATTGCAAAATCCTGAACTCTGAAACCCTGACATGCTGGTCACATTTTCGCTATTTCGAGAGTCGATGTGTGTTGATTGGAGAATTTTGTGTTCCAATTAGAGATATAGAAGTAACAGACCTGTTTGCAAGACGCTCGTATAGTTAAACCTGTGCTGGTATTATATACATCATCAAATAAGAAATATTGGTAATTGTTACAAGAATTTGAATAAACATTGAAGGGAGGAGGATACACTTATTGTATCAGTAGGAAGTTTTAAGTTGTATAGTAAATACAATCAATGATAGTAAGGTCTCCAACAAACTTTCAAATCAAGCTTTATACAAAAATCCTACTTGCTTGAGACCAAAAAACTTTTCAAGGATAAATGTACAAACAATTTTTTTTTTATGGTGATTTTTGAGGTACATTACATATGGTATCAGAGAAAAAGTTACAACACTAGGCCTGAACAGGGCCACATTAATTTCTTAGTATATATATTCTTATCTATGAGAAAATTAACAAATCTTGTGAATTGCAAATAGAAAGCTTTTCTATTTTGTGTTGAATCATGGTAGCTTAAGAAGGTGCAGAAATGAGGATGGAAGAGAATCCACAACAAGGACCTCCTGGAGATTCGAGATAGAATAGTGATGGAAGCTCACCCATGGAGGTGTTGGAAACAATGAGAAACCTTATAGTTGAACTACAGGTTTTTAAGGCCGACAATGAAAAATTGAAGAAGGCACAGCAGGAACAACAATAGATAAATGAAGTCCTACTACATAGTATAGTAACCAAGAAATGTCCAAAACATGATAACCAGGAGGAAGAGGTTAGCAAAAGGGCCTCCAAGAATTCTGGTGCGAAAACAAAAAAAGGAGACATTTCGTCTGAAGGGACACCTTCAGCTGAAGACAAAACCATACCAGATAGAAAAAGAAAACAAACAGTCCACCTTGAAGGAGAATTTAAAAATTTTAAACCAGCTACTTTTGATGGAGAATCCAGGACAGGAGAAGAAGTTGAGGCATGGTCGTTGGACATCAAAAAATACTTCCAAATATACAACTATTCCACCAAAATGAAGGTCAGAATGACCATCTACAATCTAAAAGGGAAGGCCAGTATTTGGTGGCAGGACCTAAAATTGGCCAAGGGCCTAAAGAAGAAACAATTGGAATGGTCTGACTTCAAGAAGAATTTTAAGAAACAATACCTTTCTAAGATCTATTATGAAAGGAAGATGAAGTAATTTTATGAATTATGACTTGGAAAGATGATGATGGATGACCCTATAAATAATTTTTTGGAACTACTAAGGTTTGTACCATACATCCAGGAGGATAAGGTAAAAATCCAGCGATTCTTAAGATCTTTACCATAGTCCTACAGGGACAGAATTGAGTTTGACAACCCCAAATCCTTGAGTGAGTCATTCGGGAAGGCACGAATGTGCTATGACCAATATAAACAGGGAGTAGAGTTTCCCAAGACTTGGAAGGATAAGAGACAAGATGGAACACACTAGCAGAAGAAAGGATACAAACCAACTCCTTATCGAAATGCAACAAAAATTTTTCCAAGGAAGGATTTTCACTCCAATCACCCGAATACGCAAGGTAGTGGTAAACCTTTGAACCTTGGAATGAAAAGGTTTGGGGACAACACTCGTGAGCCTTTAAAGTGTTGGGAGTGTGGAGAGCCTCATCTAAGGAGGAATTGTCCATGTTTAATTGCAGCAAACAAAACTGTTGTTCACAATTTGCAGGAAGCCTCGACTATAGGTGACATGGGTAGAAGTCTGCATCAGATAAATGAAGCCATAGATGGTCGACAAGATGACCACCATTCCTCGGTGGTAGAAGTCGAAGGTAAAATCCGTGACATTCGAATTTATGTTTTAATTGACCCTCGAGCTACATTAATTTATATTACTCCCGATGTAGTAGAGTCGAATAAACTTAAGAAACAAAAGCACGAAAAATCTTGGCTTGTACAACTAGCAACATGTACTAAAAGAAAAGTAGTTAACTTTATTTCTGATCTTGAGTTCATCTTAGATGACCAAAAGATAAGGACCAATCTGAACATCCTTCCACTAGGATCTTATGACATGATTATTGGGATGGATTGTTTGGAACAACACAAAGCAGTACTAGATTGTTATACAAAGGTACTTATCTATAAAGATAATCTTGGCACTGCTAGAACAGCCCAAGGCATACCAGAACCTATATCAGTCAGACAAGTTTTAGCGATGAAACTCAAGAAATGTATTAGGAAAGGATATCAAGTTTATGCCATCCAAGTGACGAATCTATTAGAAAAAGAAGATAAGCCCAAGTTAGAAGACTTTGTTGTCCTACGTGAATTCAGAGACATGTTTGTTGATGAGATACCAGAATTGACTCCTAGGAGAGAGATAGATTTCTCAACAGACTTACTACCTGGATCAACCCCTATCTCAAAGGCACCCTCTTGAATGAGTCTACCTGAACTAACAGAATCAAAAATACAATTACATGAATTGTTGGATAAAGAATATATCATACCAAGTGTCTCACCTTGGGGTGCACTAGTCCTCTTTGTGAAAAAGAAAGATGGTACTCTAAGACTGTGTATCGATTATAGACAACTGAAAAAAGTGACCATTAAGAACAAATACCCCTTACCCAGGATAAATGATCTGTTCGATCAAGTTGGTGGGGCCAACATCTTCTCAAAATTGGATTTACGATCTCGATATCATCAAGTTAGGATAAAAGACCCAGACATAAACAAAATAACTTTTCGAACAAGATAGAGACACTACGAGTTTGTAGTCATACCTTTCGGACTCACTAATGCACCAGCCACATTTATGTTCTTAATGAATAGCATTTTTAACCAGTACTTAGACAAGTTCATAGTAGTATTTATCGACGATATTTTGGTCTATTCTAAAACAGAGGAGGAACATGATGAACACTTATCAATAGTCCCACAAACACTAAGAAAACACAAACAATATGAAAAATTTGACAAATGTGATTTCTATCAAAAATAAATACAATATTTAGGTCATGTCATTTCCTCGGAAGGTATTGTCGTAGACCCGGAAAAGATAAAATCCATTATGGAATGGCCAGTGCCTAAAGATGTGGTAGATATCCGATCATTCATGGGAATCATTGGATATTATCGCAGATTTATAGAAGGGTTCTCCAAGATAGCCTACCCTATCACGTCACTACAAATGAAAGGGACCAAGTTTAACTCGTCCCAAATGTGTCAAGACAGTTTTAACAAGCAAAAAGAATTATTGACATCGGCGCCCATCTTGAAGGTACAAGACCAAGATAAAGACTTCATAGTATGCGTTGATGCAAGTAAAGAGGGGATAGGTAGTGTTCTAACTCAGGAAGAGCACATGATTTGTTATGAATCATGAAAATTAAAGGAACATGAGTGAAATTGTGTCACTCATGACTTAGAATTGGTAGCAGTAATACATGCCTTAAAAATGTGGCAACACTATATCATGGGTAGAAAATTCTTACTATTGAAAGATAATAGTGGAGTGAAATATTTGTTTAACCAACTAGACCTTAATGTGAGACAAACAATGTGGCTAGCCTTCTTGAGCGAATTTGACTTCAAAGTCAGACATATCAAGGGTAAGGAAAATAAAGTAGAAGATGCTTTAAACCATTGAATCCATGGGTTATTTGAGATAAATATCAGTAGAGAAGAAAGTGATCTCGAACAAAGGATAAGAAAAATAAGTGTTAATAACGAAAATTACACTAAGATGATGGAAGAATTGCAAAATAGTGTCACAAACTTAGATGAACTAGATATAAGTATCGACAAGGAGGGACTATTAAGATTTAAAAACAGACTTTACATACGAGATTCAGCAAAGCTAAAATTAACTATTTTAGACGAAGTGGATAAGAAACCATACTCTGGCCATCCAGGTTACCAGAAAACAATAACAACACTCAGAAAACTATTTTACTCGCCTAATATGAAGGGCAAAACAATAGAGTACTTGGCTAGGTGCCAAGATTTCCAGCAGGTTAAGGATGAACACCAACATCCAGCCGACCTATTACAACCATTACCAATACCATAATGGAAATGGGAGACCATCTCAGTGGACTTTATAATAGGTTTGCCTAAAACCTAGAAACATAATGATTCAATCATGGTTGTAATCGATAAACTCAGTAAGTTTGCACACTTTATTCCTGTAAAGTCTACTTTTAAAGCTATTAATATTGTTGAAATATTCATGAATTTTTTTTTAGAATGCATGGTATTCCTAAAATGGTGATTTCAGATAAAGATGTAAAATTCACATCTGCTTTTTGGAAGGAATTGTTTGGAGGGCTAAATACTAATTTGAATTAGATCTATATATATATATATATATATATATATATATATAGTTAGTTAGTTATATATTTATGGAAATATAGAGGTGATATATACACAGAATTGTTCAAATCTAATCATTCATAGATGGTTCCACCTAGATAAATTTGCCTAGAAATTTAGTTACAGGAGAAACATTTCTAGAAAATATTTCACATTAGCATAACCAGATGCATTACATCGGATATATATATATATATATATATATATATATATATATATATATATATATATATATATATA
>ML800473.1:226178-239571 GCA_009831015.1 Picea engelmannii | reverse complement strand
TATATATATATATATAATCATTCAAAAAGAGAGAGGAATGATTAACATATCTGAACCAGTTCGCAGAGAAGGTAAAGGGAACAACCACATTCCTCCCAACCGTAGAATAGGCAGCCAAAATTACTTGCCTGATTCACCCCCTAGCCCAGCCATGAATCCATGAGGGCGAACTTGAAAGACTCATCCTCAACAATGTCCACAATTCCAACAGTTATCCCCTTGCCTCACACTTACTTAGCAGTGCTCATAACAACAAGGAAAAATCCAGTCTCTTTTCTCAGCATACTTGGCAGTGTCCTCCCTCCTCAGATATGTTATTTATCATTTTCCCAGGTCTTTTCCCTCCCTTGGGAATTTTTGCATCTTTCTAAATCCCTGATTTTCAAGGGTTTCCAATGGCGAAATCACTAATTTTCCACTTGTAATAATCATCCCAAAGGTAGTTCCAACATGTTCCCCACTCATGGAGTCATGGTCAACTAAATTTAAAATGGGTGCTCCATTTGTCCTCCTGCAATCAATATAAAATATTTTTTTTCATACAAGTGTCATAGTCAAATAGTTAGTTGGGTCAAATCAGGTCTCTTCCGAGCAGTAAAAATAAATAATTACAATTACCAAATTCAAAATTCAAAATTGCCATAAATGACAAAGATTTTCCAAATTCGAATTTACTAAAAACAAAATAAATTTCCAGCAATTTTAAATTTCAATTTTTTTTTTTTTTTTGGGATGTCACATCCTTTCCCCCTTTAGTAAAACGCTATCCTCAATGTTCGTTCCTTTCATGGAACAGGATTGGATGAGATTTCTGCAAATCTCCCTCCAACTCCCAAGTGGCCTCCTCAAGACTAAAGTGTTTCCATTGCACCTTTACCTGAGCGACAACTCTGTTCCAAAGTGCTATTTCTCTTTGGTCCAGAATGTGAAGGGGTTCCACCTAGAACTCGCCTTCGGGTTCCACTGAAACCAAGTTTCAATCAATCATATGAGTAGGGTCAACAATTTACTTTTTCAACAAAGAGACATGAAATACAGTATGAATTCTTAGATTAGTTGGAAGTGCAAGTTGATATGCTACGGGTCCAATTCGAGCTAGTATCTCGAAAGAAACAAAAAATCTGGGTGCTAGCTTCGCACAGTTCCCTAACTTCAACGAGCTTTTTCGAGCTTTGAATTTCAAATAAACATGGTCTCCCACTTGAAATTCCAAGTGTCTTGTTTTATGATTTGCATAGCTCTTTTGTCTCTCCTGTGCCTCTTTCAAGTTCTATTGTACCTTTCTTACCATGTTCTACATTTCTTGGAGAATTTCAGGTCCAACCATGATTATGTCAGCTAGGTTATCCCAGCTAATTGGATTTGTACACTTTATGCCATACAGTATTTCGAAAGGGCTCAACTTAGCCGAAGTTTGGTACCCATTGTTATATGTAAATTCTACGAAGTGCAGGTAGTCTTCCCACTTTCTCGATTTTGTTCTTACATACATGCAAAGCATATCCTCTATGATCTGGTTTGTCCTTTCGGTTTGTCCATCCATTTGTGGATGATATCTCATAATGATGTTCAAGTTAGTATTTAGTACTGCAAACAATTCCTTCCAAAAAGAAGATGTAAATTTTACGTCTCTATCTGAAATCACCATTTTAGGAATACCATGTCGTCTAAAAAAAAATTCATGAATATTTCAGCAATGTTTATATCTTTAAAAGTAGACTTTACAGGAATAAAGTGTGTAGGCCTACTGAGTTTATCGATTACAACCATGATAGACTCATTCTGTTTCCGAGTTTTAGGAAAACCTATTATAAAGTCCAATGATATAGTCTCCCATTTCCATTCTGGCACTGGTAATGGTTGTAATAGGCCAGCTGAATGTTGGTTTTTGGCCTTAACCTGTTAACAATATTGGCACCTAGCCAAGTACTCTGTTATTTCACCCTTCATATTAGGCCAATAAAATAGTTTTACGAGTGTTGTTATTGTTTTCTGGTAACCTGGATGGCCAGAATACGGTTTCTTATGCACTTCGTCTAAAACAACTAATTTTAACTCTATTGAATCTGGTATGTAAAGTCAATTTTTAAATCATAATAGTCCCTTCTTGTCGATACTTAGATATGGTTTATCTGAGTTTGCGATACTGTTTTGAAATTCTGCCATCATCCTAGTGTAATTTCCGTCATTAATACCTCTCGTCCTTATTCTTTGTTCCAGATAACTTTATGCCCTGCTGATATTTGTCTCAAATAACCCATGGACTCTTCTTCTTAAAGCATCTTCTACTTTATTTTCCTTACCCTTGATATGTGTGACCTCGAAGTTGAATTTGATCATGAAGACTAGCCAGCTTGCTTGTCTTGCGTTAAGATCTGGTTGGTTAAAAAAATATTTCATCCTACTATTAGGCATCAATAGTAGGAATTTTCTACCCATTATATAGTTTCGCCACATTTTTAAGGCATGTATTACTGCTGCAAATTTTAAATCATGAGTGACATAGTTTTTCTCGTGCTCTTTTAATTTCTGGGACTCATAAAAAATCACGTACCCTTCCTGAGTTAGGACACCATCTAGTCCCTCTTTACTTGCATGAACACAAATTGTGAAGTCTTTATCTGGGTCTGCTACCTTCAAAATGGGGTTGATGTCAATAATTCTTTCAGCTTGTTAAAATTTTCTTGACACTTTTGCGACCAGTGAAACTTGGTCCCTTTCTTTTGTAATGATTTGATAGGGTAGGCTATCTTGGAAAACCCTTCAATAAATCTGTGATAATATCTGGTGATTCCCATGAATGACCGGATATCTATCACATCCTTAGGTATTGGCCATTCCATAATGGATTTTATCTTTTACGGGTCTACGAAAATACCTTTTGAGGAAATGACATGTCCTAAATATTGTATTTATTTTTGATAAAAGTCACATTTGTCAAATTTTGCGTATAGTTTGTGTTTCCTTAATTTTTGCAGAACTATTCTTAAGTGTTCATCAAGTTCCTCCTCTGTTTTTTAATAGACTAGAATATCGTCAATATATACTACCATGAACTTGTCTAAGTACTAACTAAAAATACTGTTAATCAGGCACATAAATATGGTTGGTGCGTTACTGAGTCCGAAAGGTATGACTATGAACTCGTAGTGTCGATATCTTGTCTGAAAAGTTGTTTTGTTTATGTCCTCATCTTTTATCCTAACTTGATGATAATCGGATTGTAAATCCAACTTTGAAAATATCTTGGCCCCACCTACTTGATCGAACAAATCATTGATCCTTGGTAAGGGGTATTTGTTCTTAATAGTCATTTTGTTCAGTTGTCTATAATCAATACATAGTCTTAGAGTACCTTCCTTCTTTTTCACAAAGAGGACTGGCACCTCCCAAGGTGAGACACTCGGTCTGATATACTCTTTGTCCAACAATTACTATAATTGTATTTTTAATTATGTCAGTTATGGTAGACTCATTCGGTAAGGTGCTTTTGAGATAGGGGTTGAACTGGGTAGTAGGTCTATGGAGAAGTCTATTTCCCTTCTAGGAGGTAATTCTGGTATCTCATGCACAAAGATGTCTTTGAATTCATGTAGGAAAACAAAGTCTTCTAACTTTGGCTTATCTTCTTTTTCTAATAGATTCGTCACTTTGATGGCATAAACTTGACATCCCTTTCTAATAAATTTCTTGAGTTGCAACATTGAAACTTGTCTGACTGATACAGGTTTCGGTATGCCTTGGGCTGTTCTAACAGTTCCAAAATCATCTTTATAACTAAGTATCTTTGTATAACAATCTAGTACTGCTTTCAAAATTCAAAACAAAGTCATCTACTTTCCTTTTAGTACCAGTTGCTAATTGTACAAGCCATGATTTTGTGTGCTTCAGTTTCTTAAATTTCTTTGACTCTACCATATCAAGAGTAATATAACTTAACATAGCTCCAGGGTCAATTAAAACAATTTTTTGAGTTTTATTGATTTTAACTTCGATTTCTACCACCAAGGATTGGTGGTCATCTTGTCGACCATCTATGCCTCAGCTTCTTCTCCTGTCCTAGATTCTCCATCAAAGGTAGTTGGCTTAATTTTTTTAAATTCTCCTTCAAGGTGGTCTATTTGTTTTATTTTTCTATCTGGTTTAGTTTTGTCTTCAGCTGAAGGTGTTCCTTTAGACGAACTGTCTCCTTTTTCTGTTTCTGGCCCAGAGTTCTTGCAGGCCCTTTTGCTGACCTCTGCACCATGGTTATCATATTTTGAGATTTTCTTGGTCACGATACTTCCGAGCAGGACTTCATTTATTTCTTGTTGTTCCTGCTGTGCTTTCTTAAATTTTTCATTGTCGACTTTAAAAATCTGCAGTTCGACAATAAGATTCCTCATTCTTTCCAACACCTCCATGGATGAGATTCCATCATTTTTCTGTCTTGGATCTCCAAGAGTTCCTTGCTGCAGATTCCTTCCATCTCGATTTCTACACCCTCCTGAGATGCCATAATTAACACAAAACAGAAATGTCTTTCTGTTTGTAATCGTAAGATTTATTAGTTTTACATAAATCGAAATATATACTAAGCAACTAATGTGGCCCTGTTCAGGCCCAGTGCTGTAACTTTTTTCTCTAATACCATATGTAATGTACCCCAATTTACCCAAAATAAAATAAAAAAATTATTAGTATGTTTGGGAAACATTACTTCTCCTAGCCTTCAAACAATGAAGTTATTAATGACAATTGAACTACTATGAACCTCCTTCTCCTATTTTATAACTGACTTTGGCATCTCCTTCCATCTTACTAATAGAAACAATACAATTATATCTATACATTTATGGCATATAGAGGAATTTTAGTCCTATAAACAATTTAACCCTCACCCCTATGTACGGTCCCTTACTTGAATATGAAACAATTTACTTTTATAAAAGGAGAAACTCAAGGGTTAAGGGCCGCATCTTGTAAGCATTTAAAGGTACTTAAATTTCGACTCACTCTAATCCTAACTGACCCTCCCCGTAGTCCAACTGAATAGCTAACGAACTAAAACATCTTAACTTAACAATGAGGGAGTCATGATAGTGCATTAACTCGACAAGAAGTCTGAGGGTTTTTCTGTCACTCAGACTTAATAACCCTCTGTCCAGTCTATTAATGGAGGCCCTGTGAGTTCGCATTCCAAGGACACCACTCACCCTATATCCAATACACTTATGCCACCTCTATTATGTCATATGGTTGGATAGCTCCTTCGTACTCCTACTATTAGCTTGTGTAGTAATGGTTATTGCTCCATTGGGGTTCTCCCGCCTAGAGTTTAGGGTTTTGTTTCTTCCTTACACATTTCTCCTTTGCGATGGTAGTTGACACTCTGAAGGTTTTCCCCTCGTGAGATATGAAGGTGCTACCCATCTTCATGGTAAGTTATGATACTCTCGTCGTTGTTTTATGATGAGTAAGAAAAGTTGAGAGGGATTTTGGTCATTCCAGTATTTGTTATTTCTTACAGATTATTTTTAAACAATGTCTTTCCTTCAAAGATTTGGCTCTGTGGAAAGTCTCCTTTCAGTATACTGGACTACTCCTTATCCTTTGGGTTTTTTAAATGTGTATTTATGAGAGAGAGAGAATTTTTATTATTGTCCGGGCTTTGGACTTCCCCTCAGAATTTCCTCTCTACCCCAAGCGTAAACATCCGGGTATAGGTATCGATTCTATAATTTAAAGCAGGCTACCCCGACTGTAAATTCTTTAGAATGCTTCTTGTGTATTACATGTTCATAGTTTCTTACTTCTTAGGTTGCCTGCATTTTATTTACATCCAGGTATAGATTAGATGTTCGTATCTCATGTAGTGTCGCGCATTAAGTTCATATCTCGAGTACTAATCAAAACTTTATAGCCCTTAAGATGCTTTCGTAAGTCCCTAACAGGTTCTAGAGTTTCATTGTGTATTTGATTTTTTTTGGGTCAAAGTTATATAAAGTTATAGTACTCATGGAGACATTCGTGCTTGTTTCGTATGAAGGTCTATGAGGTCGAAGCGTTCCTATAGATATTTATTGGTTGAAACATTAATTTTCTTTAATATTGAAACTATCATTTTGATTCTTTAAAGGATTGGGAAGCGAGATCTAATGATGGGGATCTATGTTTATGTGGGTACCCATCAGAAGTCCCTGAACCATCCTCCCCTCAACCTGGAATGTTTATACAACTAGATGCGACATAGGAAGAGACTCCTAGTTCTCCCACCATGAGTTGAGTACCACATTTCATTAAACTCTTCCTATCATTCATTATTCTATTAAAGGTTCTATCCATTCTTCTTTTATTATACAATACTAATGTAAATTGAAAAATTCCATGTAGGGATTTCTACCCTGCATAGATTTGGGCGCAGACTCCTGGTCAAAAGCTCAAAAGGTATTCGGGTTTTAATTCATTATGCTGAAAGAGTACCCTATGTGTTTTTCTTCTTTTTTTCTAATGTAATTTTAAACCATAAGGGTGAGAGGTATGAAGAGAAGAGTATATTCAAGGGTGTGACATTCCCCCAAAATAAATATTTTTATTTTTATGCGCTGGAAATTTATTTATGTTTTTGGCAAATTTGAATCTGGAAAATTTTTGCCATTTATGGAAATTTTGAATTTCGAATTTAATAATTGTATTTAATTATTATGACTATTGGGCAGAGATTTGTTTTGACCCAACTAACTATTTGACTATGACACTTGTATCACAATAGAATAATTATATTAACATCATGAGGACAAATAGAACAACCATGTTAAAATCAGTTGACCATGACTCCATGAGTGGAGAACAAGCTGGAACTCCCTCTGGGATGATGATTACAAGTGGCAAATCAGAGAATTGGCAACTGGCAACCCCACACCCTTCAACCGTTTGGAGATTTAGGAATTGTCTTATATTGTGGTTTTGTATTTGAAACCCCAAAATCACGAAATCATGAAACCTAAAATCCCAAAGTGGTGGTCCCACATCTTTTCACTTTTTAGAATTTAGGAGTTGTTGTGTATTGTGGTTTGGTATTTGAAACCCTGAAATCCCAAAATCCCGAAGTGGTGGTCCCACATCCTTTCACTTTTCAGAATTCAGGAGTTGTTGTGTATTGTGGTTTGTTATTTGAAACCCTGAAATCCCAAAATCCAAAATCCCGAAGTGGTGGTCCCACATCCTTTCACCTTATGGAATTCAGGAGTTGTTGTGTATGGTGGTTTGGTATTTGAAACCCTGAAATCCTGAAACCCGAAATCCTGAAGTACGGAACCCACCTTCGCTTTTTCAACATTTCGGAGGTTTTTATGTGTGGTTGTTTGGGCACTTTCACTGGAGAAATCACGAACTCCAAATTCCTAAAGTACTAATCAACTTTCAAGAGTTGAAGTTTGCTGATGATTGACTTTTGTGCTCACGAAAATATGAACCACGAAACCCGATATTGGATGGGCCCCTTACCTTTTTAGTAACTTCGCGATTCGGTGTTTGATGTCCTGTAATGTTTTGCATCGGGAGTTAGTAAACCCCGAAACCTGAAATTGTAGGGCCCACACCCTAATATTTTTTTGCATTTCAGATTTTCTATTTCATTTGTGTTTACGCGCCATGTGTTCGTAAATCTCAAAATACCAAAACCCGAAATCTTGAAGCAGTGGATCCCACATCTTGTTGCTTTCAAAATTTGGGGAATTTTGTATGCGGTGTTTGGGTACTTGAAACCTTGAAACTCCGAAGCCCGAATTCCCAAAATCCCAAAATACGGGACCCTCTCTCCCTCTTTCGCATTTCGGAAAATTATTTGTGTTTGATGTTTGGCTTTTGAAGTCACGGGATTCTGAAACCCGAAATCTCAAAGTACTGAGCTTCTCTTTTTCGCATTTCAAAAATTGGTTTATGTCATTGTTGTTGAGGCACTTGAATCCACGAAGTTCTGAAAGTGTGAAACCCCGAAGCGCTAGTCCAATCCTCCCTTTGTTTCGTATTTTGGAGATTTTTACCTGTCGATGTTTGACCTACGTATTCACGAAATCCCAAAGTGTTGGTCACTTTTAGTGATTTCGGGAGTTGTCGTGTGTTGATATTAGTTGTTGAATTCACGAAATTTTGAATGCCGAAATCCAAAAAATGCAGGTCATGTTTCGCAATTTCGGGATTTGTTCCGCATTGGCGTTCGTTGTTGTGATTGCAAAATCCTGAACTCTGAAACCCCGACATGCTCGTCACATTTTCACTATTTCGAGAGTCGATGTGTGTTGATTGGAAAATTTGGTGTTCCAATTATAGATATAGAAGTAACAGACATGTTTGCAAGACGCTCGTATAGTTATACCTGTGCTGGTATTATAGAGATCATCAAATAAGAAATATTGGTAATTGTTACAAGAATTTGAATAAACATTGAAGGGAGGAGGATACACTTATTGTATCAGTAGGAAGTTTTAAGTTGTATAGTAAATACAATCAATGACAGTAAGGTCTCCAACAAACTTTCATCTCAAGCTTTATACAAAAATCCTACTTGCTTGAGACCTCAAAACTTTTCAAGGATAAATGTACAAACAATTTTTTTTTTTTTATGGTGATTTTTGAGGTACATTATATATGGTATCACAGAAAAAGTTACAAAATTGGGCCTGAACAGGGCCAGATTAATTTCTTAGTATTTATATTCTAATCTATGAGAAAACTAACAAATCTTGTGAATTGAAAATAGAAAGCTTTTATGTTTTGTGTTGAATAATGGTAGCTTAAGAAGGTGCATAAATGAGGATGGAAGAGAATCCACAACAAGGACCTCCTAGAGATCCAAGATAGAATAGTGATGGAAGCTCGCCCATGGAGATGTTGGAAACAATGAGAAACCTTATAGTTGAACTACAGGTTTTTAAGGCTGACAATGAAAAATTGAAGAAGGCACAGCAAGAACAGAAAGAGATAAATGAAGTCCTGCTGCATAGTATAGTAACCAAGAAAAGTCTAAAAGATGATAACCAGGAGGAAAAGGTTAGCAAAAGGGCCGCCAAGAATTCTGGTGCGAAACTAGAAAAAAGGAGACATTTTGTGTGAAGGGACACCTTCAGCTGAAGACAAAACCATACCAGATAGAAAAAGAAAACAAACTGACCACCTTGAAGGAGAATTTAAAAAGATTAAATCAGCTACTTTTGATGGAGAATCCAAGACAGGAGAAGAAGTTGAGGCATGGTTGTTGGACATAAAAAAATACTACCAAATCTACAACTATTCCACTAAAATGAAGGTCAGAATGGCCATCTACAATATGAAAGGGAAGACCAGCATTTGGTGGCAGAACCTGAAATTGGCCAAGGGCCTAAAGGAGAAACAATTGGAATGGTCCGACTTGAAGAAGTATTTTAAGAAGCAATACCTTTCTAAGAGCTATTATGAAAGGAAGATGAAATAATTTTATGAATTATGACTCGGACAGATGATGATGGACGACCTTATAAATAAATTTTTAGAACTACTAAGGTTTGTACCATACATCCAGGAGGATAAGGTAAAAATCCAACGATTCTTAAGCTCCTTACCACAGTCCTCTTGACAGGCGAAATAGTCCATCCATCAACTGGGAGAGTGGAACCGGTCCGGGGTTATCTAAATAACCCAAGCCGTTTGGTATGGACAACCGTGACGACTTTAACGGCTCCGTTGGCCGCTCTAAGGTCTCGTAAGGAAACCAAAGAGAAAGTAATCTGAGCTAAATAATCTAAACTAATGAAACTAGAAACTAATAAAACAAACTACAATAAACTAACTAACTAAATAAAAGGAAATCAAACTAAACTAGAGGAAACTAGAAACTAATAAAGCAAACTCAAACTAACTATACTAATCTAACTATAAACAACTAACTATTATATATTTACAAGATACTAAATATGATTATAATAACTCAAATCGACTGCTTAATTATCAGTTATGTTATTCCTTATTCACAAATGTACACTATGGACAGCCTACAGGTTTGATTAAAACCTACAAAACTCATGTGTTCGCTGCCCTAAGACAACCAAGAATCTATTTTTATCTTTTAAGAAAAGGGAATAAAAACTACCGAAATCAAACAATCTAATCTAACTTGCTGATACTGAACAATGTAATATAAATCTAGCTAAACTATCATTTATATTACACTACTTAACATAAACAGTAAACATCTAACTAATTAACCTCGAACGCTCCAAGTCTGCCCTGTGTATGATTGCTTCGTAAGCTGGTTGGAGGAAGAAATTCACACCATTTAGCCCTTAAGCCTCGCGAAAACGATCAGCTATGATGCTTCCTGAAGTATATTGCAGGACAAACAAGACATAAAAGATATCATAACAGTCTTCAGATTATGAATTCATGCAAAAGGGAAACCTATTATGCAACAAATTCATATATGATAATTCGATTCATAAAGAAGACAAAGCTATCATTCATAAACTGAATCCTTTAACTGTTATGTCTTTTTTCAAATTGGAAGTAACAAGTTATGTATAACAATAAGAAGTTACATCACTTGAATTCGATTTAGATAGCAAAGTAATACTAAACCAGAAACCAAAATGATATACAAAACTTGGAACAAAGTGTCGATCTATTGAAAAGCAAAAGCTATAACAACGCATCAATTCTGCTCCAGTTTGAATCAGTATTACATATCCTTTTTCTGCCCAACTAAGAATTGTTAATTATTACAAAACCATAGGTTTAAATAGGTTTTTCACAAGGTAAAACATCCTTGTGAATAATAGTAAACAGTTTTACAAAATCTGGGAATAATCCCAAAATCCCTTAAACTAAGTAAACAAAATGCAAGTAAAATCTGTAAATCATCCCCTAACTGCCCATGATATCCATTGCAAATTCGAATTTCCCTGCAATAGAACATAAAAACCAAGTTAGGAGGATGTTTTATTTGAAAAACAAATAAAATTTGTTTTTACAGACTTAGCTACAGAATCGTTTGATTCTGTAGCTGGTCTAAGATAGTAAACATGACCAGATATACAATCAAATCGAATCCAATCATCTAATAATAATCAATAAATCACTAATGATTAAATCTAACCAAATCAAACAAAATACAATTGGGACAGAGTAGAGATACTCTGTTTTCCCAATTGGCATTAAAATCGCATCATATCTTAAGAAGACCGTTCATGAATGAAATGAATGACCAACCAAATCGCATGAAATACAAACTAACATTATCGATAAGAATAAGATTCATATCATTGCCAATATGGAAAGAATTTATGATTTCACGCATCACTGTATCCATAGGATCCAACCACAGTTATCATTCGTTGTGTTCCAAATAATAAATTTGTAACTGTAATTGACTAATTAAAACCACAATAGCAGATTGATATCATTCCATTAAAAACATGATGTATGAATTGCTTCCAATGTAATCGGACTAACTCCACAAATATCGACTCAACAATCTTCCTGTTTGATCACTCCATAGTCGATAAACAAAATTTTGACAGAGTCATCAAACGAGACGTTTAATTATAGACACAAATCAAAAGATTTGATACCATCAATCCATTCCTGTGATCGAATCAAACAGCTGTTATCATCGGAATACAACTCACATTATAACAACTGTTATCCATTCAAAATTTGATTATGAAACAAATGATGTACGAATCGGTCCCAACATAGAAATTACAATTAATATAGTTAACCAATATGCCCATCGTATCGTGCAAGATATAATCAAATCGAACAGATATATCGTTTGTATTTCAAGAATAGGAAAGATATCAAATAACAACATATTCAAATTAGATTATGGTCAATCAAACTAAATCTAATCACAACCAATCCAGAAATCGATAATCAAAACTTATGCATGACAGAGCAAGTCAACCATATAAACAGAGCTTATGATCACGCTGTATAAAAGAGGGAAAATTATACCATTACAGCTGCTGAAGCTATATTAATTTCGAGTTGACAATCGCAGTAGCAGACTCGACATTTTTGAACAAGATTGATCCAGCAGTTCATTGATTTTTATCGTTAGGCTAACCTTTTTTATTCCGACCAGTGAGCTTTGCCACATGGTTTTCCAAATCGTGAATTTTGGATTGCAATTTTGGGACATCCAAGTAGTATCTCTCTAACCACAGTCCACACTGGTAGCAAGGTGAAGCAACCTTTTGAGCAGAAGGGGGGTTTGATGATTCCCCGATGGTTTCATATGTTGGCATAATACCAGGAAAGTCAGGGTTATCCCGTAGACAAGGAGGCAAGTTCTCAACGAAATCGTGAGGAGGTTCGTCACCACAGAAGCCCTCTTCGGTGAGAAAATGCTCAATGCTCGAATCAGAGTCCTCACTTACCATGATAGGCTCTGTTTTGGCAGGAGGCTTAGATTTATTTCTCTCCATACGAGAGATCATCCTTGCATTTTTCTTGTTTCTAGCAGCAGTCTTCGCTCTAGCCTTTGTGGTTATGGGCTTAGCAACTTTAGTCACAGCCATAGGTGAATTCAAAGGTGAGTCGGGTTTAGGTTCGGGTAGCAAAACACTGTAGGGTACAAGGGTAGACTTACTCTTGGATACCATAGGCTTATCGACCTGTAGAGGATTTTATTCCTCAAAACCATTACGGTTGAGAAAATTGTGCCAGGAATCTCGACGTAACCCCAATTCATAAACAACCAGCATTTTAATAAACCCAACATGGAAGAGGCTAGTGTCAGCCTGACTTCGCTTGTAATTCTTAACCATTTTAAATAAACTTCGGTGTAGATAGTGTGGCGTGCTAAGCTCAAAACCCATAAACACCATTAATAAACGTAGATGAAACAGGAAAACAAACCCATACCTGCCTTCACAAGTAACGAATTGTTTGATAATCATCAAGAGATCATACCAGCGGGGTTTCAACATCTTCGCAGGTAAACCTCTGTTGCACGAATTCACTGTCCGAGACCGAAATAATAATGTCCATGGGACATCATTTACCTTGTAACTTTTGGACCATTTTTTTCCCTTGAGAGGCAAGCTAGTTGCCAGGCTGAGAGATTGTTCGGTGATTTCAAGCTGGACATCTCCAACTTTGGCTCGCAGCCATCGAATGACAGTGTGAATTGCCGAGCAACAGAGATGTTAAAACCATTGAACTTCCTTATAAACGGAAGCCACCCGAATTCTTCAAGGTCGCTATATGCACCATCGAATGTCAACAGTGCTTGTCATCCATTAGGTTCGGCCCTCACAACAGGAGCCATAACCTTTGTACATGGTAGGGTTCACACCGAATGAACAATGCACAGAGTGAAAACGATAGGGTTTCAATAGCTTGAATGCTCGACGAGACCGGAAACAACTCCATGCGT
>ML800473.1:150436-163658 GCA_009831015.1 Picea engelmannii | reverse complement strand
AATCTAAGGTTCAAGCAGTGGAAGATCACATCGAAAATCAACAACAAGTTCTCCAAATCTTAAAGGACAACCTGACCATGGCACATAATCGCATGAAACAACAAGCATATCAACATCGTAGTGAAAGAAGTTTTGAAGTAGGGATTGGGTATTTTTACGACTACAACCATACAAATAGATGTCCCTCAAGCAAGCCAAGAAGGATAATAAATTATCACCAAAGTACTATGGCCTTTATAAGGTGTTGCAAAAGATTGGTACTATGGCATACAAATTGGAGTTGCCTGCATCTTCACGAGTACACCCAGTTTTCCATGTTTCATGCTTAAACAAGGTTATAGGCATCAAGATCCCAGTTCAAACTATATTTCTAGAACTTGACGAGGAAGGAAAAATCATATTGGAGCTTGAATCCATCACCAACACAAGAATTCATCAAATAAGGAATAGATCCATTTTAGAGTATCTCATTAAATGGAGGAAACTATTGGCTGGAGATTCCACTTAGGAAGATGAGTCTTTTATATAGAAGCATCCAGAGTTACTCAAGCATTGCGAACAACAATTGTCTCAAGGGGAAGGGCATTTTAAGCCCTAATATTGGCCCATTACCCCTTAATTGGGGCATATTATATTAGTAATGTTATTTTATTTATGTCGGCTTTAGGCCATTAGTTGTAATTACACCTCCTAGTCTCCTATATATACCAACAAGACATTTTCATTTTGAATCATCTTGTACTTGAACATTTAAGTGGGGTAAAAGGAGGTTTCCCCCTCAAAGAGGCTTATTATCTGAACTTATCTTTTTTTCAAGGCGTTGAATGTTTTTTCTGAGGTTTTTCTATGCTATATTGATATTTGGTTCTTAACATCTTGGAACGAACCCTTGTGACCTTGACGATCAGTGATTCATTTCCGTCATTTGAATACCATAGCGTGATGACTCTATTCTTACTGTTGAATTTTACTTACTTGTTACAATTTGGTTCATGATTGATTTAAAATTAACCTTTAAACATGTCCATATTCTGTATGAAAAGTTTGTGTTATTGTTTCGACATTCCTCTTGTGGTAACTTTTTAAAGTTTACAAGTTAAGGATTTTCTCTATTGATTAATTCTTAAGAGAGGGGGTTTGGTAAAACTTGTTACCATCACTAATGATGGGCCTTGTTCTTGTGAGGACCCATCAGAAATTGTATCTCACCTTCCTCCCTCGGCCTGAACCTCTAAACAGACAACGATGATGGGGCAAGTATTTGAACCCATGCATCATAAGATAAGTATTTTTTTGGAAAGGGAACTATTGGTTTAACTTTCATCATCTTATTGCAATTGCTTTACTTTTGTTACCTAAACTTCTAATAGAGACTAATGTTTATAGGTTTCATTTTCTTCCAAGGTATCTGTCTATACAAGTCTTATATACCCGCCACTGTCTCCTATGCAAAAGTTATTCAGGTTCCGAACCCTCACCTCTCAGGCCAATTCCACAGGCTCTAGCATCATCCAAGGAGAGTGTGATTCAACTTGCTCTGTTATGAATAGTTCTTGTTTGTTGTAGTATTTGTTGGAGTAAACCCTTGGGGTCATTTTTCCATTAATTGTATAACTCCATGTGACATCCCTCAAAAATAAATATTTTTATTTTTGTGTGCTGGAAATTTATTTCCGTTTTCAGCAAATTCGAATCTGGAATATTTTTTCCATTTATGGAAATTATGATTTTTGAATTTAATAATTGTATATAATTATTGTGATTGTTGGGCAGGGATCTATTTAGACTCAACTAACTATTTGACTATGACACTTGTATCACAACAAAATATTTATATTAACCGCAAGAGGACAAATGGAACAACCATGTTAAAATCAGCTGACCATGACTCCATGAGTGGGGAACATGTTGGAACTGCCTCTAGGATGATTATGAGAACTGGAAAATCAAAGATTTGGCCACTGCAAGCCCCTAAAAATCAGGGATTATGAGAGCTACGAAAATCCCCAAAGGAGGAAAAATACCTAGGCAAAATGATGGATAAATAGCATATGCGAGGAGGTAGGACGATGCCAAGTATGTTGGGGAAAGGATTCCTGAACTCTCTTTGTTTTATGAGCACTGCGGGTTGAGTGTGAGGCAAGAGGAGTTTTGTTGGAACCAAATTGTCTTGTTGTTATGAGCACTGTTGAGTAAGTGTGAGGCAAGAGGATGACTGTTGGAATTCAAGGAAATTGTTGAAGAGAAGTTTTCAAGTTCGCCCTCATGGATTCATGGTCAGGCTAGGGGGTGAATCGGGAAAGTAGATATGGATTCCCTATTCTACAGTTGGGAGGAACATGGCTATTCCCTTTGTCTTCCCATGGATTGGATTCAGTTATGTTGATCTATCCCTTTTTATTATGAATGACTATATTCCATCCAATGTCATGTATCCTTTAAATCATAACTGGAATAGTTCCCATTCTCTGTTTGAATAATTTAATATCTGATGCATTATATTCGTTTAAATAGGAAATGTAATGACTCCCTTTCTCTTTTCAAATGTTTTTACACAATGTTAAGTATCTGTTAAATCTGAACTGGAAGTACCGGGCAACTTTATTTTATGCAAATTGAGTTATGAGAGTCGATCCAGCTACAAGATAGATTTAGCTTGTAGTAGAGATGTTAGGACACTCTGTATGCTAGAAGAAAACTAATCTATATGGGTTTAGGATTATTTTTGTGACTGATGTATTAAATAGATCTAAATTGGAGCAATTCAAGACTGAATAAATTGTGCTGAAGGGAAATGGTTAGATGTACCGCTAGAATTAATTTTTCCGAGCAATCTGGAAACCCCTTTTGTTTTTTTGTTTTTTTTTGGATGTTGAATAATATTGAGAATCAACACAGGTTTTTGTTTCCTGGTTTCCTTTCAGAATGGACTACCCTTTCCTTAGTCAAGATCCATGACGAATTTAGAGTTTTTCCCTCATAGAAACCTTTATCCTTTTGTATCCTTTGGAGCATGTAAATTTCTTAAGTCCTTGTGCTTTCAGAATTAGGGGAGTGTCGTATGCTATGGTTTGACATTTGCAACCAAAAAATCCCAAAATCCCAAACCCCAAAATCCCAAAATCCCGAAATGTAAGCCCCTTGTTCTTCACCTTTTCGAAACTTCAGGAAATGTTTGTGTTGTTGTTGACATTTGAAACCTCGAAACCCCAAATTTTGAAATCCTAAAAATACAGGTTCCACCTTTAGCTTTTTGGAACTTTGGGGAATGTTTGGTGTTGTTGTTAACATTTGAAACCTTGAAACCTTGAATTTTGAAATCCCAAAAATAAGGGTCCCACCTTTACCTTTTTGGAACTTCGGGGAATGTTTGGTGCTGTTGTTAACATTTGAAACTCCGAAACCCCGAATTCTAAAATCCCAAAAATATGGGTCCCACCTTTACCTTTTCAGAACGTCGGCAAATGTTTTGTGTTGTTGTTGACATTTGAAACCTTGAAACCCTGAATTCTGAAATCTCGAAAATATGGGTCCCACCTTTACCTTTTCAGATCTTCAGGAAATGTTTTGTGTCATTGTTTGGAATTTGAAACCTTTCCTCTTTTTCCATTTTTCAAAATTCGGAAGTTCCCATGTGTTGATGTTTGACCCTGGAAGTTGCGATTTCCCAAAACTCGAAATCCTGAAATATGGGTCTCGCCTTTCTTTGTTTTTGCATATCGAGAATTTGTTTGTTATGTTGACGATTGGACCTAGGACTCGTGAAGTTTTGCACCCTTAAATTCCAAAACACAGGTCACACCCTTCCTTCCTTTCACATTTCGGAGGTTTGCATTGTATTGTTGTTTTGGGCACTTGTGATTACAAAGTCCCGAACCTCGAAACCTCGAAGTGCAGGCCCCACTTTCCTTTCTTTTCAAAAGTTTATTTGTGTTGGTTTGGGCGCTTGTAATCGCGAAGGTTCAAGCCCCGAAATCCCTAAGTGTTGGTCCCTTTTTCACCTTTCGAAAGTTGTTGTGTGTTAGTACTTGACAACAGTAATCGTCAGAATTTGTTTGACCGTTGTTCCTCACAAAACTAAAATAGTGTGGTAGGAATTATTATTATAAGAACAACTCTAATTCTGTGGTGAATGGAATTTGTGGAAAACATTGGAAGATCTTCATCTAGGATAGAGGTTGGAAATGCAAGTCTTTGTGCACAGGGTATGAAAAACACATAAAATTATTGTGAGAAAGTATTTAAGCCAGAATCGAGATGAAACTATGCCTATGACAACAAATTGTTCGATATGTATTTAAAGGAAGTTGTAGCTATATGCACACTTATAGGTGGGATTATGTACAGTTGTTAATGAAGTTTTGTTTCGAAGGAACTAAACTGGTATAATGACGTCATTATGAATAGAAAATAAATCTTGCCTTCTCTTAAGTTCTGAGCTTAAACCAAGTTGAATTATGTCATAGAAAAAAAAAATTGTGGTAATTTTGAGGTACATTACATATGGTATCAGAGAAAAAGTTACAACACTAGGCCTGAACAGGCCCACATTAATTGCTTGGTATATATATTCTGATCTATGAGAAAAAATAATAAATCTTGTGGATTGTAAATAGAAATATTTTTTGTTTTGTGTTGAATAATGGCAGTTCAAGAAGGTACAGAAATCAGGGTGGAAGAGAATCCACAACAAGGACCTCCTAGAGATTCGAGACAGAACAGTGATGGAAGCTCACCCACGGAGGTGTTGCAAACAATGAGAAACCTCATAGTTGAACTACAGGTTTTCAAGGCCGACAATGAAAAATTAAAGAAGGCAGAGTAGGAATAGAAAGAAATAAAAGAATTCCTGCTGCGTAGTATAGTAACCAATAAAAACCCAAAAGACGATAACCCTGCGGAAGAGGTCAACAAAAGGGCCTCCAAGAATTCTGGTGCGAAAATGGAAAAAGGAGACAGTTCCTATGAAGGGACACCTTCAACTGAAGACAAAACCATACCAGACAAAAAAAGAAAACAAATAGACCACCTTGAAGGAGAATTTAAAAAGATTAAACGAGCTACTTTTGACGGAGAATCCAGGACAGGAGAAGAAGTCGATGCATGGTTGTTGGACATCAATAAATACCTCCAAATCTACAACTATCCAGCAACATGAAGGTCAGAATGGCCATCTAAAATCTGAAGGGGAAGGCTAGCATTTGGTGGCAAGACTTGAAACTGGCCAAGGGCCTAAAGGACAAACAGTTGGAATGGTCTGACTTTAAGAAGTATTTTAAGAAACAATACCTTTCTGAAATCTATTATGAAAGGAAGACGAAAGAATTCTATGAGTTACAACTCAAACAAATGACGATGGAAGACCTTATAAATAAATTTCTGGAACTACTAAGGTTTGTACCATACATCCAGGAGGATAAGGTGAAAATCCAATGATTCTTAAGTTGTTTACCACAATCCTACAGGGACAAAATTGAGTTTGACAACCCCAAATCCTTGAGTGAGTCATTCAGGAAGGAACGAATGTGTTACGACTAGTATAAACAGCAGGTACAGTTTCCCAAGACTTGGAAGCATAAGAGATAAGATGGAATACAACATTAGAAGAAAGGATACCAGCCAACTCCTTATCGAAATGAAACAAAAAGTTTCCCAAGGAAGGATTTTCACTCCAATCACCTGAATACGCAAGGTAGTGATAAACCTTTGAACCTTTGAATGAAAAGGTTTCGGGACAATTCTCATGATCCATTAAAGTGTTGGGAGGGTGGAGATTCTCATCTAAGGAGGAACTGTCCACGTTTAATTGCAACAAATAGAACTATTGTTCACAATTTGCAGGAAGCCTCCATAGTAGGTGACAAGGGCAGAAGTTTGCATTGGATAAATGTAGCCATAGATGGTCGACAAGCTAACCACCAATCCTCGGTGGTAGAAGTCGAAGGTAAAATCCATGACACTTGAATTTATTTTTTAATTGACCCTCGAGCTACATTAAGTTATATTACTCCCGATGTAGTAGAGTCGAATAAACTTAAGAAAAAAAAGCATGAAAAATATTGGCTTGTACAACTAGCAACAGGTACTAAGACAAAAGTAGTTAACTTTATTTCTGATCTTGAGTTCAGCTTAGATGGTCAAAAGATAAGGACCAATCTGAACGTCCTACCTCTAGGATCTTATGATATGATTATCGGGATGGATTGGTTGGAACAACACAAAGCATTAATAGACTGTTATACAAAGATACTTAGCTATAAAGATAATTGTGGCATTATTAGAATAGCCTAAGGCATTCCAAAACCTTTGTCAACCAGACAAATATCAGCAATGTAATTCAAGAAATGTATTAGAAAGGGATGCCAAATTTATTCCATAAAAGTAACGAATCTATTAGAAAAAGAATATAAGCCCAAGTTAGAAGACTTTGTTTCCCTACGTGAATTCAGACACATGTTTGTTGATGAGATACCAGAATTGCCTCCTAGGAGAGAGATAGATTTCTCAATAGACTTACTACCCAGATCAGCCCCTATCTCAAAGGCACCTTACTGAATGAGTCTACCTGAACTGACAGAATTAAAAATATAATTACAAGAATTGTTGGATAAAGAATATATCAGACCAAGTGTCTCGCCTTGGGGAGCACTAGTCCTCTTTGTGAAAAAGAAAGATGGTACTCTAAGACTGTGTATCGATTATAGGCAGCTGAACAAAGTGACCATTAAGAACAAATACCCTTTACCCCGGACAAATGATCTATTCAATCAAGTTGGTGGGGCCAAGATCTTCTCAAAATTGGATTTACGATCTGGATATCATCAACTTAGGATACAAGACCAGGACATAAACAAAACATATTTTTGAACAAGATACAGACACTACAAGTTTGTAGTCATACCTTTCAGACTCACTAATGCACCAGCCACATTTGTGTGCTTAATGAATAGCATTTTTAGCCAGTACTTAGACAAGTTCGTAGTAGTATTTATCGACGAGTCTATTCTAAAATGGAGGAGGAACATAATGAACACTTACGAATAGTTCTACAAATACTAAGGAAACAAAATCTATACTCAAAATTCAACAAATGTGACTTCTATAAAAAAGAAATACAATATTTAGGACATGTCATATCCTCGGAAGGTATTTCCGTAGACCCAGAAAAGATCAAAACCATTATGGAATGGCCAGTGCCTAAATATGTGGAAGATATCCAGTCATTCATGGGAATCACTAGATATTATCGCAGATTTATAGAAGGGTTCTCCAAGATAGCCTACCCTATCACATCACTACAAAATAAAGGGACCAAGTTTAACTGGTTGCAAAAGTGTCAAGACAGTTTTGACAAGCTAAAAAAATTATTGACATCAACGCTCATCTTGAAGGTGGCAGACCCAGATAAAGACTTCACAGTATGCATTGATGCAAGTAAAGAGGGGCTAGGCGGTGTTCTAACTCAAGAAGGGCACGTGATTTGTTATGAATCCAAAAAATTAAAGGAACACGAGGGAAATTATGTCACTCATGACTTAGAATTGGCAGCAGTAATACATGCCTTAAAAATGTGGCAACATTATATCATGGGAAAAAAATTCTTACTATTGACAGATAATAGTGGAGTGAAATATCTATATAACCAACCAGACCTTAATGCGAGACAAGCAAGGTGGCTATCCTTCTTAAGCAAATTTGACTTCGAAGTCATACATATTAAGGGTAAGGAAAACAAAGTAGAAGATGCTTTAAGCCGCAGAATCCATGGGTTATTTGAGATAAATTTTAGCAGAGAAGAAACTGATCTGGAACAAAGAATAAGAACGACAGGTGTTAATGATGAAAATTACACTAAGATGATGTCAGAATTGCAAAATAGTGTCACAAACTCATATGAACCAGATAGAAGTATCGACAAGGAGGGACTATTAAGATTTAAAAACAGACTTTACATACAAGATTCAACAGAGCTAAAATTAACTATTTTAGACAAAGTGCATAAGAAACCATACTTTGGCCATCCAGGTTACCATAAAACAATAACAACACTCAGAAAACTATTTTACTATCCTAATATGAAGGGGAAAACAACAGAGT
This sequence comes from Picea engelmannii, assembly GCA_009831015.1. Taxonomy (NCBI): domain Eukaryota; kingdom Viridiplantae; phylum Streptophyta; class Pinopsida; order Pinales; family Pinaceae; genus Picea; species Picea engelmannii. The sequence goes on along the minus strand of ML800473.1, from coordinate 155,561 downwards.
ACTTGGCTAGGTGCCAAGATTGCCAACGGGTTAAGGCTGAACACCAGCATCCAACCGGCCTATTATAGCCATTACCAATACTAGAATGGAAATGGGAGACCATCTCATTGGACTTTATCACAGGTTTTCCAAAAACTCAGAAACAAAATGATTCTATCATGGTTGTAATCAATAAACTCAGTAAGTCTGCACATTTTATTCCTGTAAAGTCTACATTTAAAGCTATTAACATTGCTGAAATATTCATGAAAGAAATTTTTAGACTGCACAGTATTCCTAAAATGGTGATTTCAGATAGAGACGAAAAATTCACATCCGCTTTTTGGAAGGAATTGTTTGCAGGGATAAATATTAATCTGAATTTCAGCACGAGTTATCATCCACAAACGGATGGACAGACTGAAAGGACAAACCAAATCATAGAATATATGCTCCACATGTATGTAAGAACAAAACCGAACAAGTGGGAAGACTACCTACACTTGGTAGAATTTGCATATAACAATGGGTACCAAACTTCGGCTAAGTTGAGCCCTTTCGAAATACTGTACGACAGAAAGTGTACAACTCCAATTAGTTGGGATAACCTAGTTGACAGACTCATGGTTGGACCAGAGATGCTCCAAGCAATGGAGAACATTGTAAGAAAAGTACAAGAGAACTTGAAAGAAGCACAGGACAGACAGACGAGCTACGCAGATCAGAAAAGAAGACACATGGAATTTCAAGTGGGAGACCATGTTTACTTGAAAGTCAAAGCCTGAAAAAGCTCACTGAAGTTAGGAAACTATGTCAAGTTGGCACCTAGGTTTTGTGGTCCCTTCAAGATACTAACTCGAATTGGATCTATAGAATATCAGCTTGCACTTCTATCTAATCTAAGAATTCATAATGTATTTCATGTTTCTTTGTTGAAAAATTATATTCATGACCCTACTCATATGGTTGATTGGAACTTGGTACAGGCGGAACCCGAGGGAGAGTTCTAGGTGGAACCCCTGTGCATTCTGGACTGGAGAGAAATAACACTTTGGAACAGAGTCGTCGCTCAGGTAAAGGTGCAATGGAAGCACTTTAGTCCTGAGGAGGCTACTTGGGAATTGGAGAGAGATTTGCAGAAATCTCATCCAATCTTGTTCCAGGAAAGGAATGAACACTGAGGATAGTGTTTTACTGAAGGGGGAAAGGACGTGACATCCCTCAAAAATAAATATTTTTATTTTTGTGTGCTAGAAATTTATTTCCATTTTTGGCAAATTCGAATTTGGAATATTTTTTCCATTTATGGCAATTTCGATTTTCGAATTTAATAATTGTATTTAATTACTGTGACTATTGGGAAGAGATCTATTTGGACCCAACTAACTATTTGACTATGACACTTGTATCACAACATAATATTTATGTTAACTATAGGAGGACAAATGAAACAACCATGTTAAAATTAGTTGACCATGACTCCATGAGTGGGGAACATGTTGGAATTGCCTCTAGGATGATTATGAGAAGTGGAAAATAAGATATTTGGCCACTCAAAGCCCCTGAAAATCATAGATTATGAGAGCTATGAAAATTCCCAAAGGAGGTAAAAGACCTGGGCAAAATGATGGATAAATAGCATATGCGAGGAGGTAGGACGCTGCCAAGTATGGTGGGGAAAGGATTCATGATCTCTCTTGTTGTTATGAGAACTGCAGATTGAGTGTGAGGCAAGAGGAGTTTTGTTGGAACCAAATTGTCTTACTGTTATGAGCACTTTTGAGTAAGTGTGAGGCAAGAGGATGATTGTTGGAATTGAAGGACATTGCTGAAGAGAAGTGTTCAAGTTCTCCCTCATGGATTCATGGTCAGGCTAGGGGGTGAATCGAGAAAGTAGATCTGGCTTCCCTATTTTATAGTTGGGAGGAACGTGGTTGTTCCCTTTGTCTTCCCACAGATTGAATTTAGTTATGTTGATCTATCCCTTTTTATTATGAATGACTATATTCCATCCAATGTCATGTATCCTTTAAATCAGAACTGGAATAGTTTCCATTCTCTGTTTGAATGATTTAATACCTTATGCATTATATTCATTTAAATAGGAAATGTAATGATTTCCTTTCTCTATTTGAATGTTTTTACCCGATGTTAGGTATCTGTTAAATCCAAACTCGAAGTACCAGGCAACTTTATTTTATGCAAATTGAGTTATGAGAGCCGATCCAGCTACATGATAGATTTAACCTGTAGTAGAAATGTTAGGACACTCTGTATGCTAGAAAAAAACTAATCTATATGGGTTTAGGTTTATTTTCTGTGACTGATGTATTAAATATATCTAAATCGGAGCAAATTGGGATTGAATAAATTGTGTCGAAGGGAAATGGGTAGATGTACCACTAGAATTAATTTTTCCGAGCAATCTGGAAACCCATTTTGGTTTTTTGGTTTTTTTTTTGGATGCTAAATAATCTTGAGAATAGACACCTTTCAGAGGTTTTTGTTTCTTGGTTTCCTTTCAGAATGGGATACCCTTTCCTTAGTCAAAATCCATGATGAATTTAGAGTTTTTTCCTCACAGAAACCTTTATCCTTTTGTATCCTTCAGAGCGTGTAAATTTCTTAAGTCCTTGTGCTTTCATAATTTGGGGAGTGTCGTATGCTGTGGTTTGACATTTGCAACCACGAAACCCTGAAATCCTGAATCTCGGAATCTCAAAATCTTGAAATCCTGAAATGTAAGCCCCTTGTTCTTTACCTTTTTGGAACTTCAGGAAATTTTTTGTGTTGTTGTTGACATTTGAAACCTTGAAACCTCGAATTCTGAAATCCAAAAAATACAGGTCCCACATTTACCTTTTTCGAACTTCAGGGAATGTTTGGTGTTGTTGTTAACTTTTGAAACCCCAAAACCCTGAATTCCGAAATCCTGAAAATACAAATCCCACCTTTACCTTTTCGAAACTTTGGGGAATGTTTGGTGTTGTTGTTAACATTTGAAACCCCGAAACCCCAAATTCTGAAATCCCAAAAATACGGGTCCCACCTTTACCTTTTCGTAACTTCGGGAAATGTTTTGTGTTGTTGTTAACATTTGAAACCATGAAACCCCGAATTTTGAAATCCCAAAAATACGGGTCCTACCTTTACCTTTTTGGAACTTTGGGAAATGTTTTGTGTTGTTGATTGGCATTTGAAACCTTTCCTCTTTTTCCATTTTTCATAATTCGGAAGTTCCTCTGTCTTGATGTTTGAACTTGGAAGTCACGATTTCCCGAAACTTTAAATCTTGAAATACAGGTCTCACCTTTCCTTGTTTTCGCATATCGGGAATTTGTTTGTTATGTTGATGATTGGACCTAGGACTCGCGAAGTTCCGCACCCCGAAATTTCGAAATGCAGGTCACACCCTTCCTTCCTTTAACATTTCGGAGGTTTGCATTGTATTGGTGTTTGGGGCACTTGTGATTGCGAAGTCCTGAACCCCGAAACCCTAAAGTACACGCCCCACATTCCTTTCTTTTCGAAATTTTGTTTGTGTTGGTTTGGGCGCTTGTAATTGCAAAGGTTCAAGCCTTGAAATCCTAAAGTGTTGGTCCCTTTTTCACCTTTCGGAAGTTGTTTTTTGTTAGTACTCGGCAACTGTAATCGTCGGAATCTATTTGACCATTGTTCCTCACAAAACTACAAGAGTGTGGTAGGAATTATTATTATAAGAACAACTCTAATTTTGTGGTGATGGAATTGGTGGAAAACATTGGGAGATCCTCATCCGGGATAGAGGTTGGAAATGCAAGTCTCTGTGCAGAGGGTATGAAAAACATCGAAAATTATTGTGAGAAAGTATTTAAGCCAGAATCTAGATGAAACTATGCCTATGACAACAAATCGTTCTATATGTATTTAAAGAAAGTTGTAGCTATATGCACACTTATAGGTGGGATTATGTACATTTTTTAATGGAGTTTGGTTTCAAAGGAACTAAACTGGTATAATGACCTCATTATGAACATAAAATAAATCTTTCCTTCTCTTAAGTTCTGAGCTTAAAAGAAGTTGAATTATGTCATAGAAAAAAAACAATTGTGGTAATTTTGAGGTACATTACACGCCAGCTCTTGAATAGTGTTGAGTATGTATTTGAATTTAGATCTAGAAAACTATGTAATACACTACTTTTTCTTTAATTAAAGAATGGAAATCCTGGCTGAATCTTACTCAGAATGATAATCCGTGTCAATGTGACCTTGTCTTTTGATTTTGAATATTGTACTTGTTATTTATGCAAATCGACTCTTCTCGTGCCATTGGCCTATTCTGTTTTAATAAATGGGTTAATGATATCCATTAGTCTACTATGACATCCCCAAAAAAATAAAATAATTTTGAAATTTAAATTCGCTGAAAATTTATTCTGTTTTTAGTAAATTCAAATTTGGAAAAGTTTTTCCATTTATCGAAATTCTGAAATTTGAATTTGATAATTGTAATTAATTATTATGACTATTGGGAAGAAACCTGATTTGACCCAACTAACTATTTGACTATGACACTTGTATGAAAACATAATATTTTATATTGATTGTAGGAGGACAAATGGAACAACCATGTTAAATTTAGTTGACCATGACTCCATGAGTGGATAACATGTTGGAACTACCTCTAGGTTGATTTTTATACGTGTAAAATTAGTGATATGGCCATTGGCAACCCCTAAAAATCATGGATTTAGAAATCTGTGAAAATTCCCAAGGGAGGAAGAAAACCTAGGCAAATTGATAAATAGCATATGTGAGGAGGCAGGACGCTGCCAAGTATGCTGGGAAAGGAGACTATTGATTTATTCTTTCCTTGTTGTTATGAACACTATGTGAGTGTGAGGCAAGAGGAATTGGTTGGAATTGAAGGGCATTGCTGAAGAGGAGATTTTCAAGTTCGCCCTCATGGATTCATGGTCAGGCTAGGGGGTGAATCGGGTAAGTGATTTTGGCTGCCCTATTCTATGGTTGGGAGGAATGTGGTTGTTCCTTTTGTCTCCCTGCGAACTTGTTCAAATATGTTAATCTTTCCTCTCTATCTTTGAATGATTATATATATATATATATATATATATATATATATATATATATATATATATATATAT
>ML800473.1:102652-127091 GCA_009831015.1 Picea engelmannii | reverse complement strand
GGTCATGCCTTTTGGCCTTACAAATGCACCTTCCACATTCCAAGGGTTGATGAATTCCATTTTCAAGCCCTTCCTTTGAAAATTTGTGTTAGTATTTTTTGATGATATATTAATCTATAGCAGGTCTTGGGAGGATCATGTGCGACATGTTGACAAGGTGGTACAACTACTAAAGGAGAAACAACTATATGCAAACCATCCAAATGTTTCTTTGGAGTAAAGGAGGTAGAGTATTTGGGTCATATTGTATCTCATGAAGGTGTCAAGGTAGACCCTAACAAGATTAAGTCCATGATGGACTGGCCGATTCCCAAAACATTAAAGAATATTAGATAATTTTTGGGTTTGGATAGGTTACTACCACAAGTTTGTTCGGAACTATGGAAGAATAGCAACACCTTTAACGACACTAATTAAGAAGGATGAATTTTCATGGACTCTAGATGAAACTAAATCTTTTGAACAACTTAAAGAGGTGATGTGTAAAGCTCCTATCTTGACCACTCCAGACTTCACAAAAACCTTTATTGTGGAATGTGATGCCTCGGGAAATGGAATTGGTGTTGTTCTAATGCAAGAAGGAAGGCCCCTGGCTTTTGAAAGTCGACCACTCAAGGGAAAGGACTTATACAAAACCATTTATGAGAAGGAAATGATGGCGATACTACATGCATTGAAGAAATGGTGTCCTTACCTAATAGGTAGGCACTTCAAGGTCAAAACAGATCATGATAGTCTTAAATACTTCTTGGAACAAAGACTATCTTCAGAAGAGCAACAAAAATAGGTAACCAAGATATTGGGTTATGATTTTGAAATCGTCTATAAAAAGGGGAGGCAAAATGTTGTGGCAAATGCACTCTCAAGAAAGGATGAAGATGTTGAGGCCTTTCTCTGTGCTATCTCGATCATCCAACCCGATTGGATAATAGAAGCAAGGTGTAATGTACCTCAAAATTACCACAAATTTTATTTTTCTATGACATAATTCAACTTTGTTTAAGATCAGAACTTAAGAGAAGGCAAGATTTTTTTTTTTTTCATAATGACATCATTATACTAGTTTAGTTCCTCTGAAACAAAACTCCATTAACAACTGTACATAATCCCACCTATAAGTGTGCATATATCTACAACTTTCTTTAAATACATATAGAACGATTTGATGTCATCGGCATAGTTTCATCTTGATTCTGGCTTAAACACTTTCTCACAATAATTTTCTATTTTTTTCATACCCTATGCACAGAGACTTGCATTTCCAACCTCTATCCTGGATGAAGATCTCCCAATGTTTTCCACCAATTCCATTCACCATAGAATTAGAGTTGTTCTTATAATAATAATTCCTACCACACTCTTGTAGTTTTGTGAGGAAAAACAGTCAAACGGATTCTAGAGATTACAGTTCTCAAGTGCTAACACACAACAACTTCTGAAAGGTGAAAAAGGGACCAGCACTTCGGGATTTCGGGGCTTGAACCTTTGGGATTACAAGTGCCCAAACCAACACAAACAAACTTTTGAAAAGAAAGGAAAGTGGGGCCCACACTTCGGGTTTTTGAGGTTCAGGACTTCATAATCACAAGTGCCCCAAACACCAATACAACACAAACCTATGAAATGCGAAAGAAAGGAAGGGTGTGACCTGCGTTTCATAATTTCAGGGTGCGAAACTTGACGAGTCCTTGGTCCAATCATCAACATAACAAACAAATTACTGATATGCGAAAACAAAGAAAGGCGAGACCTGTATTTCAGGATTTTGGGTTTCAGGAAATCATGACTTCCAAGGTCAAACATCAACACACGGGAACTTCTGAATTCTTAAAAATGGAAAAAGAGGAAAGGTTTTAATTGCCAAACAACAACACAAAACATTTCTCGAAGTTCCGAAAAGGTAAAGGTGGGACCCGTATTTTCAGGATTTTGGAATTCAGGGTTTCGGGGTTTCAAATGTCAACAACATCACAAAACATTTCCCGAAGTTTCGAAAAGGTAAAGGTGGGACCCGTATTTTCGGGATTTTAGAATTCAGGGTTTTGGGGTTTCAAATGTTAACAACAACACCAAACATTTCCCAAAGTTCCGAAAAAGTAAAGGTGGGACCCGTATTTTCAGGATTTCAGAATTCGAGGTTTTCGGGTTTCAAATGTCAACAACAACACAAAACATTTCCCAAAGTTTTGAAAAGGTAAAGGTGGGACCTGTATTTTCAGGATTTTGGAATTCTAGGTTTTGGGGTTTCAAATGTTAACAACAAAACCAAACATTCTCCAAAGTTTCAAAAAGGTAAAGGTGGGACCCATATTTTTGGGATTTTGGAATTCGGGGTTTCAAATGTTAACAACAACACCAAACATTCCCCGATGTTCCGAAAAGGTAAAGGTGGGACCCATATTTTTGGGATTTCGGAATTCGGGGTTTCAAATGTCAACAACAGCACAAAACATTTCCTGAACTTTCGAAAAGGTAAAGAAAAAGGGGCTTACATTTCGGGATTTCGGGATTTCGGATTTCGGGGTTTCGTGGTTGCAAATATCAAACCTCAGCATATGACACTCCCCGAATTCCAAAAGCATAAGGACTTAAGAAATTTACATGCTTTGAAGGATACAAAAGGATAAAGGTTTCTGTGAGGGAAAATCTCTAAATTCATCATGGATCTTAACTAAGGAAAAGGGTATCCCATTTTGAAAGGAAACCAGAAAACAAAAACCTTTGAAAGGTGTCGATTCTCAATATTATTCAGCATCCAAAAAAACAAAAAACAAACAAAAGGGATTTCTAGATTGCTCAGAAAAATTAATTCTAGCGGTACATCTACCCATTTCCCTTCGACACAATTTTTCAATCCCGATTTGCTTCGATTTAGATCTATTTAATACATTAGTCACAGAAATAAACCTAAACCCATATAGATTAGTTTTCTTCTAGCATACAGAGTGTCCTAACATTTCTGCTATAGGTTAAATCTATCCTGTAGCTAGATCGGCTCTCATAACTCAATTTGCATAAAATAAAGTTGACTGGTACTTCCAGTTCAGATTTAACAGATACCTAACATCGGGTAAAAACATTCAAACAGAGAAAGGGAATCATTACATTTCCTATTTAAACTAATATAATGCATCATATATTAAATCATTCAAACAGAGAATGGAAACTATTCCAGTTTTGATTTAAAGGATACATGACATTGGACGAAATATAGTCATTCAGAATAAAAAGGGATAGATCAACATAACCGAATCCAATCTGTGGGAAGACAAATGTAATAGCCATGTTCCTCCCAACCGTAGAATAGGGAAACCAGATCTACTTGCCTGATTCACCCCCTAGCCTGACCATGAATCCATGAGGGCGAACTTGAAAACTTCTCTTCAGCAATGTCCTTCAATTCCAACAGTCATCCTCTTGCCTCACACTTACTCAACAATGCTCATAACAACAAGAGAGTTCAGGAATCCTTTCCTCAAAATACGTGGTAGCATCTTTCCTCCTCACATATGTTATTTATCCATCATTTTGCCTAGGCCTTTTCCCTCCTTTGGGGATTTTCCACTTCTCATAATCAGCCTAGAGGCAGTTCCAACATGTTCCCCACTCATGGAGTCATGGTCAACTGATTTTAACATGGTTGTTCCATTTGTCCTCCTACAGTTAATATAAATATTTTTTTGTGATAAAAGTGTCATAGTCAAATATTTAGTTGGGTCCAAATAGTTATCTACCCAATAGTCACAATAATTAAATACAATTATTAAATTTGAAAATCGGAATTTCCATAAATGGCAAAAATTTTCCAGATTCGAATTTGCCAAAAACGGAAATAAATTTCTAGCACACAAAAATAAAAATATTTATTTTTGAGGGATGTCACATCCTTTCCCCCTTCAGTAAAAAACTATCCTCAGTGTTTGTTCCTTTCCTGAAATAGGATTGGATGAGATTTCCACAAATTTCTCTCCAATTCCCAAGTGGCCTCCTCAGGACTAAAGTGCTTCCATTGCACCTTTACCTAAGCGATGACTCTGTTCTGAAGTGTTATTTCTCTCCGGTCCAGAATGCGTAGGGGTTCCACCTGGAACTTTCCCTCAAGATCCACTTGTACCAAGTTCCAATCAATCATATGAGTAGGGTCATGACTATACTTTTTCAACAAAGAAACATGAAATACATTATGAATTCTTAGATTAGCTGTAAGTGCAAGCTGATATGCTATGGGTCCAATTCGAGTTAGTATCTCGAAGGGCCCACAAAACTTGGGTGCCAACCTGACATAGTTTCCTAACTTCAGCGATCTTTTCTGGGCTTTGAATTTCAAGTAAACATGGTATCCCACTTGAAATTCCCCGTCTCTTCTTTTCTGATCTGCATAGCTCTTCTGTCTATCCTGTGCTTCTTTCAAGTTTTGTTGTACTTTTCTTACCATGTTCTCCATTTCTTGGAGCATATCTAGTCCAAACATGAGTCTGTCAGCTGGGTTATCTCGGCTAATCAAAGTTGTACACTTTCTGTTGTACAATATTTCAAAAGGGATCAACTTAGCCGAAGTTTGGTACCCATTGTTATATGCAAATTCTACCAAGTGTAGGTAGTCTTCCCACTTGTTTGGTTTTGTTCTTACATACATGCGGAACATATCTTCTATGAGTTTATTTGTCCTTTCGGTCTGTCCATCCGTTTGTTGATGATAACTCGTGTTGAAGTTTAGGTTAGTATTTATCCCTCCAAACAATTCCTTCCAAAAAGAGGATGTGAATTTTACATCTCTATTTGAAATCACCATTTTAGAAATACCATGCAGTTTAAAAATTTCTTTCATGAATATTTTAGCAATGTTAATAGCTTTAAAAGTAGACTTTACAGGAATAAAATGTGTAGACTTACTGAGTTTATCGATTACAACCATGATATAATCATTCTGTTTTTGAGTTTTTGGCAAACCTGTGATAAAGTCTAGTGAGATGGTCTCCCATTTCCATTCTGGTACTAGTAATGGATTTAATAGGCCGGCTGGATGCTGTTGTTTAGCCTTAACCTACTGGCAATCTTGGCACCTAGCCAAGTACTCTATTGTTTCGCCCTTCATATTAGGCCAGTAAAATAGTTTTATGAGTGTTGTTATTACTTTCTAGTAACCTGGATGGCCAGAGTATGGTTTCTTATGCACTTCATCTAAAATAATTAATTTTAGCTCTACTGAATCTGATATGTAAAGTCTGTTTTTAAATATTAATAGTCCCTCCTTGTCGATACTTATATCTGGTTCATCTAAGTTTGTGACACTGTCTTGCAATTCTGCCATCATCTTAGTGTAATTTTTGTCATTAACATTTGTCGTTATTATTCTTTGTTCTAGATCACTTTCTGCTCTGCTAAAATGTATCTCAAATAACCCATGGATTCTACAGCTTAAAGCATCTGCTACTTTATTTTCCTTACCCTTGATATGTGTGACTTCAAAGTTAAATTCTCTTAAGAAGGCTAGCCACCTTTCTTGTCTTGCATTAAGGTCTGGTTGGTTAAACAAATATTTCACTTCTCTATTATCTGTCAATAGTAATAATTTTCTGCCCATGATATAATGTCACCACATTTTTAAGGCATGTATTATTGTTGCCAATTCTAAGTCATGAGTGACATAATTTCGCTCGTGTTCCTTTAATTTTTTGGATTCATAACAAATCACGTGCCCTTCCTGAGTTAGAACATCGCCTAGCCCCTCTTTACTTGCATCAACGCATACTGTGAAGTCTTTATCTGGGTCTGCCACCTTCAAGATGGGCGCTGATGTCATTAATTCTTTTAGCTTGTCAAATCTGTCTTGACACTTTTGCAACCAATTAAAATTGGTCCCTTTATTTTAGAGTGACGTGATAGGGTAGGCTATCTTGGAGAACCCTTCTATAAATCTGTGATAATATCCAGTGATTCCCATGAATGATCGTATATCTGCCACATCTTTAGGCACTGGCCATTCCATAATGGCTTTTATCTTTTCCGGGTCTACGACAATACCTTCCAAGGATATGACATGTCCTAAATATTGTATTTATTTTTTATGGAAGTCACATTTGTCAAATTTTGTGTATAGCTTGTGTTTCCATAGTGTTTGCAGAACTATTCATAAGTGTTCATCATGTTCCTCCTCTGTTTTAGAATAGACCAGAATATCGTCAATAAATACTACTACAAACTTATCTAAGTACTGGCTAAAAATGTTATTCATTAAGCACCTAAATGTGGTTGGTGCATTAGTGAGTCCAAAAGGTATAACTACAAACTCGTAGTGTCTGTATCTTGTTTGAAAAGTTGTTTTGTTTATGTCTTGGCCTTTTATCCTAACTTGATGATATCTAGATCGTAAATCCAATTTTGATAAGATCTTGGCCCCACCAACTTGATCGAATAGATCATTTATCCGGGGTAAGGGGTATTTGTTCTTAATGGTCACTTTGTTCAGTTTCCTATAATCGATACACAGTCTTAGATTACCATCTTTATTTTTCACAAAGAGGACTGGTGCTCCCCAAGGCGAGACACTTGGTCTGATATATTCTTTATCCAACAATTCTTGTAATTGTATTTTTAATTATGTCAGTTCAGGTAGACTCATTTGGTAGGGTGCCTTTGAGATAGGGGCTGATACGAGTAGTAAGTCTATTGAGAAATCTATCTCTCTCCTAGGAGGCAATTCTGGTATCTCATCAACAAACATGTCTCTGAATTCACGTAGGACAACAAAGTCTTCTAACTTGGGCTTATCTTCTTTTTGTAATAGATTTGTTACTTGGATGGCATAAATTTGGCATCCCTTTCTAATACATTTCTTGAATTGCATCGCTGATACTTGTCTGATTGACACAGGTTTTGGAATGCCTTGGGATGTTCTAATAATGCCACAATTATCTTTATAGCTAAGTATCTTTGTATAAAAGTCTAGTACTGCTTTGTGTTGTTCCAACCAATCCATCCCAATAATCATATCATAAGATCCTAGTGGTAGGACGTTCAGATTAGTCCTTATCTTTTGACCATCTAAGTTGAACTCAAGATCAGAAATAAATTTAACTACTTTTCTCTTAGTACCTGTTGCTAGTTGTAGAATCCAAGACTTTTCATGCTTTTGTTTCTTAAGTTTATTCGACTCTACTATATCGGGAGTAATATAACTTAATGTAGCTCGAGGGTCAATTAAAATAGAAATTCAAATGTCATGGATTTTACCTTCGACTTCTACCACTGAGGACTGGTGGTCAGCTTGTCGACCATCTATGGCTAGATTTATCCGATGCAGACTTCTACCCATGTCACCTATTATCGAGGCTTCCTTCAAATTGTGAACAACAGTTCTGTTTTCTGCAATTAAATGTGGAAAATTCCTCCTTAGATGAGGCTCTCCACACTCCCAACACTTTAATGGCTCGTGGGGGTTGTCCCCAAACCTTTTCATTCCAAGGTTCAAAGGTTTACGACTACCTTGCATATTCGAGTGATTGGAGTGAAAATCCTTCCTTGGGAAAATTTTTGTTGCATTTCGATAAGGAATTGGCTGGTATCCTTTCTTCCACTAGTGTGTTCCATATTGTCTCTTATCCTTCCAAGTCTTGGGAAACTCTACTCGTTGTTTATACTGGTCATAGCACATTCCTGCCTTCCTGAATGACTCACTCAAGGATTTGGGGTTGTCAAACTCAATTTTGTCCCTGTAGGACTGTGGTAAACAACTTAAGAATCGTTGGATTTTTACCTTATCCTCTCGGATGTATGGTACAAACCTTAGTAGTTCCATAAATTTATTTATAAGGTCCTCCATCGTCATTTGTCTGAGTCGTAACTCATAGACTTCTTTCATATTCCTTTCATAATAGCTTTCAGAAAGGTATTGTTTCTTAAAAGACTTCTTAAAGTTGAACCATTCCAATTGTTTCTCCTTTAGGCCCTTGGCAAGTTTTAGGTCCTGCCACCAAATGTTGGCCTTCCCCTTCGGATTGTAGATGGCCATTCTGACCTTCATGTTGCTGGAATAGTTGTAGATTTGGAAGTATTTCTTGATGTCCAACAACCACACCTCGACTTCTTCTCCTATGTTGGATTCTCTGTCAAAAGTAGTTGGTTTAATCTTTTTAAATTCTCCTTCAAGGTGGTCTGTTTGTTTTCTTTTTTTGTCTGGTATGGTTTTTTCTTCGGCTAAAGGTGTCCCTTTAGATGAACTGTCTCCTTTTTCCGTTTTCGCACCAGAATTCTTGGAGGCCCTTTTGCTGACCTCTTCCTTAGGGTTATCATCTTTTGGGCTTTTCTTGGTTACTATAATATGCAGTAGGACTTCATTTATCTCTTGTTGTTCCAGTCATGCCTTCTTTAGTTTTTCATTGTCGGCCTTGAAAACCTGTAGTTCAACTATGATGTTTCTCATTGTTTCCAACACCTCTGTGGGTGAGCTTCCATCATTGCTCTGTCTCGGATCTCCAGGAGGTCCTTGTTGTAGATTCTCTTCCACCTTGATTTCTGCACCTTCTTGAGCTGCCATTATTCAACACAAAACAGAAAAATATTTTTGTTTGCAATCCACAAGATTTATTATTTTTTCTCATAGATCGGAATATATACACTAAGCAATTAATGTGGCCCTATTGAGGCCCAGTGTTGTAACTTTTGCTCTGATACCATATGTAATGTACCTCAAAATTACCATAATTTTTTTTTTCTATGACATAATTCAACTTCGTTTAATCTCAGAACTTAAGAGAAGGCAAGATTTATTTTATGTTCATAATGAAGTCATTATACCAATTTAGTTCCTTCGAAACAAAACTCCATTAACAATTGTACATAATCCCACCTATAAGTGTGCATATAGCTACAACTTTATTTAACTACATATCGAACGATTTGTTGTCATAGGAATAGTTTCATCTCGATTCTGGCTTAAATACTTTCTCGCAATAATTTTTTGTGTTTTTCATACCCTGTGCACAAAGACTTGCATTTCCAATCTCTATCCCGGATGAAGATCTCCTATTGTTTTCCACCAATTCCATTCACCACAGAATTAGAGTTGTTCTTATAATAATAATTCCTACCACACTCTTGTAGTTTTGTGAGGAACAATGGTCAAATGGATTCCATTGATTACAACTGTCGAGTACTAACACGCAGCAATGTCCGAAAGGTGAAGACGGGACCAACACTTCGAGATTTTGGGGCTTGATTTTATTAATTTTATTCAATACTAATTTGCTCTGATTTAGATCTATTTAATACATCAGTCACAGAAATAAACCTAAACCCATATAGATTAGTTTTCTTCTAGCATACAAAGTGTCCTAACATTTCTACTACAGGTTAAATCTATCCTGTAGCTCGATCGGCTCTCATAACTCAATTTGTATAAAATAAAGTTGCCTCGTACTTCCAATTCAGATTTAATAGATACCTAAAATCAGGTAAAAACATTCGAACAAAGAAAGGGAATCATTAGATTTCCTATTTAAACGAATATAATGCATCAGATATTAAATCATTCAATTAGAGAATGGAAACTATTCCGGTTATGATTTAAAGGATACATGACATTGGATGGAATATAGTCATTCATAATAAAAAGGGATAGATCAACATAACTGAATCCAATCCACGAGAAGACAAAGGGAACAACCACGTTCCTCCCAACCGTAGAGTAGGGCAGCTAGATCTACTTGCTTGATTCACCCCCTAGCCTAACCATGAATCCATGAGAGAAAACTTGAAAACTTTTCTTCAGCAATGTCCTTCAATTCCAACAGTCATCCTCTTGCCTCACACTTACTCAACAGTGCTCATAACAACAAGACAATTTGGCTCCAACAAAAATCCTCTTGCCTCACACTCAATCCAGAGTGCTCATAACAACAAGAGAGTTCAAGAATCCTTTCCCCAGCATACTTGGCAGCGTCCTGCCTCCTCGCATATGCTAGTTATCCATTATTTTTCCTAGGTATTTTCCCTCCTTTGGGGATTTTCGTAGCTCTCATAATCCATGATTTTCAAGGGCTGCCAGTGGCCAAATATCTGATTTTCCACTTCTCATAATCAACGTAGAGGCAGTTCCAACATGTTCCCCACTCATGGAGTCATGGTCAGTTGATTTTAACATGGTTGTTCCATTTGTCCTCCTGCAGTTAATATGAATATTATGTTCTGATACAAGTGTCATA
This sequence comes from Picea engelmannii, assembly GCA_009831015.1. Lineage (NCBI taxonomy): Eukaryota > Viridiplantae > Streptophyta > Pinopsida > Pinales > Pinaceae > Picea > Picea engelmannii. Next base: position 116,889 of record ML800473.1, on the reverse strand, counting down.
GTCAAATAGTTAGTTGGGTCCAAACAAATCTTTGCCTAACAGTCACAATAATTAAATACAATTATTAAATTTGAAAATCGGAATTGCCATAAATGGAAGAAAAAAAATTCCAGATTCAAGTTTGCCAAAAACGGAAATAAATTTCCAGCACACAAAAATCAAAATATTTATTTTTGAGGGATGTCACACAAGGGGTGATTGGAATAATGATGAAAAAGTGTTGACTCTCATTCAAAGGTTGCAGTAGGATTCCAATGCATCAGATACATTTACATGGAAAAGTGTTTCACTATGGTACAAAGATATCTTATATTTATGTAAGAACTCCCAACTCAAACAAAAGGTACTATTGGAATTGCACACCTCTCTAGTAGGAGGGCACTTGAGATTTTTGAAAACCTACCATAGAGTCAAGAAGGACTTTTTTGGGGATGGCCTTAAAACTAATGTTCAAAGGTTTGTGGCAGAATGTTTGGTTTTCCAACAAAATAAGGTGGAAACAATTAAGACCCCAGGTCTTTTACAACCATTATCCATCCCAAGTCAGCACTCGGAGGAGGTTTCCATGGATTTCATCACAGGGTTACCAAAGTATGAAGGAAAGAGTGTCATCATGGTTATTGTTGATAGACTGACCAAGTACGCACACTTTTGTGCACTCTCTCATCCCTTCAAAGCTAGTACAGTTTCCACTGCATTCATGGAGACAGTTCAAAAGCTACATGGAAGCCCAAAGATTATTGTAAGTTATAGAGATCCCATTTTGTCTGGACATTTTTGGACAGAATTATTTTCTTGTTTGGGTACTCAATTGGCTCATAGCTCATCCTATCATCCTCAATCTGATGGAAAAACTGATATAGTGAACAAATGCGTGGACGACTACCTTCGTTGCTTTGTCTCTGATAAACAAACACAATGGTTCAAATGGTTACCCTTGGCAGAATGGTGGTATAACACTTCCTTTCATACTACAACAAAAATGACACCATTTATGGAACTTTATGGATACCAACCTCCTTCCATCACTTCTTCTCTAAAAGAAAAATCTAAGGTTCAAGCAGTGGAAGATCACATCGAAAATCAACAACAAGTTCTCCAAATCTTAAAGGACAACCTGACCATGGCACATAATCGCATGAAACAACAAGCATATCAACATCGTAGTGAAAGAAGTTTTGAAGTAGGGGATTGGGTATTTTTACGACTACAACCATACAAATAGATGTCCCTCAAGCAAGCCAAGAAGGATAATAAATTATCACCAAAGTACTATGGCCTTTATAAGGTGCTGCAAAAGATTGGTACTATGGCATACAAATTGGAGCTGCCTCATCTTCACGAGTACACCCAGTTTTCCATGTTTCATGCTTAAAGAAGGTTATAGGCATCAGGATCCCAGTTCAAACTATATTTCTAGAACTTGAGGAGGAAGGAAAAATCATATTGGAGATTGAATCCATCACTAACACAAGAATTCACCAACTAAGGAATAGATCCATTTTAGAGTATCTCATTAAATGGAGGAAACTATTGGCTGGAGATTCCACTTAGGAAGATGAGTCTTTTATATAGAAGCATCCAGAGTTACTCAAGCATTACGGACAACACTTGTCTCAAGGGGAGGGGCATGTTAAGCCCTAATATTGGCCCATTACCCCTTAATTGGGGCATATTATATTAGTAATGTTATTTTATTTATGTCGGCTTTAGGTCATTAGTTGTAATTACACCTCCTAGTCTCTTATATATACCAACAAGACATTTTCATTTTGAATCATCTTGTACTTGAACATTTAAGTGGGGTAAAAGGAGGTTTCCCCCTCAAAGAGGATTATTATATGAAATTATCTTTTTTTCAAGGCGTTGAATGTTTTTTCTGAGGTTTTTCTATGCTATATTGATATTTGGTTCTTAACATCTTGGAACGAACCCTTGTGACCTTGACGGGCAGTGATTCATTTCCGTCATCTGAATACCATAGCGTGATGACTCTGTTCTTACTGTTGAATTTTACTTACTTGTTACAGTTTGGTTCATGATTGATTTAAACTTAACCTTTAAACATGTCCATATTCTGTATGAAAAGTTTGTGTTATTGTTTCGACATTCCTCTTGTGGTAACTTTTTAAAGTTTACAAGTTAAGGATTTTATCTATTGATTAATTCTTAAGAGAGGGGGTTTGGTAAAACTTGTTACCATCACTAATGATGGGCCTTGTTCTTGTGAGGACCCATCAGAAATTGTATCTCACCTTCCTCCCTCGGCCTGAACCTCTAAACAGACAATGATGATGGGGCAAGTATTTGAACCCATGCATCATAAGATAAGTATTTTTTTGGAAAGGGAAATATTGGTTTAAATTTCATCATCTTATTGCAATTGCTTTACTTTTGTTACCTAAACTTCCAAGGTCTCTGTCTATACAAGTATTAGATACCCGCCACTGTCTCCTATGCAAAAGGTATTCAGGTTCCGAACCCTCACCTCTCAGGCCAATTCCACAGGCTCTAGCATCATCCAAGGAGAGTGTGATTCAACTTGCTATGTTATGAATAGTTCTTGTTTGTTGTAGTATTTGTTGGAGTAAACCCTTGGGTTCGTTTTTCCATTAATTTTATAACTCCATGTGACATCCCTCAAAAATAAATATTTTTATTTTTGTGTGCTAGAAATTTATTTCCGTTTTCAGCAAATTCGAATCTGGAATATTTTTTCCATTTATGGAAATTATGATTTTTGAATTTAATAATTGTATATAATTATTGTGATTGTTGGGCAGGGATCTGTTTAGACTCAACTAACTATTTGACTATGACACTTGTATCACAACATAATATTTATATTAACTGCAAGAGGACAAATGGAACAACCATGTTAAAATCAGCTGACCATGACTCCATGAGTGGGGAACATGTTGGAACTGCCTCTAGACTGATTATGAGAAGTGGAAAATCAAATATTTGGCCACTAGAAGCCCCTAAAAATAAGGGATTATGAGAGCTACGAAAATCCCCAAAGGAGGGAAAAGACCTAGGCAAAACGATGGATAAATAGCATATGCGAGGAGGCAGGACGATGCCAAGTATGTTGGGGAAAGGATTCCTGAACTCTCTTTGTTTTATGAGCACTGCGGATTGAGTGTGAGGCAAGAGGAGTTTTGTTGGAACCAAATTGTCTTGTTGTTATGAGCACTATTGAGTAAGTGTGAGGCAAGAGGATGACTATTGGAATTCAAGAAAATTGTTGAAGAGAAGTTTTCAAGTTCGCGCTCATGGATTCATGGTCAGGCTAGGGGGTGAATCGGGCAAGTAGATATGGATGCCCTATTCTACAGTTGGGAGGAACATGGCTATTCCCTTTGTCTTCCCGTGGATTGGATTCAGTTATGTTGATCTATCCCTTTTTATTATGAATGACTATATTCCATCCAATGTCATGTATCCTTTAAATCATAACTGGAATAGTTTCCATTCTCTGTTTGAATGATTTAATATCTGATGCATTATATTTGTTTAAATAGGAAATGTAATGACTCCCTTTCTCTGTTCAAATGTTTTTACCCAATGTTAAGTATCTGTTAAATCTGAACTGGAAGTACCAGGCAACTTTATTTTATGCAGATTGAGTTATGAGAGCCGATCCAGCTACAAGATAGATTTAGCTTGTAGTAGAGATGTTAGGACACTCTGTATGCTAGAAGAAAACTAATCTATATGGGTTTAGGATTATTTTTGTGACTGATGTATTAAATAGATCTAAATTAGAGCAATTCAAGATTGAATAAATTGCGTTGAAGGGAAATGGGTAGATGTACCGCTAGAATTAATTTTTCCGAGCAATCTGGAAACCCCTTTTGTTTTTTTGTTTTTTTTTGGATGTTGAATAATCTTGAAAATCAACACCTTTCAGAGGTTTTTGTTTCCTGGTTTCCTTTCATAATGGACTACCCTTTCCTTAGTCAAGATCCATGACGAATTTAGAGTTTTTCCCTCATAGAAACCTTTATCCTTTTGTATCCTTTGGAGCATGTAAATTTCTTAAGTCCTTGTGCTTTCAGAATTAGGGGAGTGTCGTATGCTATGGTTTGACATTTGCAACCAAAAAATCCCAAAATCCCAAACCCCAAAATCCCAAAATCCCGAAATGTAAGCCCCTTGTTCTTCACCTTTTCGAAACTTCAGGAAATGTTTGTGTTGTTGTTGACATTTGAAACCTCGAAACCCCAAATTTTGAAATCCTAAAAATACAGGTTCCACCTTTAGCTTTTTGGAACTTTGGGGAATGTTTGGTGTTGTTGTTAACATTTGAAACCTTGAAACCTTGAATTTTGAAATCCCAAAAATAAGGGTCCCACCTTTACCTTTTTGGAACTTCGGGGAATGTTTGGTGCTGTTGTTAACATTTGAAACTCCGAAACCCCGAATTCTAAAATCCCAAAAATATGGGTCCCACCTTTACCTTTTCAGAACGTCGGCAAATGTTTTGTGTTGTTGTTGACATTTGAAACCTTGAAACCCTGAATTCTGAAATCTCGAAAATATGGGTCCCACCTTTACCTTTTCAGATCTTCAGGAAATGTTTTGTGTCATTGTTTGGAATTTGAAACCTTTCCTCTTTTTCCATTTTTCAAAATTCGGAAGTTCCCATGTGTTGATGTTTGACCCTGGAAGTTGCGATTTCCCAAAACTCGAAATCCTGAAATATGGGTCTCGCCTTTCTTTGTTTTTGCATATCGAGAATTTGTTTGTTATGTTGACGATTGGACCTAGGACTCGTGAAGTTTTGCACCCTTAAATTCCAAAACACAGGTCACACCCTTCCTTCCTTTCACATTTCGGAGGTTTGCATTGTATTGTTGTTTTGGGCACTTGTGATTACAAAGTCCCGAACCTCGAAACCTCGAAGTGCAGGCCCCACTTTCCTTTCTTTTCAAAAGTTTATTTGTGTTGGTTTGGGCGCTTGTAATCGCGAAGGTTCAAGCCCCGAAATCCCTAAGTGTTGGTCCCTTTTTCACCTTTCGAAAGTTGTTGTGTGTTAGTACTTGACAACAGTAATCGTCAGAATTTGTTTGACCGTTGTTCCTCACAAAACTAAAATAGTGTGGTAGGAATTATTATTATAAGAACAACTCTAATTCTGTGGTGAATGGAATTTGTGGAAAACATTGGAAGATCTTCATCTAGGATAGAGGTTGGAAATGCAAGTCTTTGTGCACAGGGTATGAAAAACACATAAAATTATTGTGAGAAAGTATTTAAGCCAGAATCGAGATGAAACTATGCCTATGACAACAAATTGTTCGATATGTATTTAAAGGAAGTTGTAGCTATATGCACACTTATAGGTGGGATTATGTACAGTTGTTAATGAAGTTTTGTTTCGAAGGAACTAAACTGGTATAATGACGTCATTATGAATAGAAAATAAATCTTGCCTTCTCTTAAGTTCTGAGCTTAAACCAAGTTGAATTATGTCATAGAAAAAAAAAATTGTGGTAATTTTGAGGTACATTACATATGGTATCAGAGAAAAAGTTACAACACTAGGCCTGAACAGGCCCACATTAATTGCTTGGTATATATATTCTGATCTATGAGAAAAAATAATAAATCTTGTGGATTGTAAATAGAAATATTTTTTGTTTTGTGTTGAATAATGGCAGTTCAAGAAGGTACAGAAATCAGGGTGGAAGAGAATCCACAACAAGGACCTCCTAGAGATTCGAGACAGAACAGTGATGGAAGCTCACCCACGGAGGTGTTGCAAACAATGAGAAACCTCATAGTTGAACTACAGGTTTTCAAGGCCGACAATGAAAAATTAAAGAAGGCAGAGTAGGAATAGAAAGAAATAAAAGAATTCCTGCTGCGTAGTATAGTAACCAATAAAAACCCAAAAGACGATAACCCTGCGGAAGAGGTCAACAAAAGGGCCTCCAAGAATTCTGGTGCGAAAATGGAAAAAGGAGACAGTTCCTATGAAGGGACACCTTCAACTGAAGACAAAACCATACCAGACAAAAAAAGAAAACAAATAGACCACCTTGAAGGAGAATTTAAAAAGATTAAACGAGCTACTTTTGACGGAGAATCCAGGACAGGAGAAGAAGTCGATGCATGGTTGTTGGACATCAATAAATACCTCCAAATCTACAACTATCCAGCAACATGAAGGTCAGAATGGCCATCTAAAATCTGAAGGGGAAGGCTAGCATTTGGTGGCAAGACTTGAAACTGGCCAAGGGCCTAAAGGACAAACAGTTGGAATGGTCTGACTTTAAGAAGTATTTTAAGAAACAATACCTTTCTGAAATCTATTATGAAAGGAAGACGAAAGAATTCTATGAGTTACAACTCAAACAAATGACGATGGAAGACCTTATAAATAAATTTCTGGAACTACTAAGGTTTGTACCATACATCCAGGAGGATAAGGTGAAAATCCAATGATTCTTAAGTTGTTTACCACAATCCTACAGGGACAAAATTGAGTTTGACAACCCCAAATCCTTGAGTGAGTCATTCAGGAAGGAACGAATGTGTTACGACTAGTATAAACAGCAGGTACAGTTTCCCAAGACTTGGAAGCATAAGAGATAAGATGGAATACAACATTAGAAGAAAGGATACCAGCCAACTCCTTATCGAAATGAAACAAAAAGTTTCCCAAGGAAGGATTTTCACTCCAATCACCTGAATACGCAAGGTAGTGATAAACCTTTGAACCTTTGAATGAAAAGGTTTCGGGACAATTCTCATGATCCATTAAAGTGTTGGGAGGGTGGAGATTCTCATCTAAGGAGGAACTGTCCACGTTTAATTGCAACAAATAGAACTATTGTTCACAATTTGCAGGAAGCCTCCATAGTAGGTGACAAGGGCAGAAGTTTGCATTGGATAAATGTAGCCATAGATGGTCGACAAGCTAACCACCAATCCTCGGTGGTAGAAGTCGAAGGTAAAATCCATGACACTTGAATTTATTTTTTAATTGACCCTCGAGCTACATTAAGTTATATTACTCCCGATGTAGTAGAGTCGAATAAACTTAAGAAAAAAAAGCATGAAAAATATTGGCTTGTACAACTAGCAACAGGTACTAAGACAAAAGTAGTTAACTTTATTTCTGATCTTGAGTTCAGCTTAGATGGTCAAAAGATAAGGACCAATCTGAACGTCCTACCTCTAGGATCTTATGATATGATTATCGGGATGGATTGGTTGGAACAACACAAAGCATTAATAGACTGTTATACAAAGATACTTAGCTATAAAGATAATTGTGGCATTATTAGAATAGCCTAAGGCATTCCAAAACCTTTGTCAACCAGACAAATATCAGCAATGTAATTCAAGAAATGTATTAGAAAGGGATGCCAAATTTATTCCATAAAAGTAACGAATCTATTAGAAAAAGAATATAAGCCCAAGTTAGAAGACTTTGTTTCCCTACGTGAATTCAGACACATGTTTGTTGATGAGATACCAGAATTGCCTCCTAGGAGAGAGATAGATTTCTCAATAGACTTACTACCCAGATCAGCCCCTATCTCAAAGGCACCTTACTGAATGAGTCTACCTGAACTGACAGAATTAAAAATATAATTACAAGAATTGTTGGATAAAGAATATATCAGACCAAGTGTCTCGCCTTGGGGAGCACTAGTCCTCTTTGTGAAAAAGAAAGATGGTACTCTAAGACTGTGTATCGATTATAGGCAGCTGAACAAAGTGACCATTAAGAACAAATACCCTTTACCCCGGACAAATGATCTATTCAATCAAGTTGGTGGGGCCAAGATCTTCTCAAAATTGGATTTACGATCTGGATATCATCAACTTAGGATACAAGACCAGGACATAAACAAAACATATTTTTGAACAAGATACAGACACTACAAGTTTGTAGTCATACCTTTCAGACTCACTAATGCACCAGCCACATTTGTGTGCTTAATGAATAGCATTTTTAGCCAGTACTTAGACAAGTTCGTAGTAGTATTTATCGACGAGTCTATTCTAAAATGGAGGAGGAACATAATGAACACTTACGAATAGTTCTACAAATACTAAGGAAACAAAATCTATACTCAAAATTCAACAAATGTGACTTCTATAAAAAAGAAATACAATATTTAGGACATGTCATATCCTCGGAAGGTATTTCCGTAGACCCAGAAAAGATCAAAACCATTATGGAATGGCCAGTGCCTAAATATGTGGAAGATATCCAGTCATTCATGGGAATCACTAGATATTATCGCAGATTTATAGAAGGGTTCTCCAAGATAGCCTACCCTATCACATCACTACAAAATAAAGGGACCAAGTTTAACTGGTTGCAAAAGTGTCAAGACAGTTTTGACAAGCTAAAAAAATTATTGACATCAACGCTCATCTTGAAGGTGGCAGACCCAGATAAAGACTTCACAGTATGCATTGATGCAAGTAAAGAGGGGCTAGGCGGTGTTCTAACTCAAGAAGGGCACGTGATTTGTTATGAATCCAAAAAATTAAAGGAACACGAGGGAAATTATGTCACTCATGACTTAGAATTGGCAGCAGTAATACATGCCTTAAAAATGTGGCAACATTATATCATGGGAAAAAAATTCTTACTATTGACAGATAATAGTGGAGTGAAATATCTATATAACCAACCAGACCTTAATGCGAGACAAGCAAGGTGGCTATCCTTCTTAAGCAAATTTGACTTCGAAGTCATACATATTAAGGGTAAGGAAAACAAAGTAGAAGATGCTTTAAGCCGCAGAATCCATGGGTTATTTGAGATAAATTTTAGCAGAGAAGAAACTGATCTGGAACAAAGAATAAGAACGACAGGTGTTAATGATGAAAATTACACTAAGATGATGTCAGAATTGCAAAATAGTGTCACAAACTCATATGAACCAGATAGAAGTATCGACAAGGAGGGACTATTAAGATTTAAAAACAGACTTTACATACAAGATTCAACAGAGCTAAAATTAACTATTTTAGACAAAGTGCATAAGAAACCATACTTTGGCCATCCAGGTTACCATAAAACAATAACAACACTCAGAAAACTATTTTACTATCCTAATATGAAGGGGAAAACAACAGAGTACTTGGCTAGGTGCCAAGATTGCCAACGGGTTAAGGCTGAACACCAGCATCCAACCGGCCTATTATAGCCATTACCAATACTAGAATGGAAATGGGAGACCATCTCATTGGACTTTATCACAGGTTTTCCAAAAACTCAGAAACAAAATGATTCTATCATGGTTGTAATCAATAAACTCAGTAAGTCTGCACATTTTATTCCTGTAAAGTCTACATTTAAAGCTATTAACATTGCTGAAATATTCATGAAAGAAATTTTTAGACTGCACAGTATTCCTAAAATGGTGATTTCAGATAGAGACGAAAAATTCACATCCGCTTTTTGGAAGGAATTGTTTGCAGGGATAAATATTAATCTGAATTTCAGCACGAGTTATCATCCACAAACGGATGGACAGACTGAAAGGACAAACCAAATCATAGAATATATGCTCCACATGTATGTAAGAACAAAACCGAACAAGTGGGAAGACTACCTACACTTGGTAGAATTTGCATATAACAATGGGTACCAAACTTCGGCTAAGTTGAGCCCTTTCGAAATACTGTACGACAGAAAGTGTACAACTCCAATTAGTTGGGATAACCTAGTTGACAGACTCATGGTTGGACCAGAGATGCTCCAAGCAATGGAGAACATTGTAAGAAAAGTACAAGAGAACTTGAAAGAAGCACAGGACAGACAGACGAGCTACGCAGATCAGAAAAGAAGACACATGGAATTTCAAGTGGGAGACCATGTTTACTTGAAAGTCAAAGCCTGAAAAAGCTCACTGAAGTTAGGAAACTATGTCAAGTTGGCACCTAGGTTTTGTGGTCCCTTCAAGATACTAACTCGAATTGGATCTATAGAATATCAGCTTGCACTTCTATCTAATCTAAGAATTCATAATGTATTTCATGTTTCTTTGTTGAAAAATTATATTCATGACCCTACTCATATGGTTGATTGGAACTTGGTACAGGCAGAACCCGAGGGCGAGTTCTAGGTGGAACCCCTGTGCATTCTGGACTGGAGAGAAATAACACTTCGGAACAGAGTCGTCGCTCAGGTAAAGGTGCAATGGAAGCACTTTAGTCCTGAGGAGGCTACTTGGGAATTGGAGAGAGATTTGCAGAAATCTCATCCAATCTTGTTCCAGGAAAGGAATGAACACTGAGGATAGTGTTTTAATGAAGGGGGAAAGGATGTGACATCCCTCAAAAATAAATATTTTTATTTTTGTGTGCTAGAAATTTATTTCCATTTCTGGCAAATTCGAATTTGGAATATTTTTTCCATTTATGGCAATTTCAATTTTCGAATTTAATAATTGTATTTAATTACTATGACTATTGGGAAGAGATCTATTTGGACCCAACTAACTATTTGACTATGAAACTTCTATCACAACATAATATTTATGTTAACTATAGGAGGACAAATGAAACAACCATGTTAAAATTAGTTGACCATGACTCCATGAGTGGGGAACATGTTGGAATTGCCTCTAGGATGATTATGAGAAGTGGAAAATCAGATATTTGGCCACTCAAAGCCCCTGAAAATCATAGATTATGAGAGCTATGAAAATTCCCAAAGGAGGTAAAAGACCTGGGCAAAATGATGGATAAATAACATATGCGAGGAGGTAGGACGCTGCCAAGTATGGTGAGGAAAGGATTCCTGATCTCTCTTGTTGTTATGAGAACTACAGTTTGAGTGTGAGGCAAGACGAGTTTTGTTGGAACCAAATTGTCTTATTGTTATGAGCACTTTTGAGTAAGTGTGAGGCAAGAGGATGATTGTTGGAATTGAAGGACATTGCTGAAGAGAAGTGTTCAAGTTCGTCCTCATGGATTCATGGTCAGGCTAGGGGTGAATCAGGAAAGTAGATATGGATTCCCTATTCTATAGTTGGGAGGAACGTGGTTGTTCCCTTTTTCTTCCCACAGATTGAATTTAGTTATGTTGATCTATCCCTTTTTATTATGAATGACTATATTCCATCCAATGTCATGTATCCTTTAAATCAGAACTGGAATAGTTTCCATTCTTTGTTTGAATGATTTAATATATTATGAATTATATTCGTTTAAATAGGAAATGTAATGATTCCCTTTCTCTGTTCGAATGTTTTTACCCGATGTTAGGTATCTGTTAAATCCAAACTCGAAGTACCAGGCAACTTTATTTTATGCAAATTGAGTTATGAGAGCCGATCCAGCTACAGGATAGATTTAACCTGTAGTAGAAATGTTAGGACACTCTGTATGCTAGAAGAAAACTAATCTATATGGGTTTAGGTTTATTTATGTGAATGATGTATTAAATATATCTAAATCGGAGAAAATTGGGATTGAATAAATTGTGTCGAAGGGAAATGGGTAGATGTACCACTAGAATTAATTTTTCCGAGCAATCTGGAAACCCATTTTGGTTTTTTGGTTTTTTTTTGGATGCTGAATAATCTTGAGAATAGACACCTTTCAGAGGTTTTTGTTTCTTGGTTTCCTTTCAGAATGGGCTACCCTTTCCTTAGTCAAAATCCATGATGAATTTAGAGTTTTTTCCTCACAGAAACCTTTATCCTTTTGTATCCTTCAGAGCATGTAAATTTCTTAAGTCCTTGTGCTTTCAGAATTCAGGGAGTGTTGTATGCTGTGGTTTGACATTTGCAACCACGAAACCCTAAAATCCTGAATCTCGGAATCTCAAAATCTTGAAATCCTGAAATGTAAGCCCCTTGTTCTTTACCTTTTTGGAACTTCAGGAAATTTTTTCTGTTGTTGTTGACATTTGAAACCTTGAAACCTCGAATTCTGAAATCCAAAAAATACAGGTCCCACCTTTACCTTTTTCGAACTTCAGGGAATGTTTGGTGTTGTTGTTAACTTTTGAAACCCCGAAACCCCGAATTCCGAAATCCTGAAAATATGAATCCCACCTTTACCTTTTCGAAACTTTGGGGAATGTTTGGTGCTGTTGTTAACATTTGAAACCTCGAAACCCCAAATTCTGAAATCCCAAAAATACGGGTCCCACCTTTACCTTTTCGTAACTTCGGGAAATGTTTTGTGCTGTTATTGACATTTGAAACCATGAAACCCTGAATTCTAAAATCCCAAAAATACGGGTCCTACCTTTACCTTTTTGGAACTTTGGGAAATGTTTTGTGTTGTTGATTGGCATTTGAAACCTTTCCTCTTTTTCCATTTTTCATAGTTCGGAAGTTCTTGTGTCTTGATGTTTGACCTTGGAAGTCACGATTTCCCGAAACTTGAAATCTCGAAATACAGGTCTAACCTTTCTTTGTTTTCGCATATCGGGAATTTGTTTGTTATGTTGACGATTGGACCTAGGAATCGCGAAGTTCCGCACCCCAAAATTCCCAAATGCAGGTCACACCCTTCCTTCCTTTGACATTTCAGAGGTTTGCGGTGTATTGGTGTTTGGGGCACTTGTGATTACGAAGTCCTAAACCCCGAAACCCCAAAGTACAGGCCGCACATTCCTTTCTTTTCGAAATTTTGTTTGTGTTGGTTTGGGCACTTGTAATTGCAAAGGTTCAAGCCCCGAAATCCTAAAGTGTTGGTCCCTTTTTCACCTTTCGGAAGTTGTTTTGTGTTAGTACTCGGCAACTGTAATCGTCGGAATCTGTTTGACCATTGTTCCTCACAAAACTACAAGAGTGTGGTAGGAATTATTATTATAAGAACAACTCTAATTTTGTGGTGAATGGAATTGGTGGAAAACATTGGGAGATCTTCATCCGGGATAGAGGTTGGAAATGCAAGTCTCTGTGCAGAGGGTATGAAAAACATCAAAAATTATTGTGAGAAAGTATTTAAGCCAGAATCTAGATGAAACTATGCCTATGAAAACAAATCGTTCTATATGTATTTAAAGAAATTTGTAGCTATATGCACACTTATAGGTGGGATTATGTACATTTTTTAATGGAGTTTGGTTTCAAAGGAACTAAACTGGTATAATGACCTCAATATGAACATAAAATAAATCTTTCCTTCTCTTAAGTTCTGAGCTTAAAAGAAGTTGAATTATGTCATAGAAAAAAAAAAATTGTGGTAATTTTGAGGTACACTACACGCCATCTCTTGAATAGTGTTGAGTATGTATTTGAATTTAGATCTAGAAAACTATGTAATACACTACTTTTTCTTTAATTAAAGAATGGCAATCCTGGCCAAATCTTACTCAGAATGATAATCTGTGTCAATGTGACTTTGTCTTTCGATTTTGAATACTGTACTTGTTATTTATGCAAATCGACTCTTCTCGTGCCATTGGCCTATTCTGTTTTAATAAATGGGTTAATGATATCCATTAGTCTACTATGACATCCCCAAAAAAATAAAATAATTTTGAAATTTAAATTCGCTGAAAATTTATTCTGTTTTTAGTAAATTCAAATTTGGAAAAGTTTTTCCATTTATCGAAATTCTGAAATTTGAATTTGATAATTGTAATTAATTATTATGACTATTGGGAAGAAACCTGATTTGACCCAACTAACTATTTGACTATGACACTTGTATGAAAACATAATATTTTATATTGATTGTAGGAGGACAAATGGAACAACCATGTTAAATTTAGTTGACCATGACTCCATGAGTGGATAACATGTTGGAACTACCTCTAGGTTGATTTTTATACGTGTAAAATTAGTGATATGGCCATTGGCAACCCCTAAAAATCATGGATTTAGAAATCTGTGAAAATTCCCAAGGGAGGAAGAAAACCTAGGCAAATTGATAAATAGCATATGTGAGGAGGCAGGACGCTGCCAAGTATGCTGGGAAAGGAGACTATTGATTTATTCTTTCCTTGTTGTTATGAACACTATGTGAGTGTGAGGCAAGAGGAATTGGTTGGAATTGAAGGGCATTGCTGAAGAGGAGATTTTCAAGTTCGCCCTCATGGATTCATGGTCAGGCTAGGGGGTGAATCGGGTAAGTGATTTTGGCTGCCCTATTCTATGGTTGGGAGGAATGTGGTTGTTCCTTTTGTCTCCCTGCGAACTTGTTCAAATATGTTAATCTTTCCTCTCTATCTTTGAATGATTATATATATATATATATATATATATATATATATATATATATATATATATATATAT
>ML800473.1:81108-94796 GCA_009831015.1 Picea engelmannii | reverse complement strand
AATTACAGTTGGTACTTTGCATAGGCTTTATTGATTAAACGGAAATTAAATGACTGTAACAAAAAAAAATCAATTATACAGAAACATGTTGACATAGTATACAGACAAACAAATTATTCCAACTAGAAATCAACTACGATAATAAGGGAATTACAAAATAACAGGAACTATATGGAAATAATTGAATATACCTATACATTTTTCCTCTGACAGAGCACTACCATAGATTATATAGCATCTTCATTTAGCCATTGAAGAATTTTCGGATAATCTCATCGTACTTACTACATGAAATCAAATATGGAAGTACGCAGTTATACCACAAATATTGTTTCTATAGTTTTAATACTTGGATATATATAAACAATGAAGAAATCAGTCTATATAGACTTACTGCGTTAAAGCGGAATTCCTTCTGGATCTAGTTGGGAGAGTATAAAGTTTTATATATATATATAAGTATAGAAGAGAGGTTATCTATACATCATAACCTAATATGAATAATTATACAGAGTCATAGTCCTCACCATTTATCGAAGTAGGTTGAGACAAGTTTGGAATATCAATATAAGAATACAGTATTGAACATCCATATAGAGTAATATATCCATACATAGAATATTGATATATATGTTCAGATCTATACAAAGGTCTAATATTCGGGTTTTCTCCTTTTCAAGGAGTATTTTTTTGTCCATATATAAATCCCCTAAAAGAAAACATAATGTTCCTTTCCTTACATTGCACGATTGTAATTCAGACTGCAAATATAATAGACAATAAAATACAAATCAGAACATAGTGTGAAAGAGTAAAGGGTATAGGATTAAAATTAGAAAATCGATGAAATTCTTTTCCATAAGATCCAAGAATAAAAATCAATACAGAATAACTATCCTTAGAATTATGTTGATGTCCTTTTCTATAATTGTTCATTAAGAGAACAAATTTCTCGACAGAGGTCACCGTCTATATTGCCTTAAAATCGAATACTCAACATATAAAAAATTAACCACATGAAAATTCAGACAGATATACATTAATAATGTAATAATCCGTTATGGTCATTCAAACTTAAAATATAGAGTTACAGGGCCGAGCTATCTATTAAATAGACTATGCTCTTCATGATGCTCACCCTTCCGGCTTAAAATTACATCAGAAAAAGGCAGAAACACACCTAGGCTACTCGTTAAGCGTAACGAATTAAAACCCGGATACCTTTTGAGATTTTAACTAGGAGTCTGCACCCGAATCTATGCATGGTTAAAGTCTCTGCAAGGAATTTTTCAAGTTAAATTAGTATTGTATAATAAAAGCATAATGGACAGAACCTTTAATAGAATAATGAATGATAGGAAGAGTTTAATGAAATGTGGTACTCAACTCACGGTGGGAGAACTGGAGTCTCTTCCTCTATCACATCTGGTCATATAAACATCCCAGGTCGAGGGGAGGATGGTCCAAGGATTTTTGATGGGTACCCTTGTAAACACAGAGCCCCATCATTAGATCTCGGTTCCCAATCATTTAAAGAATAAGAATGATAGTTTCAATATTAAATAAAATTAACACTTCAACCAAGAAATATCTATCAGAACGCTTTGAATTCATATACCTTCATACGAAACAACCATGGATGTCTCCATGATTACTATCATTTTCTATAACTTTGACCGAGAAGAAAATCCAATACACAATGAAACTCTAGAATCTGTTAAGGACTTACGAAAGCGTCTTAAGGGCTATAAAGTTTTGATTTGTACTCCAGACAGGAGCTTAACGTGTGACACTAAATGAGATACGAATGTCTAAGCTATACCCAAATGGAAATAAAACGCAGGCAACTTAAGAAGTAAGAGGCTCCGAATAGGTAATACACAAGAAACATTCTAAAGAATTTACAATTGGGGTATCCTGCCTTAAATTATAGAATCGGTACCTATACCCGGACGTTTACGCTTGAGGTAGTAGAGGAAATTCTGAGGGGAAGTCCAAACCCCGGACAATAATAATAATCCTATCTCTCTCATAACTACGCGTATAAAAAACCCAAAGCATAAGGAGTAGTCCAGTATACTGAAACTTCTAATTTCCCCATGACTAAAGGAGATTTTACACAGAGACAAATCTTTGAAGGAAAGACATTATTTACAAAGAATCCATAAGAAATAACAAATACTATAATGACCAAAATCCCTCTCGACTTGAGATTGGTAGGGAAGAGAGGCTTGAGAATGCTCTGCAACTAGGTTTAGGGTTTAGAATTTTCAGCTACATTGCCACAACTCTCGCCCTGATGGGGCTCATGTCTCTAAAGGAAGGAGGGCCAAACGACGCCTCTTATAGCCAGGCTACCACAAATGGAAGCTCTAGAGAAGGTTTAAAATGGCCAACCTTTGAGCCCCCACCAGATTTGAGCTCAAAACTTTTGACGGAAGGAACCTTGAAGGATCAGGATATGGATATTGATCTAGAGAACGCGGCTACACCTACTACAACATCAGCTCTATGAATTCTAGGAAAATTCATCCCACAAGTGCCACAAGCCCTGAAATACATCATTATCTCACCCCGCATAGAAGAACAAAAGAAATATATGAGAGACTACACCCTAGTAGGAAAATTCCTAGGGCTTTGGCCTTCAGAGCAGGATCTGATCAAATGGATACAATATTGGTGGAAGCCAAAACGACACTATGAACTACAACTGGGTTCCAAGGGTTTCTTAACAATCATATTGCACAACCTCGAGGACCACAATCGCATTTTTGATGGGGGGCATTATTTCTATAACTTAGCAGGACTCTTCTTAAGATTCTGGACCAAGAAGTTCAACCCTGAAAAGGAATATTTTTCCCATGCACCAATATGGATTAGACTATACTCTCTCCCCCAGGAATTCTGGCTAGAAGAGGTCTTGGTTGGTATAGCTAATACCATTAGAATATATGTTAAGTCTTCAAAGGCCACCAAGCAGAGGCGATATAACTCTTATGCGTGCATCTGCGTTTACCTGAACATATCCAAGCTGCTATCGGGATCCATAATTCTCGAATACCATGATGAGGATTGGACTCCAACCATCGACTACTAACACATTCCGTTCATATGCAGGAAGTGCCATGAGCATGGAAATATTTTCAGAGAGTGCCCCCTCAGTGCTGCTCACAAAGAAGGCAACCCAGAAAGCGGCAAAGACAAGGACGGCTTCGCTCAACCAGCAGAAAAAAGAAGACAAGGAGGATGAAAGAAGCCAACCCAAGTTAGTAAGGATCCTTCCACTAGTAATAAATATGCAATACTACAAGATCAACCAGAGAATCCATCAACCTTCATAAACCCCCATGAAATCCACGCGGATAATCTTTCCCAATCTATGAGCCAAGGGGAAGAACGACCATCATAGGGGAAGGAATCAAATCACCCCTCCATATACCCTGTTGTGGATCAACAATATTTTCTAGAGATAGAGGATGGTGACGCTGAAATGGAGCTACAAGAGAAAGAACTAGCTGGGGTGGATCTGGAGCACCTTGAACACGCCTACAGGTATAAAAAAATGTACACCATACCTAGGGATCAATTAGAGAAGGTGCACAAGGTCTTCTTTAACTCCTCCATTGGATCCACATCTCGATCCAGCAAGGGCCTTGGAATACAAGGCAATCAGTCAAAGAATCAGAGAAAAACTCATAAAGATGAAAAGAAATGATGAAGGAAGTCTACCAACAAGCTAATATAAGAAATAGGCCACTTCATGGTAAACTCAGGGCAAATCCACCTTATCTCAGAAAAATTTCCTCCTCTCCCCACCCCCCCATCATCATGAAGATTATCTCCTGGAATATAAGAGGCTTCAATGGATGTAGCAAGCAAAAAATGCTACAAGATCTGATCATTGCAGAAAAACCAGACATATTATTATTACAGGAAACAAAGTGCACAACCGAAGATATTGATAGGATACTCCCCTACTATTGGAAGCAAGGGGAAGCAATTTCAACTCCAGCCTCAGGTACAGCTGGAGGACTTTCTATCCTCTAGAACACCAACTCATTGCTAATGGAAAATTTTATCACTACCAAGTGGTCCATCACTGCAGATTATAGGCTTATTGGTTCTAACAAGCATGGACACTTGACCAATGTCTATGGCCCGACCAACCCAATGGATAAGAAAGCCTTTCTCAGGAACTTGGAATACCTATCCAATCTCACTAAGCATAACAAATGGATTGTTGGTGGAGATTACAATCTCATACGCAGTCTGGAGGAAAAAAAAGGGGGATCAAGATGCCTAGATCAGGATTCCAGTGACTTCAACAACCTCATAGACAACCTCAACCTCATCGACCTGGAAGCCATCAATGGAAATTATACCTAGACAAATAGAAGAACTAGATCACACCAAATCGCCTGCAAACTGGATTGATTCCTCATCTCTGACTCCCTTATGCTGGAAGGAACAACTCTGGAAGCTAGTATTCTGAATATCCCTGGCTGAGATCACTGGCCCATTCATCTATGGTTGGATGTGACAGCCACTCTAGGGAAAAAACACTTCAGGTTTGAATAGTTTTGGCTCAACCGTCCAGATTTCCAAGCAAAGATCCAGGATTGGTGGAGGGAGGCAGAGGTCCCCTGTAGCTCCAAGATGTACAGATTTCAGCAAAAGCTAAAGAACCTCAAACAAATACTCAAACTCTGGAATAAGAAAATCTTTGGCAATATCTTCGAGTCCCAAAAGAAGCTATCAGAACAAATGGGTGTGATTCAAAATCAGATCCAGCTGCAAGGGTTAATGGATGAGCTTAAAACCCAGGAAGTAAAATTAAATCAATAGCTGGAGGCCAGAAAAGGACAAGAAGAGATTTTATGGAAACAAAAATCATACATCCAATGGCTCAAGGAGGGGGACTGAAACACCAAATTCTTTCACAGAACCGTCATTCACCGATGTCATACTAATAGAATTACGCACTTAACCTCCACCAATGGTGAGCCCATTTATTCCCATGAAGAGCTGGAGATGAAACTGATAGACTATTAAAAATATCTCCTCACGGAACCATTCCTGGATAGATCTGAGGCCATAGCTAAGGTCACGCAACATGTTCCCTCCCTTGTCACTCCGGAGAAAAACTCAGCTCTGATCCAGCCTATTACAATTGAGGAGGTGGATCAAGCACTTCAGGACACCCCCAAATGCAAGGCACCTGGCCCCGATGGCTTCACTAGTGATTTTTCCCACCATTGTTGGCCATTGATTAGGGTAGAGGTATGGGAAGTTATTGAAGACTCCCGATCCATAGGACAAGTCCTTCAGGCTCTCAATGCGACTTTCCTCACCCTCATCCCCAAAGAGGGGCAGGCTCACCATCCTAAGCAGTTCAGACCCGTAGCCCTCTGCAACGTCATCTATAAACTTTTAACAAAATTGATCGCACGAAGTCTCAAGCCCATCCTACCAACAATCATCTCTCTGGAGCAATCGGGCTATGTTGAGGGTAGAAAAATCCTGGACAATGTCATCCTAGCTCATGAAGTGATCCACTCTTTTCAAAATACCAGAACGTCGGGTATGCTTCTTAAACAAGACCTTTCTAAAGCCTTCGATAAGATAAGTTGGGACTACATGCAGGAAATGCTCCTTGCCTTTGGCTTTGATAGGCTCTGGGTGACTTGGATTCTGAATCTGACCTCCTTGGCTTTCTTTTCCATCCTTATCAACGGTGTTCCTTCTCACCCCTTCTCCCCTTCCAGAGGAATTAGACAAGGAGACCCTCTCTCCCTTTTCCTCTTCATCATTATGGCTGAAGGTCTTAGCCGCTCTATTCACGTAGCCATTGCAAACAACTTACTAACAAGTCTACCTTTGCATGGCATCTCCCCCCCTATCTCGCATAACCAATTTGTGGATGACATGCTTTTGATGGGGAACCCAGCTGCACGTGAAGCCAACTCCCTCCTCTCAGTCCTTCAAACCTTATCTGAAGCCTCAGGATTGGATTGTAACAAAGATAAATCCAAAATCTTCTTCTTCAATACGCCCCCTCTGATTCAGCGCCATGTCTCTGATATCTTAGGTTTCAATAGAAGCTCCCTCCTGTCCAAATACCTTGGCATCTCCTTGATTGATAATGCCCTCAAGAAATCTTGTTGGGAACATATCCTTTCCTCTTTTACCAAGAATCTATCTTCCTGGACCCTCAGAGTTCTAAACCTTCCTAGTCATCTCATTCTCCTTCAAGCAGTTCTTCAGGCCCTACCCATATACACCTTCTCGATGCTTGCTGCTCCAAAGTTTGTCCTCACAACCATTATAAGATTACAAAGGAAATTCTTATGGAAAGGCCTCAACATAGGGAAGAAAATAACATTGATCATCTAGGACAAACTCTGCCAACCCAAAGCATAAGGAGGACTTGGATTACGGGACCCCTTTATCATGAATAAAGTCCTAAGTGCCAAGATATGGTGGTGATGGCTAAAAATTCCCAAGGATCTCTGGGCAAGGCTCTAGAGGAAGAAATATGCACCAGAAGTGGCGGAAAAGAACTTAATATGATGGAATGGGGATAACCTAGGATCCTTAATCTGGGCAGCGGCTAAGCAGAATAGACATCTAGTTACCCAACATGCTTTTTGGGAAATTCGAAATGGGAAAACAACCCTCTTCTAGAAAGATTCCTGGAAGCAATGGCCAATTTTGGACCATGAGGATTAGACTGAGCATATCATCACCCAAGATACATATATGGGCCTGACAAAAGTAGCTGATTACTGGAAAGACAATCCCCCAGAAGACACCTGGCGGTGCTGGCACCTAAACAGGGAACGCATGAACCTGGAAGCACACGTGGATCTGAGACCCTGGCAGGATGAAATGTCTAAAAGGAAAACAAGCTCATAGGAGAGGATATTATTCAATGGGGATATTCATCATGGGGCACCTATAGCATACGAGAGGCCTATCACATCAAAACTCAATCAGACCCTCCGCCTACAAGGAAAGTATGGAGCAAAATATGGAATCTTAAACATTAGCCTAAAATCACCCTCTTCCTCTGGATCGTCACCCATTCGAGCATTCTCACCTGGGATAACCTCTCAAAAAGAGGTTTTGTTGGGCCATCTATATGTATTCTTTGTGGAGAGGTAGATGAAACCATGAATCACCTCCTCAATTCCTGCCCTTATACTCCTCAAATATGGGATCAAAGTGCGCTTATTATGCATACCTCGGATCGCAAAAGAGACAACATCATTGATACAATTACGGACTGAAGGGACCAATTGTTCCAATATTCCCTCCTAAACCATATATGGCAATTACTTTCCATCTTCATTCTTAGGCAAGTATGGGAGGAAAGAAATAGGAGGTTTTTCAGGAATGTATCCCTCCCGTGGCACCACTGTTGGAACCAATGTCGCTTCAATATTCTGGAAACTCTCAACCTTCAGCGCTGGAAAAAACCTGATCAGCAACCCCTCAGAACTCTTGATCCTTCAGTACTGGAAGCTCTCCCCAACTCATCACCCACTTTCCCCCTCTTCTTCTCCCCCCCCTCCCAGTAGCCCCTCCTCTTGGTCCACCCCCCTAATCGACTTCATCAAGCTCAACTTTGACGGAGCCTCTAAAGGCAATCCAGGAGCAGTGGGTTACGGAGTAGTTTTCCGCAACCACCATGGAAGCATCATTCTCATTAACGCAAGCTCCCTTGGTCACACCATGAACAACACAATAGAAATTTGGGGGCTTATTATAGGACTGCAATTAGCCATTGAGCACAATTTCACCAAGCTGATTGTAGAGGGAGATTCTCAAATCATCATCAATCTCTTCAGCAAAATTTTAAATAAAGTGGACCCGAAAATAATATCACCCAGTTGGAGACTCTCACACGGGCTAAAGACTATCACAGATCTGTTGCAACCCAATCAGGTCATTATACCTTCTCATATCAGGAGAAGGGCGAATCATGTTGCGAATGAATTGGCTAATCTGGGGACCAACTAGGATGGACCAAAACTCCTTTGCAAAATGTCCCTCAATCTTGATCACCCTATTCTCCAGCAATGCATTTGCAAATTTGTGGAAGTGGAAAACCCCCGGATGGGGTGTTAGTGCGAGCCAAATGGCACAAAGAGGGAGAGTGGTCAGGCCAAGAAGGCAAGGAACCATGTGATGAGCTCGTGCCAACAACCGTTGCCTCGACCCTGCATTAATTTGACTTCACGTCACTGCAACACCATTAACTTGGTGCACCCAACCCTCTTTACGAACTCTCTATGGATTTTATATCTACAATTGCTTCTCATCCTCGCTTGTGGACCGAATCCCACATCCCTCCACTGCCCTGGCCTAGATTAACCTAGAATTTCATGGTGATCATAGTCCTTGGCCCTCTCCAGGCTCTCTGCATTTGCCTGAATAACTTAGTCATTTTCTTTCTTCAAACGAAGAAAATTATGTCGTGTCAAAGAGGACGGTCGCAAAGAGGCTCTCCATGGCATCCTCCTCGACCCCGAGCCTTTGTTTCTCCCCCTGGTTCACCCTCCACGATCTCCTCACCACCTCTGCAGTCTGAGCTAGCACCTCTCACCTCCTCCACCCCACCTGCCTCCCAGTTTGAATGCTTAGCCATTACTGACAGCTCGTTGGGATCTTCTTCACGATACCTTGTTGTCCCACTAAACTCCAAAACCATCGAACCTTCCCTTGCACTGGTAGCGGGATCCTAATGGCCTCCCATGGGAGTGCCACGTTCTTTTAAAAGTGCCTGAAACAACGCGTACGCGTCGACCAACTCCATCCCTGACTCACAACGGAAAGAAAGTTTAACCATTCTCTATGGTCTGGTCTTCGAACTCCATCTGGGAATGGAGGACCTCCAATTCCGATTGCAGATTATGGATGGAAAGGTCTTGACCCTCCTTCATATTTTATCCACCTTCCAAGATGTTTTCCCTTCCAATCCAGAAGGCATTGCTTCAGCAGAGGAACCCCATGCAGAGAGCGATGACAGAAATGCTCAGCCGCAACGTTCGGCAGAGGTCATTGTGGAGCAGGTCAAGCATGAGGACACGGAGGCTACAACAACTATAGGCCAGCATGTGTACAGTCTGCCTGGAGACGCCCAGCCAAATGCCAACATGGATGAGAGAAATGTGGAGGCTGACATGCATTTGGAAGGCAAAGGGACACCCATTGAACAAGAGTTTTGGTACGCGGCTATTCTACCCACCTGGCCAGGTTACTCGCCAAGTGTATGATGCCACAAGGGTTCTTTTCTTTTTAATAGTTTCTTCTCTTAGTTGTAGCTTATTCAACTTATTTCTGTTCTATAAGACTGTTAGACTATCAAATGCTAGACTTACCCGACTGGCTAAACTGGTTTCCCCTCTATTGTGGTAGTTTAGTAACTACAGTGCGGTTGTTTTCAAGTTTGTGTACCTCTGGTCTAGTTTTTTGAAGGCCCTTTATATATAAAATCTCTTACTTATAGAAAACAAAAAATCTCTCTCGACTTACCATGAAGATGGGTAGCTCCTGCATATCTCACCAGGGGAAAACCTCCAGAGTGTCGACTACCATCACAGAGTAGAAATGCATAAGAAATAAACAAAACCCTAAACTCTAGGCGGGAGAACCCCAATGGAGCAATAACCATTACTACACAGACTCATAGTAGGAGTACGAAGGAGATATCCAACCATGTGACATAATAGAGGTGGCATAAGTGTATTAGATACAGGGTGAGTGGTGTCCTCATAATGCAAACTCGGAGGGCCTCCATTAATAGACTCGATAGAGGGTTATTAAGTCCGACTAACAGGAAAACCCTCAAACTTATTGTCGAGTTAATGCACTATCACAACTCGCTCATTGTTTAGTTAAGATGATTTAGTTCGTTAGCCCTTCAGTTGGACTACAGGGAGGGTCAATTAGGATTAGAGTGAGTCGAAAGATAAGTACCTTTAAATGCTTACAAGCTGCGACCCTTAACCCTAGAGTTTCTCCTTTTATAAAAGTAAATTGTTTCGTATTCAAGTAAGGGACCATACATAGGGGTGAGGGTTATATTGTCTATAGGACTAAAAGTCCTCTATATGCCATAAATGTATAGATATGATTGTATTGTGTCTATTAGTAATATGGAAGGTGATGCCAAAGTCAGTTATTAAATAGGAGAAGGAGGTTCATAGTAGTTCAATTGTCATTAATAACTTCATCGTTTGAAGACTAGGAGTAGTAATGTTTCCCAAACATATTAATAGAATGGATAGAGGATTATTAAGTCCGACTGACATAAAAACCCTCAGACTTCTTGTCGAGTTAATGCACTATCACGACTCGCTCATTGTTTAGTTAAGATGATTTAGTTCGTTAGCCCTTCAATTGGACTACGGGGATGGACAGTTAGGATTAGAGTGAGTCAAAAGTTAAGTACCTTTAAATGCTTACAAGCTATGACCCTTAACCCTTGAGTTTCTCCTTTTATAAAAGTAAACTATTTCGTATTCAAGTAAGGTACCATACATAGGGGTGAGGGTTAAATTGTTTATAGTTCTAAAAGTTCTGTATATGCCATAAATGTATAAATATAATTGTATTTTTTCTATTAGTAAGATGAAAGGTGATGCCAAATTCAGTTATTAAATAGGAGAAGGAGGTTCATAGTAGTTCAATTGTCGTTAATAACTTCATTGTTTGAAGACTAGGAGAAGTAATGTTTGCCAAACATACTAATAATTTTTATTTTTTTTTGGGTACATTACATATGGTATCAAAGAAAAAAGTTACAACACTGGGCCTGAGCAGGGCCACATTAGTTGCTTAGTATATATTTTGATTTATGTAAAACTAATAAATCTTATGATTACAAGCACAAAGCCATTTTTGTTTTGTGTTAATTATGACAGCTCAGGAGGGTGTAGAAATTAGGATGGAAGGAAATCTGTAGCAAGGACCTCCTAGAGATCCAAGACAGAAGAATGATGGAAGTTCACCCACGGAGGTGTTGGAAACAATGAGGAATCTTATTGTCAAACTATAGATTTTCAAAGCCGATAATGAAAAAATGAAGAAAGCACAGCAGGAACAGCAAGAGATAAATGAAGTCCTGTTGCAATGTATAGTGACCAAGAAAATCCCAAAAGACAATAACCATGATGAAGAAGTCAGCAAAAGGGCCTCCAAGAACTCTGAGCCGGAAACAAAAAAAGGAGACAGTTCATCTGAAGGAACACCTTCAGCTGAAGACAAAACTAAACCAGACAGAAAAAGAAAACAAATAGACCACCTTGAAGGAGAATTTAAAAATATTAAACCAGCTACCTTTGATGGAGAATCTAGGACAGGAGAAGAAGTTGAGGCATGGTTATTGGAAATCAAAAAATACTTCCATATCTATAACTATTCCAACAACATGAGCGTCAGAATGGCCATCTACAAACTGAAGGGAAAAGCCAACATTTGGTGGCAAGACCTGAAATTGGCTAAGGGCCTAAAGGAGAAATAGTTGGAATGGTACGACTTTAAGAAGTAGTTTAAGAAACAATACCTTTCTGAAAGATATTATGAAAGGAAGATGAAATAATTTTACGAGTTATGACTCGGACATATGACGATGGAGGACCTTATAAATAAATTTATGGAACTACTAAGGCTCCTACCATACATCCCGAAGGATAAGGTAAAAATGCAATGATTCTTAAGTTGTTTACCACAGTCCTACAGGGACAGAATGGAGTTTGACAACCCCAAATCCTTGAGTGAGGTATTCAAGAAAGAACAAATGTGCTATGACCAGTATAAACTGCAGGTAGAGTTTCCCAAGGCTTGGAAGGATAAGAAGAAAGATCAAATGAACCAGCGAAAGAAGGGATACCAGCCAACTTCTTATTGGAATGCAAAAAAAAGTTTCCCAATGAAGGATTTTCACTCCAATCATCCGAATGTGCAAGGTAGTGGTAAACCAGTAAGCCTAGGAATGAACAAGTTTGGGTACAAATCCCATGAGCCATTAAAGTGTTGGGAGTGTGGAGAGCCTCATCTAAGGAGGAATTGTCCACGTTTAATTTTAACAAACAAAACTAATGTTCACAATTTCCAGGAAGCCTCAATAGTGGGAGACATGGGCAGAAGCCTACATCAGATAAATGGAGCCACAAATGGTCGACAAACTGACCACTAGTCCTCAGTGGTAGAAATCGAAGGTAAAATCAATAACACTCGAATTTATGTTTTAATTGACGCTAGGGCTATGCTAAGTTATATTACTCCTGATGTGGTAGAGTCAAATAAAATTAAGAAATTGAAGCACGCAAAATCATGGCTTGTACAATTAGCAACTTGTACTAAAAGGAAAGTAGTTGACTTTGTTTCAGATTTTGAGTTCAACTTAGATGGTCAAAATATAAGAACAAATATGAATATCCTACCACTAGAATCTTACAATATGATTATCGGGATGGATTGGTTGGAACAACACAAAGGATTTCTAGACTATTCTAGAAAGATACTTAGCTATAAAGATGATTTTGGCACTGTTAGAAAAACCCAAGTCATACCAAAACCTGTATCAGTCAAACTAGTTTCAACGATGTAACTCAAGAAATGTATTAGAAATGGATGTCAATTTTATGCCATCAAAGTGATGAATCTATTAGAAAAAGAAGATAAGCCAAAGTTAGAAGAATTTGTTGTCCTACATGAATTCAAAGACATGTTTGTGGATGAGATACCAGAATTACCTCCTAGAAGGGAAATAAATTTCTCCATAGACCTACTAACTGGTTTAGCCCCTATCTCAAAAGAACCTTACTAAATGAGTCTACCAGAACTGACAGAATTAAAAATACAATTACAACAATTGTTGGACAAAGAGTATATCAGACCAAGTATCTCACCTTGGGGGGCACCAGTCCTCTTTGTGAAAAAGAAAGACGGTACTCTAAGACTATGTATCGATTATAGACAACTGAACAAAATGACTATTAAGAACAAATACCCCTTACCAAGGATAAATGATCTGTTTGATCAAGTAGGTGGGGCCAAGATCTTTTCAAAGTTGGATTTACAATGTGGTTATCATCAAGTTAGGATCTGATTATTTACGATATGGTTATTTGACTATGACACTTGTATGAAAATAGAATATTTCGTATAGATTGCAGGAGGACAAATGGAACAACCATGTTAAATTTAGCTGACCATGACTCCATGAGTGGGGAACATGTTGGAACTACATCTAGGTTGATTGTTACAAGTGGAAAATCAGTGATATGGCCATTGGTAGCCCTTGAAAATCAGGGATTTAGAAAGATGTGAAAATTCCAAAGGGAGGGAAAAGACCTAGGCAAATTGGTAAATAACATATGTGAGGAGGCAGGATGCTGCCAAGTAAGCTGGGAAAAGAAACTATTGATTTTTTTTTCCTTGTTGTTATGAACACTATGTGAGTGTGAGGCAAGAGGAATCGGTTGGAATTGAAGGACATTGTTGAAGAGGAGATTTTCAAGTTCACCCTCATGGATTCATGGTAAGGCTAGGGGATGAATCAGGCAAGTGATTTTTTCTTCCCTATCCTACAGTTGGGAGGAACCTGGTTGTTCCCTTTGTCTCCCTGTGAACTAGTTTAGATACGTTAATCTTTCCTCTCTCTCTTTGAATGATTATAT
>ML800473.1:54159-78156 GCA_009831015.1 Picea engelmannii | reverse complement strand
TATCTCACCAGGGGAAAACCTCTAGAGTGTCGACTACCATCGCAGAGGAGAAATGTGTAAGGAAGAAACAAAACCCTAAACTCTAGGTGAGAAAACCCCAATGGATCAATAACCATTACTACACAAACTGATAGTAGGAGTACGAAGGAGCTATCTGACCATGTGACGTAACAGATGTGGAATAAGTGTATTGGATACAAGGTGAGTGGTGGCCTCAGAATGCGAACTCGCAGGGCCTCCATTAATAGAATGGATAGAGGGTTATTAAGTCCGACTGACAGAAAAATCCTAAGACTTCTTGTCAATTTAATGCACTATCGTGACTCTCTCATTGTCCAGTTAAGATGCTTTAGTTAGTTATCTCTTCAGTTGGACTATGAGGAGGGTTAGTTAGGATTAGAGTGAGTCAAAAGTTAAGTACCTTTAAATGCTTACAAGTTGTGACCCTTAACCCTTCAGTTTCTCCTTTTATAAAAATAAATTGTTTCGTAGTCAAGTAAGGGACCATACATAGGGGTGAGGGTTAAATTGTTTATAGGAATGAAAGTCCTCTATATGCCATAAATGTATAGATATAATTGTATTGTGTCTATTAGTAAGATGGAAGGTGATGCCAAAGTGAGTTATTAAATAGGAGAAGGAGGTTCATAGTAGTTCAATTGTCGTTAATAACTTCATTGTTTGAAGACTAGGAGAATTAATGTTTCCCAAACATATTAATAGACTGGACAGAGGGTTATTAAGTCTGTCTGACAGAAAATCCCTCAGACTTCTTGTCGAGTTAATGCACTATCACAACTCGCTCATTGTTCAGTTAAGATGATTTAGTTCGTTAGCCCTTCAGTTGGACTATGGGGAGGGTTAGTTAGGATTAGAGTGAGTCGAAAGATAAGTACCTTTAAATTATTACAAGTTGTGACCCTTAACCCTTGAGTTTATCCTTTTATAAAAGTAAATTGTTTCATATTCAAGTAAGGGACCATACATAGGGGTCAAGGTTAAATTGTTTATAGGACTACAAGTCCTCTATATGCCATAAATGTATAGATATAATTGTATTGTGTCTATTAGTAAGATGGAAGGTGATGCTAAAGTTATTAAATAGGAGAAGGAGGTTCATAGTAGTTCAATTGTCATTAATAACTTCATTGTTTGAAGAATAGGAGAAGTAATGATTCCCAAACATACTAATAATTTTTTTTTTTTTTTTTGGGTAAATTGGGGTACATTACATCTACTATGTTCGATGCATGTTGAATGAAGTGTATCAACTATTGTTTTAGATAGGATATTCCAACTCCTATGGATTTTCTTTATAACTATGGTTTCATGTCTGTCGAGAATGCATCGTACTCATAGTACAGGAATGAATCCCTATCAATATGTTCATATATAAATATATTTGCTTATGTAGACATTAGGTTCTGGATTTCATTATAATTCCTTCTAATAGTAATTTAGATAGATACTGGTCTATATGTGATATAGATATATCGTGGAATGTATTGGTTCATAAAGGCTTAAATCCACCCTAAGTGGTAGATACCGTTCCGATTAAATTTTTGACTCTGAGTTTGGTAATTGTAGAAATATACTTACTTTATATCTATACATAAAAACTAGTGTTCAACCTGTTTGTGCCTAGATTCTCTATACAAAAATTTCGATGTACAGGAAATAATTTTGTTCTAACAGAAATCCAATTATAGGAAAAGGGTTACTTCCATACTTTAATCACATCCATCCATTCGATTTCCCTAAAATTAAAATCAAATAACTTATAACTTTTGTACCGACACTAATTGAGTCATAAGAAGCTCCTCAGGAAATTGATTTCAGAAAATGATTTACCCAACTATTCTGTAGGAGAACTGGACTTCAGATAATCATATAATCGAACAATTTCTCTCAAGTTATTGTGTCCATACAAACTTTAAGGATTACTCTACATCTGTAACTAATTCACTCTACAGTGATAGAACTAATTCAATTTAGATACCTCAATTTAATTACATCATATATATGATCATTTAAATAGATGCATTACAGTAATTAGATATAATCATTCAAATAGAGAAGAGAGATTACATATATGAAACAATTTGTGGGAAGACAAAGGGAACACCCACATTCCTCCCAACTGTAGAATAGGGCAACCAAACTACTTTCCCGATTCACCCCCTAGCCTGACCATGAACCCATGAGGGAGAACTTGGAACCTCCTCCTCAGAAATTCCTTTCAGTTTCAGTAGTTTTCTCTTGCCTTACACTCAATCCATAGTGTTCATAATAGAAAGAGAACCAATGGTCTTTTCCCCCCAACATACTAGGCAACATCCCGCCTCCCCACATATGCTATATATCAAACCAATATTTTTTCCTAGGTCTGTTCCCCTCCCTTGGGAATTTTCACAGCTTTCTAAATCTCTGATTTTCAGGGGATGCCAATGGAAAAATCCTTGATTTTCCACTTGTAACAATCAACCCAGAGGTAGTTCCAACATGTTCCCCACTCATGGAGTCATGGTGAGATAAATTTAACATGGTTGTTCCATTTGTCGTCCTGCAATAAATAAAACAATATTTTGTTTACATACAAGTGTCATAGTCAAATAGTTAGTTGGGTAAAATCAGGTCTCTTCCCAACAGTCATAATAATTAGTTACAATTTATTAAATTCGAAATTTGGATTTGCCATAAATGGAAATTTTTTTTCCTAATTCAAATTTTACTAAAAACGAAATAATTTTCTAACAAAGTTTGAATTTCAAAAATACTTTATTTTTGGGGATGTCACATCCTTTCCCCCTTCAATAAAACACTGTCCTGAGTGTTCTTTCCTTTCTTGGAATAGGTTTAGATGAGATTTCCACAAATCTCCCTCCAACACCCAAGTGGCCTCCTCAGGAGTAAAGTGCTTCCATTTCATCTTTACTTGAGTGACGTCTCTGTTCTGAAGTGTTATTTCTCTCTAGTCCAAAATGCGTAGGGGTTCCGCCTAGAACTCGCCTTCAGGTTCCACCTACACCAATTTCAAATCAATCATATGAGTAGGGTCATGTACATAATTTTTCAACAAGGAAACATGAAATACATTATGAATTCTTATATTATCTGGAAGTGCAAGTTGGTATGCTATGGGTTCAATTCGAGATAGTATCTCTAAGACCCCAAAAAACTTGGGTACCAACTTGGCACAATTCCTGAGTTTTAGTGAACACTTTCAGGCTTTGAATTTTAAGTAAACATGATCTCCCACTTGAAATTACAAGTGTCTTATTTTCTGGTATGCATAACTTTTATGTGTGTCATGTGCCTCTTTTAAGTTCCGTTGCACCTTTATTACCGTACTTTCCATTTCTTGGAGCATTTCTAAGTCTGTCAACTGGGTCGTCCCAACTAATTGGTGTCGTACACTTTCTGTTGTACAATACCTCGAAGGGGCTCAATTTAGCTGAAGTTTGGTACCCATTGTTATATGTGAATTCTACCAAGTACATGTAGTCTTCCCACTTACTTAGTTTTGTTCTTAAGTACATGCAGAGCATATATTCTATGATCTGATTTGTCCATTTAGTCTATCCATCCATTTGTGGATGGTAACTAGTGCTGAAATTCAAATTAGTATTTAGCCCTGCAAACAATTCTTTCCAAAAAGTGGATGTAAATTTTACGTCTCTATCTGAGATCACCATTTTAGGAATACCATGCAGTCTAAAAATTTCTTTCATAAATATTTCAACGATTTTTATATCTTTAAAGGTAGATTTCATAGGAATAAAGTCTGCAAACTTACTGATTTTATCGATCACAACCATAATAGAATCATTCTATTTTTTATTTTTTTGGAAAACCTATTATAAAGTCTAGCGATATGGTCTCCCATTTCCATTTTGGCACTGGTAATGGTTGTAATAGGATAGCTGGATGCTCATGTTTGGCCTTAACCTGCTGACAATCTTGGCACCTAGCCAAGTATTCTGTTGTTTCTCCCTTCATATTAGGCCATTAAAATATTTTTCTAAGTGTTGTTATCGTTTTCTAGGATCCTCAATGGCCAAAATACGGTTTCTTATGCACTTCATCCAAGACTATTATCTTTAACTTTGTTGAATCTGGTATGTAAATTCCGTTTTAAATCATAATAGTCCATTTTTGTCGATACTTAGATCTGGTATATCTGAGTTTGTAGTAATGTCTTGTAATTCTTTCATTATCTTAGTGTAATTTTTGTCATTAATACCTCTCGTCCTTATTCTTTGTTCCAGATCACTTTCATCCCTATTGATATTTATCTCAAATAACCCATGGACTCTTGTGCTTAAAGCATCTACTACCTTATTTTCCTTACCCTTGAGATGTCTCACCTTGAAGTCAAATTCCCTCAAAAAGGCTAGCCACCTTTCTTGCCTTGCATTAATATCTCGTTGGCTAAACGGATATTTCACACTGCAATTATCCATCAATAATACAAATTTTTTGCCCATTATGTAGTGTCACCACATTTTTAAGGTGTGTATTACTGTTTCCAATTCTAAGTCATGAGTGACATAATTTCGCTCATGTTCTTTTAATTTTTGGGACTCGTAACAAATCATGTGTCATTCCTGAGTTAGGACACCACCTAATCCTTCTTTACTTGCATCAATACAGACGATAAAGTTTTTATCTGGGTCTACTACCTTCAAGATGGGTACAGTTGTCAATAATTCCTTCATC
Organism: Picea engelmannii; assembly: GCA_009831015.1. Classification (NCBI taxonomy): domain Eukaryota; kingdom Viridiplantae; phylum Streptophyta; class Pinopsida; order Pinales; family Pinaceae; genus Picea; species Picea engelmannii. The sequence continues at coordinate 73,437 of ML800473.1, read as the reverse complement.
TTGTTAAAACTGTCTCGACACTTATGTGACCCATTAAAATTGGTCCCTTTCTTTTGTAATGACATGATAGGGTAGGCTATCTTGGACAACCCCTCTATAAATCTACGATAATATCCAGTGATTCCCATGAATGACTAGATATCCGCTACATCCTTAGGTACCGACCATTCCATGATGGATTTTATTTTTTCAGGGTCGATGACAATGCCTTCTTCTGAAATTACATGTCCTAGATATTGTATTTTATTTTGATAAAAGTCACACTTATCAAATTTGGCATACAGTTTGTGTTTCCTTAATGTTTGAAAAACTATTCTTAAGTGTTCTTCATGTTCTTCCTCTTTTTAAGAATAGACCAGAATATCGTCGATAAATACTAGTACAAATTTGTCTAAGTAATCACTGAAAATACTGTTCATCTGGCACACAAACATGGCTCATGCATTAGTGAGTCCAAAAGTTATGACTACGAATTCGTAGTGTCCATATCTTGTTCGAAAAGTTGTTTTGCTTATATCCTCATCCTTTATCCTAACTTGATGATAACCGTATCGTAAATCCAATTTCGAAAAGATCTTGGCCCCACCTACTTGATCGAACATGTCATTTATCCTAGGTAAGGGGTACTTGTTCTTAATAGTCATTTTATTCAATTGTCTATAATCGATACAAAGCCTTAGATTACCATCTTTCTTTTTCACAAAGAGGATTGGTGTCCCCCATGGTGAAACACTCTGTTTGATATACTCTTTTTCCAACAATTCGTATAATTATATTTGTAATTCTGTCAATTCTGGTAAACTCATTCGGTAAAGTGCTTTAGAGATAGGGGCTTAACTAGGTAGCAGGTCTATGGAGAAGTCTATTTCCCTTCTAGGAGGCAATTCCAGTATCTCATCAACAAACATGTCTCTGAATTCACTTAGGAAAGTAAAGTCTTCTAACTTTGGCTTATCTTCTTTTCCTAGCAGATTCGTTACTTGGATGGTGTAAACTTGGCAGTCCTTTCTTATGCATTTCTTGAGTTGCATTGTTGAGACTTGTCTAACTAATACTAGTTTTTGTATGTCTTGGGCTATTCTGGTAGTGTCATAACCATCTTTATAATTAAGTGTCTTTGTATAACAATCTAGAACTGCTTTGTTCTTTTCCAACCAATCCATTCTGATAATCACATCATAGGACCCTAGTGGAAGAATATTTAGATTGGTTTTTATGTTTTTACCATATAAAGTGAATTGAAAATCATAAATGAAGTCAACCACTTTTCATTTAGTCCTTGTTTCTAATTGCACCATCCAAGAAGTTGCATGTTTCATCCTTTTAAGTTTATTTGACTCTACTACACCAGGAGTGATATAACTTAACATTGCTCCTGGATCAATTAAAACAAAAATTCTAGTGTTATTGATTTTACCTTTGATCTCCACCATAGAGGACTTGTGGTCATCTCGTCGACTCTCTATGGCTCCATTTATTCCATGCAAGATTCTTCCCACATCGCTGACCATCGACACTTCTTGCAAATTATGTACAACAGTTCTGTTTGTTGGATTTAAACGTGGACAATTCCTCCTTAGATGAGGCTCTACACATTCCCAACACTTCAGCAATTCCGAGGGGTTGTCCCCAAACATATTTGTTCCTAGGTTTACTGGTTTACCGCCTCCTTATGTGCTTGGATGGTTTGAGTTGGACGGTATCCCTTCTTCCGTTGGTTCATTCGGTCTTGTTTCTTATCCTTCCAAGCTTTGGGAAATTCTGGTCATTGTTTATACTAGTCATAGCACATCCGTTCTTTCCTGAATACTTCACTCAAGGACTTGGTGTTTTCAAACTCAATTATGTCCTTGTAAGACTCTGGTAAACAACTTAGGAATCGTTGGATTTTTACCTTGTCCTCCCGGATATAAGGTACGAACCTTAGTAGTTACAGGAATTTATTTATAAGATCCTCCATCGTCATTTGACCAAGTCGTATTCATAGAATTATTTTGGTTTTCTTTCATAGTAACTTTCAGATAGGTACTATTTCTTGAAGTATTTCTTAAAGTCAGACCACTCCATCTGTTTTTATTTTAGGCCTTTGGCCAGTTTCATTTCTTTCCACCAAATGTTGTCTTTTCCTTTCAGATTGTAAATGGCCATTCTAACCTTCATATTGTTGGAATAATTGTATATCTAGAAATATTTTTTGATGTCTAACAACCATGCCTCTATTTCCTCCCCTGTTCTGTATTCTCCATCAAAGGTAGCTGGTTTAATTTTCTTAAATTCCCCTTCAAGGTGGTCCACTTGTTTTCTTTTTCTGTCTATTTTTGTTTTCTCCTCAGCTCAGGGTGTACCTTCTGACAAACTATCCCCTTTTTATGCTTTAGGCCTAGAATTCTTGGAGGCCCTTTTGCCGACCTCTTCTTCATTGTTATTGTCCTTTGGGATTTTCTTGGTCAATATACTGTGCAACAGGACTTCATTTATTTCCTGCTGCTCCTATTGTGCTTTCTTCAATTTTTCATTATCGACTTTGAAAACCTGCAATTCGACAATGAGATTCCTCATTGTTTCCAGAACTTTAGTAGGTGAACTATTGTCACTATTTTGTCTTTGATTTTTAGGATATCTTTGTTGAGGGTTCCCATATAGTCTGATTTCTGCATCATCCTTTGCAGCCATGATTAACACAAAACAAAAAAGGATTTTTCATTTTGCAACAATAAAGGTTTTATTAGCTTTGCATAAACATAATTATATGTTAAGTAAATCAGATGGCCTTGTTCAAGCTCCAAGTGTTGTAACATGTTGCTCTGATACCATATGTAATGTACCTCATATTTATCACAAAAAAAAAATGTGTATATATATATATATATATATATATATATATATATATATATATATAAGTTTCTTGGGAGAAGAAGGAGAAACTCCTAGTTACGCGACTATGTTGTCAACCTAATTATGAAATTTTGTAATAAAGATTTTCTAATTGTAACTCTCTCTATAAAATAAAACCTTGTTATAAACCCCTAGAATTCTTATTGCCACCGTATATCCTATCTATTTCATGAGAATAAAGTTTATAAGGGAAACCCTCAAGGCCTTTAGTATGACCCGTTCTACCTTTAATCTTTACCCAAATTCATATAGGTTAGGAATACAAGGGTAGTCTTATAGAACATGTTACAACTTGTTTTAATTTAACACATAGCTCCACGTCTGCGCGGAGGTTCACTTAATGGTGTTATCTTAGGAACTTTAACTAGTTCTTATCCATAATGGACATAAAGTCGGGTTTTTCCTTTACACTAGGAAATTAACCTAACTACCAAGTCTCGATTATGTTTTGGTTCTTGAAATCGGGGTTGAAAAAGTAATGAAAGTACTAGATGCAAATTCCAATGAAATCTTAACAACTAGAATCTCACTATTGTCTCGAACTACATAGAGGGGGAAAAAATGTTAACCTAAGTCATGAGGGTGTCCAATCAAGATATTCCTTAAGTGGAAGAGATGGTTTTTCTATCACAATAGTTAAATCTCTATACTATATTAATGGTCATCCTGCGAAATTCCTTTATGTTTACTTGGCTCCATACCCAAAGTGTCACACTCACCCTGCCATTGTCACATGGCTAGCCGTCCTCCTCACTCCCTGCATTTACTATGAGACATCAGTGCACCGATTAGGGTTGGAGTAAGTTCACAGTTTGTCATTCCTAAGTTTTGCAAAGAGGTCCTGCATACCACAGTTTTCAGAGGCGAAGACTTGGACATATGGTGGGTGTTTCCATAGTGTAACTCATGGGGTGGTCCGAAACACTGCTGAGTTCTTCCTTAACATAATCCTCAGATAGATAACAGTATGGAGGCATAATTTTTTGGAAGGACGTTTAAGTATTTTATTGTTCTATTAGTTACCATCGTGTCTTTTATTCTTGTTGTGTTCTTCCTTTGATTAGTCGTTTGGGAGTTCTCTGTGGTAGTTATCGGGTCTTTCAAAGTTAGGGTTACTAGATAGCATACGCTACCCCTTGAGTAAGATTTCATTTAATAGAGGAAGGATATAGTTCTTACCATGCGTCTCATTGAGAAATACCTAAGGCTTGGTATATCTGTCGCTTCATTTTTGTTATTACTATTTTCGTTTTCCTTAAAGAATCTCACTGAGAGATGTTGGCCCTATGAATAGTTCATCAATGGTGACTCTTTCTGTTTGGTAGGGTAGTATATTATATTCCGTCTATTTATCTATTATGTAAATCTATCTCATTCTTGACTAGCCTTTACTATTGTTATTTTCTTTACCTGGTTTTGTCTCCGTGATACCTCGGTAAATTTATTATAAATCCCAGAGCATGATATTTCAGGTCTTGGAACGAACCCTTGTCACCTTGATGGGTGACGATTCATTTCTGTGATATGAATACCATAGTGTGATGACTCTACTCTTATTATTTAATTTTACTTACTCATTATAGTTTGGTTCAGGATTGATTTAAACTTAAATTTTAAACATGTCCATATTCTGTATGAAAAGTTTGTGTTATTATTTCAACATTCCTCTTGTGGAAACCTTTTACAGTTTACAAGCTACGTATTTCACTATTGATTAATTCTTAAGAGAGGGGGTTTGGTAAAACTTGTTACCGTCACTAATGATGGGCCTTGTTCTTGTGAGGACCCATCATAAACTGTAACTCACCTTCCTCCCTTGGCCCGAACCTCTAAACAGACAGTGACGATGGGGAAAGGATTTGAACCCATGCATCATAAGATAAGTATTTTTTTGGACAGGGAATTATTGGCTTAACTTTCATCATCTTATTGCAATTACTTTTCTTTTGTTAGCTAAAATTCGAATAGAGACTAATGTTTACCGGTTTCGTTTTCTTGCAGGGTATCCATCTGTACAAGTCTTGGATACCCACCACTGTCTCCTATGAAAAAGGTATTTGGGTTCTGAACCCTCACCTCTCAGGCAATTCTACGGGTTCTAGCATCATCCAAGGATATCGTTATTCAACTAGATCTGTTATGGATAGTTCTTGTCTGTTGTAGTATTTGTTGGAGTAAACCCTCGGGGTCATTTTTCCATTAATTGTATAACGCTAGCTCTTGCATAGTGTTGAGTCAGTATTTGAATTTAGATTTGGAAAACTATGTAATACACTCCTTTTTCTTTAATTAAATAAAGGCAATCCTGGTCGAATCTTACTCGAAATGATAATCCATGTAAATGTGACTCTGTCTTTTGATTTCAAATACTGTACTTGTTATTTATGCAACTCGACTCTGCTTGCACCATTGGCCTATTCCGTTCTTATAAAGGGGTTAATGATATCCATTAGTCTACTATGTTCGATACATGTTGAATGACGTGTATCGAATGTTGTTTTAGTTAGGGTATTCCAACTCCTATTCATTTGCATTGTAACTACAGTTGCATGTATGTTGAGAATTCATCATACTCATAGTACACGAATGAATCCCTGTCAATATGTTCATATATAAATATATTTTTTTATGTAGATATTAGGTTATGGATTTCATTATAATGCATGCTAATAGTAATTTATATAGATACTTGTCTATATGTGATATAGATATACCATGGAATGTATTGGTTCATAAATTATTAAATCCACGCTAAGTGGTAGATAACGTTCTCATTAAATTTATGAATTTGAGTTTGGTAATTGCAAAAATATACTTTATATATATACATTAAAATTGGTGTTCAACCTGTTCATGCCTAGATGCTTTATACTAGAATTTCAATGTACAGGAAATACTTTTGTTCTAACAGAAATCCAATTATAGGAAAAAGGGTTACTTCCACACTTTAATCACATCCATCCATTCTATTTCCCTAAAATGAAAATCACATAACTTCTAATTTTCGTACTGACACTAATCCAGCCATAAGGAGCTTCTCATGAAATTTATTTCAGAATATAATTTACCCAACTATTCTATAGGAGAACTCGACTTCACATAATCATATAATTGAATAATTTCGCTTAGGTTATTGTGTCCATACAGACTTTAAGGATTACGCTACATATGTAACTAATTCACTCTATAGTGATAGAATTAATTCAATTTAGATACACCAATTTCATTACATCAGATATACGATCATTTAAATATATGCATTATAGTAATTAGATATAATCATTCAAATAGAGAAGAGAGATTACATATCTGAAATAGTTCGTGGGAATACAAAGGGAACAACCACGTTCCTCCCAACCGTAGAATAGGGTAGCCAAACTACTTCCCGATTCACCCCCTATCTCGACCATGAACCCATGAGGGCAAACTTGGAACTTCCTCCTCAGAAATGCCTTTCAGTTTCAGTAGTCTCCTCTTGCCTCACACTCAATCTGTATTGTTCATAAAAACAAGAGAACCAATCATATTTTCCCCCAGCATACTAGCCAGCGTCCTACCTCCTCACATATGTTATATATCACACCAATATTTTTGCCTAGGTCTTTTTCCCTCCCTTGGGAATTTTCGCAGCTTTCCAAATCCTTTATTTTCAGGGGTTGGTAATGGCCAAATCCTTGATATTCTAATTGTAACAATCAGCTCAGAGGTAGTTCCAACATGTTCCCCACTCATGGAGTCATGGTGAGCTAAATTTAACATGGTTGTTCCATTTGTCCTCCTGGAATAAATAAAACAATATTCTTTTTACATACAAGTGTCATAGTCAAATAGTTAGTTGGGTCAAATCAGGTCTCTGCCAAATGTACTGCACGAGCAAGGCCTACCATTAGATGAGTACTAAGAATGACCCTTCATAAATTTTGGAGTGGCCAATACGTTTCTTCGAGATGGAGGGGCAGAGAACTTAATGTTCTTCTTGCCATCAACATGGTCCTAGAACATGTGAATTCTAGGTGTGGAGACGGTAGTTAAGAATCCAGTTCTCACCTCACCTCTTTAGGGACAATTGTGATCCTATTCAAATTGACTCTTGAGAAGAGGCTTACATTTCCTTAATAGAATATCAATGAGTATGACAAACCCTAACCAAAATTAGAACGAGAAGACTAAATTGTCTGCCAAATCCATTTCCATGGATTAAGGTAGGACTAACTTCGGATACGGTCGAGAAGGTGTAATGACCCTTTTTCTATATCTTTTAAGACATTTTGGAAACAACCCCTCAGTATTATCACAAGTTTAAAGTGTCCCTCTAAAATCTCTCCACTTTTCCCAAGCTATAGTACTGTCTTACAAACTGCCATTAAGAATCTGTAGACTAGTAGATGGATGCTAGAACTATTGTTTTCATTAGCCTTCTTTCGATATTGGCTCTGTGTGCTCCTTGCAAATAAGGTCGAGTTATCAAATCTTATTTGTAAATGCTCAATTCTTAAGTCGTGGACTCGTTCTGGAATCAAATGTATTGGGCAGACCTCTTCCATTGGGGCTCTTCATAATAAGGTAAGAGCATCTGGTTAGTTACTTTTATGAACCCTCTATATTATAAAAATCATTTTGGTTCCTGAGTCATTCGACGTGAAGGTTAGTTGTGAGTCCAAATCTTGAATAATGGAAAGGTTATGCATTTCTTGATGTCTCTGTTTTACCTTTCTTTTAGTTACAGTCACTGCATTCTTTGTTGTCTTAATGTATACACCACCCCTCAATAGGTTTTAGTGAATGATATCTCATTTATCCGAGGGAGGATATAGTCTCATGAAAGAATCCCTTCGCAAAATGTACAAGGCGTTGTATAATTCCCCTCGCCTCTGTCGTGGTCTCAACCAGTTGTACAGTGTTGAACTAAAGACCTATGTGATTCTGGCATGATAAGATAACTCTTTAATACCAGCAAATACCCTTGACATTTCTCAAATGTTATTTGTCATCTTCGCTATCCCTACGACCTGAAACCAGTGGCCAGGGTTTTCTGTATCAATCGTTGAATTAATAATATATCCCCTATAAATTGGTACTGGTAGGTCTATAACTCAACTATCAAGTAGATTTTGTCCCATGTAGGAAGAAATAAGTTTATGTCGTCTATGCACAGCATGATTGTCCATTTTTAAAAGGTAGTCTAAGCTCGACAGTTAGATATGCTTATGGTATAAAAGAAATTCTTAAGGTTTATAACACTCAAATTAATATGCACCGTCCATGTATGAAGGAACTTAGTACAGTTTCTCTCGCTATTCATTATTTATGACTACTGTGTAAATTTTTCCTTATATTGCTTTAAATCATTTTTTTCTTGAATTGACACGCAACACTAATGATGGGCCATGTTTGATGTGAGGGTACCCATCAGTGAGATGTTTCCCCATCCATCCTCGGCCCTAAACGATTTTCCAGCCGAAAAACAAAAAGGAAAGGTCATGCGAGCTGGGGACAGAAGTTAAGTAATGTCTCCGCATGATGTGTTAAACAGAAAATTATCATTTTGTTTCGACTTCTTCAAGTTTCCTTAAATATGATTTTATAATATTCATATGGTGAATCTTCCAGGCTTTTTCATCTACACAATGACCATGGATGTTTGTCCTCATACTTGGCGCAAAAGGTATTCGAGTTCCCTTGTGTACCCTTCTAGAGTTCCAACAATCATGGTTGCCAAAATTAAAAGAGGTCATTCAAAATCGATTTCCTCAGATTCCTATCGGGTTTGGAAAAAGGGGAAGAATTCCCAAAAGTAACTTGGGTTTTGGGCCTCGTTGTTATAGTATAATTTTTGCAATGATTTTTCTACAAGATTAACATGCTCATTAGAGTAATTAAATGATTGTTAATCGATTATTGCTTGGGTCTTATTCTTCCCTAAAAAATTAATTACCAGGGTTATCGTTTCAATGAGAGGCCCCGTTTCAAATGCGAAATGTTGGATCGACTTATGCTAGATCTATAATGCTATATCATTTTATCTCCTTTCGACATTCCTTATGTTTATTGCCAATGTGTTTTAATCTACAATTGCAATAGTTAGATTGGATCCAACATGAGTAGATATAATGGTTTGAGTAAAGTTACGATTCTCTCTTTTACTTCTAGAACAATATTTACATACGTATACATTCTTCGTTGTTTAGGCTAAAAGGGATGGTAGGAGTTTGAAATCACATGTTGTATGTACAAAACTGTATGGTTGTAATTGCTTATTCTATACTGTCCACTGCCATGAATACCGAGTGGACAGTTTCACATGTATACTCATAGCTAATAAATTTATCAATTACTTTATACAGTGTGTATTTCTTCAGTTGAGTCCATTTATTTTGTGTGAATGAAAAACATAACGATTAGAAAGTTCTGCCAGCATGGGATTTATACTCTTTAATAATTATCTTTGAATTCTACTTCTACATTATCTTATAACAGAACATCGACTTAATTATATCACTATAGTAAGATATAAGGAGTTCCAGACTCTTCGATTCAATTATTTCTTATACGAGAATTAGTTGATTTCTTATTGGTAGAGTTTGTGTGATCAAATACTATGACAAAAAATATTTGTATAAGTGAGGTTTCTATTGCCGTCATTAAATGTTCTTTTAACAAATCTATACATAGTACTAACCACAGCTGTATCTATGTGCACTATATATATATATATATATATATATATATATATATATATATATATATATGAGTCTATATGTATATATGTACAGATTTGATCAACCCAAATACTCATAGATAGATCTGTCTAATATTTCGATTACAAAAATAACATTCTCTTATAGATAAATCTATTCTTTCAAGTTCACTTGTACATAGATAACTCTACTTAGAATTTTAATTTAGGAGGAACCATCCCCAGAATTTAGTCCTTGATTATAAAACTTCATACAACAAACAAATGTTGTCTATGGAAGCTATTTCAACTTATTACAAACAAATACATTATATCATATACACAAAATCATTCATCACAAAAAGGAGAAGATTAACATATCTGAACAACTTCACCGGAAGACAAAGGGAACATCCACGTTTCTCCCAACCGTAGAATAGGACAACCAAATTACGTGTCTGATTCACCCCCTAGCCTGACCTTGAGTCCATGAGGGCAAACTTGAAATCTTCTCTTCAACAATGTTTCCTCTATCTGTAGTCCTCTCCTTGCCTCACACTCAATATTCAGTCTTCATAACAGCAAGTATACAGTAATTCCTTTCCCCAACATACTAGGGAGCATCCTGCCTCCTCACATATGCTATATATAAAAAAAAATCCTTTTTGCCTAGGTCTTTTTCCCTCCTAGTTCTAAATCCTTGATTTTTAGGGGTTGCCAATGGCCGAATCCCTAATTTTCCACTTGTAAAAATCAGCCCAAAGGTAGTTCCAACATATTCCCCACTCATGGAGTCATGGTGAGATGAATTTAACATGGTTGTTCCATTTGTCCTCCTGTAATAAATAAAACAATATTGTTTTTACATACAAGTGTCAAGTCAAATAGTTAGTTGGTTCAAATCACGTCTCTACCCAGTAGTCATAATAATTAATTACAATTTATCAAATTCGAAATTTGGAATCGCCATAAATGGAAAAAAAATTCCAAATTCGAATTTACAAAAAACAAAAATAATTCTCTAACAATTTTCGAATTTCAAAGATACTTTATTTTTGGGGATTTCACATCCTTTCCCCCTTCAATAAAACACTGTCCTTAGTGTTCGTTCCTTTCTTGGAATAGGATTGGATGAGATTTTCACAAATCTCCCTCCAACTCCCAAGTGGCCTCCTTAGGACTAAAGTTCTTCCATTGCACCTTTACCTGAGTGACGACTCTCTTCTAAAGTGTTATTTCTCTCTAATCCAGAATGTGCAGGGGTTTCGCCTGGAACTCTCACCTTCTGGTTCCACCTACACCAAGTTCCAATCAATCATATGAGTAGGATCATGAACATAATTTTTCAACAAAGACACATGAAATACGTTATGAATTTTTAGATTAGCTCGAAGTTAAAGTTGGTATGCTATGGTTCCAATTCGATCTAGTATCTTGAAGGGTCCACAAAGCCTGGGTGCCATCTTGGCACAGTTCCCAAGTTTGAGTGAACTCTTTTGGGCTTTAACTTTTAAGTACACATGATCTCCCACTTGAAATTCCAAGTGTCTTCTTTTCTGGTCCGCATAACTGTTCTGTTTGTCCTGTGCCTCTTTCAAGTTATGTTGTACTTTTCTTGCCATACCTTCCATTTCTTGGAGCATCTCTGGTCCAACCATAAGTCTATCAGTCGGGTTGTCCCAGCTAATTGGAGTCATACACTTTCTACCATACAGTATCTGGAAGAGATTTAACTTAGCCAAAGTTTGATACCCATTGTTATATGCAAATTCTGCTAGGTGTAGGTAGTCCTCCCACTTGTTTGGTTTTGTTTTTACATACATGTGGAGCATATCCTCTACGATTTGGTTTATTCTTTCAATTTTTCCATCTATTTGTGGATGATAACTAGTATTGAAATTCAAATTAGTATTTATCCCTGCAAATAATTCTTTCCAAAAAGAAGGTGTAAATTTTACGTCTCTATATGAAATCATCATTTTAGGAATACCATTAGGTCTAAAAAATTCTTTCATAAATATTTCAATGATATTTATAGCTTTAAAAGTAGACTTTACAGGAATAAAGTGTGCAGACTTACTAAGTTTATCGATTACAACCATAATAGATTCATTCAGTTTCTGAGCTTTTGGCAATCCTGTAATAAAGTCTAGCGATATGGTCTCCCATTTTCATTCTAGTACTGGAAATGGCTGTAGTAGGTTGGCTGGATGCTAGTGTTCGACCTTAAACTATTGACAATCTTGGCACCTAGCCAAATATTTTGTTGTTTTGCCCTTCATATTAGGCCAGTAAAATAGTTTTCTAAGTGTTGTTATCATTTTCTAGTATCGTGGATGGCCAGAATACGTTTTCTTATGCACTTCATCCAAGACTTTTATCTTTAACTCGACTGAATTTGGTATGTAAAGTATGTTTTTTAATCGTAATAGTCCATTTTGGTCGATACTGAGATCTGGTTTATCTGAGTTTGCGGTACTATTTTGTAATTCTCCCATTATTTTAGTGTAATTTTTGTCATTAATACCTGTTGTCCTTACTCTCTGCTCCAGACCAATTTCTTCTCTACTGTCATTCATTTCGAATAACCCATGGACTCTTCTCCTTAGGGTATTTGCTACCTTATTTTCCTTACCCTTGATATGTCTTACCTCAAAGTCGAATTCACTCAAGAAGGATAGCCATCTTGATTGCCTTACATTAAGATGTTGCTGACTAAACAAATATTTCACTGTGCTATTATCTATGAGTAATAGAAATTTTATGCCCATTATGTAGTGTTGCCACATTTTTAAGGCGTGTATTACTATTGTCAATTCTAAGTTATGAGTGACATAGTTTCTCTCATGTTCTTTTAAATTCGAAGACTCATAACAAATCACATGTCCTTCCTGAGTTAGGAGACCACCTAGTCCTTCTTTACTCGCATCAGCACAGACAATAAAGTCTTTATCTGGGTTTGCTACCTTCAAGATGGGTGCAGTTGTCAATAATTTCTTTATCTTGTTAAAACTATCTTGACACTTCCGTGAGCAATTAAACTTGGTCCCTTTTTTTTTTAATGACATAATAGGGTAGGATATTTTGAAAAAACCCTCTATAAATGATAATAGGGTAATTCCCATGAATGATTGGATATCCACTACATCCTTAGGTACCGACCATTCCATGATGGCTTTTATTTTCTCAGGGTCGACTGCAATGCCTTCTACTGAAATTACATGTCCTAGGTATTGTATTTTCTTTTGATAAAAATCACACTTAACAAATTTGGCATATAGTTTGTGTTTCCTCAAAGTTTGTAGAACTATTCTTAAGCATTCTTCATGTTCTTCCTCCATTTTAGAATAGACCAGAATATCGTCGATAAATACGAGTATGAACTTGTCTAAATACTGAATGAAAATACTGTTCATCAGGCACATAAACGTGACTGGTGCATTACTGAGTCCGAAAGGTATGACTACCAATTTGTATTGTCCATATCTTGTCTGAAATGTTGTTTTGTTTATGTCCTCATCTTTTATCCTAACTCGATGATAATCGGATCGTAAATCCAACTTTGAAAATATCTTGGCCCCACCTACTTGATCGAACAGATCATTTATCGTAGGTAAGGGGTATTTGTTCTTAATAGTCATTTTTTTCAATTGTTTGTAATCGATACATAGTCTTAGAGTACCATCTTTATTTTTCACAAAGAGGACTCGTGCTCCCCATGGTGAAACACTCGATCTGATATACTCTTTGTCCAATAACTACTGTAGTTGTATTTTTAAATATGTCAATTTTGGTAGACTCATTCGGTAAGGTGCTTTCTAGATGGGGGATGAAGCAAGTAGTAGGTGTATGGACAAGTCTATTTCCATTCTAGGAGGTATTTCTCGTATCTCATCAACAAATACGTCTCTGAACTCACATAGGACAACAAATTCTTCCAAGTTGGGCTTATCTTATTTTTTTAATAGATTCGTTATTTGAATGGCGTAAACTTGACAACCCTTTCTCATGCATTTCTTGAATTGCATTGCGGTGACTTGTCTAACTGATACAGGTTTTGGTATACCTTGGGCTGTTCTAGTAGTGTCATAATCATATTTATAATTAAGTGTCTTTGTATAACAATCTAGAACTGCTTTGTGCTTTTCCAACCAATCCATTCCAATAATCATATCAAAAGATCCTAGTGGTAGAATATTCAGATTTGTTTTTATGTTTTTACCATCTAAACTAAATTCAAAATCAGAAATAAAGTCAACCACTTTCCTTTTAGTTCCTGTTACTAATTGTACCATCCATGATTTTGCGTGTTTCATCCTCTTAAGTTTATTTGACTCTACTACTCCACAAGTGATATAACTTAACATAACTCTAGGATCAATTAATACAGAAATTCGGGTGTCCACTTGATGACCATCAGTGACTACATTTATCCAATGCAGGCTTCTGCCTACATCACCCACCGTCAAAGCTTCCTGCAAATTATGAACAACAGTTCTATTTGTTGTGTTTAAACATCAACGGTTCCTCCTAAGATGAGGTTCTCCACATTCCCATCATTTTACCAGTTCGTGGGGGTTGTCGCCAAACTTCTTTGTTACCAGGTTTACTAATTTACCACCTCCTTGTGTGCTTGGATGGTTTGAATGAAAATCGTTTCTAGGAAAGATTTTTGATGCATTCTGATAAGGAGTTGGTTGGTCTCCCTTCTTCCACTGGTTCATTCGGTCTTGTTTCTTATCCTTCCAAGACTTGGGAAACTATGCTCCTTGTTTGTACTGGTCGTAGCACATTAGTTCTCTTCTGAATAATTCACTCAAGGACTTGAGGTTGTCAAACTCAATTCTGTACCTGTAGGATTGTGGTAAACATCTTAGGAATCACTGGATTTTTACCTTGTCCTCCGAGATATAAGGTACAAACCTTAGTAATTCCAGGAACTTATTTAACAAGTCGCAACTCATAAAATTATTTTCTTTTTGTTTCATAGTAGAGATAGGTACTACTTCTTGAAATATTTCTTAAATTCGGACCATTCCATCTATTTCTCTTTTAGGCCTCTGGCCAATTTCAGATCCTACCACCAAATGGTGGCTTTTCCTTTCAGATTGTAAATGACCATTCTGAACTTCATGTTGCTACAATAGTTGTATATCTGGAAATATTTTTTGATGTTTAATAACCATGCCTCAGCTTCCTCCCTTGTTCTAGATTCTCCATTAAAGGAAGATGGTTTAATTTTCTTAAACTCTCCTTCAAGGTGGTCTACTTGTTTTATTTTTCTATCCATTTTTGTTTTTCCCTCAGTTGAAGGTGTACCTTCAGACGAATTGTCTCATTTTTCTTCTTCAAGCCCAGAATTCTTGGAGGCCCTTTTGCTGACCTCTTCTTCATTGTTATCATTCTTTGGGATTTTCTTCGTCACTATACTACACAACATAACTTCATTTATCATTTTCGTCTTTGAAAACCTGGAACTCAACAATGAGTTTCCTCAGCGTTTCTAGAAATTCAGTAGGGGAGCTTCCGTCACTATTTTGTCTCTGATTTTAGGAAGTCTTTGTTCAAGATTCCCATCAAGTATGATTTTTGCGTCATCTTGTGCTGTCGTGATCAACACAAAACAGAAAAGGGTTTTTTGTTTGCAACAATAAAGGTTTTATTAGTTTTACATAAACAAAATTATGTGATAAGAAATGAGGTGGCCCCGTTCAAGGTCCAAGTTTTGTAACATTTTCTGTGATACCATATGTAATGTACCTCTAATTACCATAAAATAAAATAAAAATCTTTGGGGTCATAGACTCTCAAATTAAAGGCATACTTAACTCAAATCTTGTTACAAGGAGCTTAAGCACTTCTTCTTTCACATTAATAATTATCAAAGCTATTTTATAAGTGAAATTATAAGACTTTATCTCCTCCTCGAAACCTTGACTCCTTATAATCCTATAAGTGTTTTCTTTTATCCTAACCGCATGGGCTATACTCCTGTCCTTAGCAGACTATACATATATATACCAAAGTGTTTATGAAACAACCTACAGATATATGTCTAAAGTCAAAATACCATTGCGCCATAAAATATTTAGACATCAATTTATCTACATGTATATAGCTATTGCCTATTACATTGCGCCACCAAATATTTACGCAACATTTGATATGTATAAACATACTATTACCAAACATATTTCGCCATAAAACGTTTAAGCAATATCCTATATTTATATAAGTCCATTGCCAAATGTACTCCACCAACAAGGCCTACCATGAGATGAGTACTAAGAATGACCCTTGATAAACTTTGGAGTGGCCAATACATTTCTTCAGGTATGGGGGGCAGAGAACATAATGCGCTTCTTGCCATCAACATGGTCCTAGAACGTGTGAATTCTAGGCATGGAGACGATAGTTAAGAATCAAGTTCTCACCTCACCCTCTTAGGGACAACTGTCATTCTATTCGACTTAACTCTTGAGAAGAGGCTTACCTTTCCTTAATGGAATATCGATGAGTACGATGAACCCTAACCAAACTTAGAACAAGAAGACTGAACTGTCTGCCAAATCCATTTTCTATGGATTAAGGCAGGACTAACTTGGGATATGGTCGAGAAGGTTTAATGACCTTTCTGCCAGAGATTTTAAGACGTTTTGGAAACATCCCCTCGGGATTATCACGATCTTAAAGTGTCCCTCCGAAATCTAGCCACCTTACCATAGCTACAGTATTGTCTTACAGACCTCCATTAAGCATCCGTAGACTAGTAGATGGGCACTAGAACTATCATTTTCATTAGTCTTCTTTTGATATCATCTCTCTGTGCTACCTGCAAATAAGGTCAAGTTATCAAATATTCTCTATAACTTCTCAATGCTTAAGTAGTGGACTCTAAGATCATTTGGTTAGTTGCTTTTAGGAACCCTCTTTATTATAAAAAAATCATTTTGGTTGCTGAGTCGTTGGATGTGAAGGTTACTTGACAATCTAAAGCTTGAATAATGGAAAGGTTATGCATTTCTTGATGTATATGTTTTACTTTTCTTTTAGTTACAGTCACTGCATTCTTTGTTGTCTTAATGTATACGCCACCCCTCAATAGCTTTTAGTAAATGATATCTAGTTTATCCGAGGGAGGGTAGAGTCTCACGAAAGAATCCCTTCACGAAATGTACAAGGCGTTGTATAATTCCCTTCATCTCTGTCGTGGTCTCAATCGGTTGCATAGTGTTGAACTAAAGAACTCTCTGATTGTAGCATGTTAAGATAACTCTTCAATTCCAGCAAATCCCCTTGACATTTCTCAAATGTTATTTGTCATCTTCTCTATCCCTACAACTTGAACCGAGTAGCTAGGGTTTTCTCTATCAATCATTGAATTAATAATATATCCCTTGTAAATTGTTACTGGTGGGTCTATAACTCAACTATCAAGTAGATTTTGTCCCATGTGGAAATAAATAAGTTTACGCCGTCTTTGCACAGCACGCTTGTCCATTTTTGAAAGGTAGTCTAATATCGGCAGTTAGATATGTTTCTCGGTTCATAACACAAATTAATATACATTGTCCATGTATAAAGGGACTTAGTACATTGTCCATGTATAAAGGGACTTAGTATAGTTTCTCTGGCTATTCAGTATTTATGACTACTTTGTAAAGTTTTCCTTGTATTGCTTTAAATCGTTTTTCTCTTGATTTGATACACAACACTAATGATGGGCCCTGTTTGATGCGATGGTACCCATCAATGAGTTGTTGCCCCATCCATACTCGACCCTGACCGACTGTCCAGCCAAAAAATAAGGAAAGGTCATGTGAGTCGGGTCTGAAGTTAAGTAATGTCTTGGCATCATGTGTTAAATACATAATTATCATTCTTCTTCTTCAAGTTTAATAATAATAAATAAATAATAGTTAATGATTAATAATGAAGATATACTTTCCTGATGAAAGGTCACATCTCTTCATGCAAGGGAACCCATGTGTGGGAATATAAGGCCCTCATTTTCAGTATCAATCTTATTCATTATTATACTTTTATTATTCAATATATCATTTATTATCCTATATGGATATATTTATATTTCAAGTATTTTGGATTATTAACATATGAGTGAGGTTGGTTCACCACAATCAAGCAGTTGGATGCTTCAATGTTAAAGAATCTTACTCGGTGAAAAAAATGATGATATTTGGAGGAAATGTTGGGGGATTGATATGTGGTTGAAGGTAGGGACATTTCTATGGTTAATGACCCATGGAAAAATCCTAATCTATGACCATCTCATTTGTCATGGATTCTCAGGAACAGGACTAAATGTATTGTGTGGCGAGGATAGTGAAACCATGAAGAACCTATGAAACACTTGCATTTTCATACAAGTTATCTAAGATCAAGGAGCTAATGCTTTCAAGAAAACCGATAAGACGATGGACTCTATTAGGATTAATAACTTCTCTTGGAGTAGTCAAGGTTTTAAATTTCCCCTTATAAATAAAACTGGTAGTTATTTCTTGGCTAGTCAAGGTTTTAAATTTCCCCTTATAAATAAAACTGGTAGTTATTTCTTGGCTTCCTAGTGTAGAAGTTATGGAAGGAACATGATAGAAGTATTTTAAAATATAAGTATATTCATCTCTCAACTTTATGGTCTAGAATCAAGCAAGACATCATGGAGACAACAATCATAAGAAAATTGCATGAGACTGATGGTGGTTCCTACTTAATTGGTTAACCCCTACTTATATCCCCATCCCCACTCCCTTGACCTCCACTCCCCATTATTTCCTCCTCTCGTGGCTCTTGTCAAATTAAACTTTGACAATGCTTCTAAAGGAAACATAGGTCCAACTAGATTTGGTTGTGTTTTTAGAGATGACAGAAATAGTATTCTTCATATCTTTAATGGATTTATTGCTTCCAAACTAACAATGTAGTCGAAATACTTTAATGAATTTATTGGTTCCAAAACTAACAATGTAGTCGAAATATGGGGCCTGCTTAAAGGTATGAATATTTTTTGTGCCAAATGATACAATCATCATGGAGTGTGATTCTCTACATACCATTAACCTACTCGCTTTACTTTAGAACATATATTAACCGAGTAATATCTCTAACATTTAGAGTATTGTGTATATTCTCTATATTATCCTTGCTAACATCCATAATACAAGCCCTTTATTTCCCTCACATGTCAAAAGAGACGCTAATAAGATTGCAGATTGTCTCGCCAATGAAGGTATCTCTCATCACTCCCCCCCTTTGATCATAGTTGGGATGAACTGGCGAATGAATCCTTGCAATGATCATAGTTGGGATGAACTGGCGAATGAATCCTTGCAATATCAATGCCATTCCCTATCTCTTCTAGTTCAAAAGAACCGGGATGTGGTGGCATATGCTTATGTAGCCAAGCTAAGATGACAGGTGGCAGAGATGAGGGAAATTATTACATAGCAAGGGGGTTCATGCCTAATGGTTTTCCCTATTCTATCTCCCCGGTTCCTTTTCTCCGGACCAACTTCCCTACTCCGATTGTGAATGTGATATCTTCCGACCATGATTAGCATAAGACATCGCAGGATGAGAGGCAGTGCAATTTACTGGCTCCATCACTGCTTGATCATTATGAGTCCTTCAATGAATATTGATGAGTGGAATAGATATTTCCTGGTGGGTTTCATATCTGCGCATGGGGG
>ML800473.1:38144-50055 GCA_009831015.1 Picea engelmannii | reverse complement strand
ACTAAACCATTCTAGAAGGCTGTGTGAATGATACAGATGGTGTACAAAATAAAAGTAAACAAAGCAACAGTGCAGGCACATCATTCTGTAGCAAGTTCCTCGTCTCTGAAGATGGGACAAAATATTTTATGACTAAACCATTCTAGAAGGCAGTGTGAACGATACAGATGGTTGCATGCTAATTGTTTTGCACTCTCCCCATTTTTTAATTTATCGCAACAAATTACGCACATCACTTCATCACCATTTCCATTTTCCTCCCACACAATTATAACGTCCCGCAAACCATCCACTACTTCTACAGCATTACTACTTCCAACTTCATTCATCTCAAAGCTGATGATAATTTGATGTTTGAAATTGAAGTTATTCACCTTAAAAGATGATGGGTTGGCCAAAGCATATGTGTTTTATGTAAAGATCGTGAGGAAACCTCTACTCATATTTTCATTGCATGTTTGTACGCAACTCAGGTAATAAGGATCATCCAGAAGGAGCCCAAGATGACGTCTTCTTGGAACAATTCCTACCTGGAAGACTACTTGAAGGATTGGCTGGAAGACAAAGCTGTAAAACAATATGAAGGCATGCTAAGTTTCCTAGTTTCCAACATTTGGTGGGCTCGAAACTCAAGTATTTTCAAGAATAAGGAGATCCC
The DNA here is from genome assembly GCA_009831015.1 of Picea engelmannii. Classification (NCBI taxonomy): domain Eukaryota; kingdom Viridiplantae; phylum Streptophyta; class Pinopsida; order Pinales; family Pinaceae; genus Picea; species Picea engelmannii. The sequence goes on along the minus strand of ML800473.1, from coordinate 49,397 downwards.
TTAGAAAATCATTATTGATATCATTCTGAATTTGTGGAATTTGTGACAAATCTCAAGAGAAAAAATCGAGAATGTCATCCATATCTAAGCTGGACTTTGAGACTCCCTCATACTTTTTCGATGGGGCTAGTCAAGGTCGTCTGCCAATTTGTGGGGCCGGGTTTTTTTTATAGCTCAATAAAATCCATTTCCATAAAGTTTGTTATGCTTTAGGGAGAGGCACCAAAAACAGAGCATAATTCATTTCTCTACGAACTTTATTGAAGGCAACAATTAAAAAATTGGCGAAGAATCTGCAGATTATGTGAGACTAGAAGTTGGTAATCGATTGGGAATGTGAGAAGAATTTTGTTTCTGACCTAAGGCTAAATCCATTACTCCATGATATCAATCTTGCTTTCCAATCTTTTGATTGGCTCTTGTTCATCCATATTTATAAAGAACTGAATGTCAAATCTGATGCACTATCCAAGGAGAAATTGTCTCTCCACATGGGAGACCTGGGTTTCTATGAGTTTATCGATAATGTGGAGACCGAAGCCATGGAATTCCAACGGTAAAATCATGCTACAATTGGATTCAAATAGTGTGCTAATGATGTCTAGTTAGGACGATAGTATGGATGTATTTATGGTAAGTTGTAATAAGTAGAAAAATATGGACATGAGATAGTTTTGTAGATATTAGATATGATATATGCTATAAGAAGTGAAGATATAAGAACTAGTGGTCCTTCCTTTTCTGGGAAAAGAAACATGTATATTCATCCCTCTTGAATATAAAGACTATTTCTTTATATATATATATATATATATATATATAATTCCCTCTTCTTCTTGAATAAAGTTAAAAATGAAAATTAAGAATAAAGCCAAAAATCAAAATTAAGGTTATAATTAAAATTGATTAAAATGAATTTAAAGTGAAATTTGAAATTATGGCTATTATTAAAGTCCAAACTAAAATTAAAATATTAAATAAATTTTAGAGGAACCTTCTTAATTATAAAAATGGTTTTTTAGTTAAAATTTTACATTAATACAATCTTAAATTCTAGTTTTCTCTTCACAAATCACTAATTTTTAATGATTATGGACCACACTAATTTGGTTTGAAATGTTGAAATTATAATCATTTTGTGGAAGAATAAACTCTTGTACACTTACCTCTTTAAGGGAGAAATCTTGAAATGATCAATGTTCCAATACATTAATTAACAAGGCATAGTCTAAAAGTTCTAAGTTTTTTTACTTTTTCGAGTGATTACCACTGGAATCCGACAACTCAATTGTTGGCCAAATCACAATTTATAGTGCTCAAATCATGTTTCAGAATGCATAAATAGATTCAATGCCCTCATAAACCACTGAAATATGTATGTTGAACCATTGGAATCTGTCATTCTAACTATTTTTCTAAATCTTTGAACGATTTTTGGACAAAACCCAATGAAAAATATGTCCGACAAAAGGTAAAAATGTAAAACGTTAAGAGTACATCCATTAACAATATTTCACACATCCCAGAAGTAGGACTCTATCTATATTTAACTATTGGTGGCCCTGAAACTAATGAGTATGCCATATTTTATGTATTGCATAATAACTAACTAATAAACCTTAATTAATAATAATTAACAAAATATATCAATCTACATTACATTAAATGGTCATCATTCCTATCATATTATTAACTTTAACGGTCTTTTAAACATCATTAGTGGGATTCAACCAAAGAACACCTTAATTTTCTTTCTCATCCACCTTTGAATTGAGGAGGTGAAGGATTTCATAGAGTCAATGTTATAGCTTCCTCCCAAATAGTGATTTTAAGTCACTAATAGAGTCTAGATAGAGAAATATTCAGTCGGATACTTCAATAATGTGGTGCTCTTGGGCCAATGAGGCCACCTACTCGAGTGCCCACCTGGGGCGCATAAGTCAATCACCTAGGCACAACACTTCTTCACCTTTTGATGATGAATTAAATATATGTAAAATAAATGGTTCCCTTGGTATATAAGGTGAACCGGGACTAAAATAAAGTATTCTTACCTTTTCTTCTGAAGCTATGTGTCTTGGATGTTTTCTTTTCTGAGTTTGCATTTTACATTCACGACAGTTTTGTTTTTAGGGTTTTTAGGAGAATAACCAATGTGCCTTCCTTCATGGCTTCCTCTTGGTGACTCCATTTTCCATGCTTCCACCTCTCAGAGAAATCTTATCTCATTAGCTAGCCACTCTCTCAGGGAGAAAATCATTTCCTTCGAGTTTTCGAAGGCGAAAGGGAGAGCACACCAAATGGGTTTTGCACCCTTGCTGGTTTCTTCTTTGTGGGAATGAAGTGAGTTCGCCCTCTTCCATGGTTGTAGTGGGATTCTCCCACTAACCCCTAGAGGTCACTCTGATATCGCCAAAACCTCTTGGCCACTCTCTGCTCAGGTCGGTCTAGATCCCCATTTGCTTGGTCACCCAAACTAATGGTGTGCCCCTATTCAGATTTGTGCTCTTGAGGAAAGTTTTTTGTCAGAAGATGTTATAGGATAAATACGTGAGTGCGGACACAAACCAATCTCCCTAGATCCACCTAGATCTAGAAAAAAACAGGACAGAATGATACTCTTTCCCTAGATTTTAACTATTGAATGAACTAGGAGGCGAGAATCATCAACATACTCTATGATCGCTTCCTTGGGTCTTTGTTGTACCAATTTCGCTCCGATGCTCTTGCGCAGTCCAGACCAAGACAGTTCAAACCAATCGAAGTGAAAACAACTCAATATATTCAAGACTTAATCTATACATATGATCAAGGAGTTATGTAATAAAGTGCAATCAACTTTATGGGAAAGGGACACATTACTGTATTATATTGATAGAAAGTAAAACTTACAACCTGAGCCTTGATCTTGCAAGACTCCTTTCGATGGATCCTAGATCTGACACACACACTTGCTTATGCATGAAGAAAATCAACCACTTTTGATAACCTTGTTGGTTTCTCTAGCTGCTATAACATCAGTCCTTCATACAATCTTCCACTAATTCTCCAATCAATCTCTTGCTAGTTTGCTTCTAACCTTTTCCATGAGCATTCCCCTCAATATATAGGAGAGAATAGATTAGTTACTTGGATAAGAATGATCCTAAGATATCAGGAAAACCAGTACTTAGATGACCATTCGAAGGCCAACTCATCATTCTAGAAGATTCCCTTCTAGAAGGTTCAAGATTTTATCTTTTTCCTTCCTTTAGAAGATGTTCGCACCCTGATAGTTAGGTACAGTGCGAGCTTCTCGCACCCCATCTTAATGCAGCCTGCGAGAATCATGCATTCTCGCAGGAAAATATATAGGTAGCCTGCGAACCTCCCTTAAAAATATGATTTTTGGAAGCAGACAAATGTAACTTTTCTCAGGAAAGTGTTCTAGTGAAGATCTTGATTTCTCCATCATCATTACTTCATCATGACGACCAAAATTGTGGATAACAAAAGCGGAGATATGGATTGCCTGCTCACCTTCTCCTGTGGATCGCCTTCTTGGGCATATCAATTGGTATCAGAGCCTCAAGATCCATGGAAAAGCTTCTGATCTTAAAGATTGAACCAAATGTTTTTGGGGTTTTCATGAAATAATCCATAGTTTTCCCATTCCAAGGTTTCCATTTTATGAAAGAATCTCCACAGATATCATAATCCCCAAGGGTGCCCACATCTCCATTGCCACAGAGAGGAGTTCCACAGATCTAAAGCAATACATATCTCTCCCTCTAAACTAGTTCAAGCTCTGTTGCCTTAGGGTTTTGAGTCCTCTATTCTCAAAACAGAGTCATTTGTTTAGCATTGCAACCTAGGGGCACATTTTCTCTTCAGCTGGCCTCACAATGCCTCCACGCAAATATCCTTTAGCATTCAACTTATACTCCAACACATCAAATCCCGTCCAAGATCTTACCTCTATCCTCAATGGGCTGCTCAGAATGCGACAACAAAACAATCCAGATCCATTCTGGTTGGACACTCAAATCCAACTACCCAAGTTTGTTGGGCAAACGAATGGTGAAATGGTGGATTCTTGAATACATGTCCAGTCCTATCAACCAATTTAAATACATGTCCAAGCCTTACTGAGAAAAGAAAAATCCAGATTGTCGCCTTGCAATTAGAAGGACTCGTACAAAATTGGTGGGATACAGAGAAAGAGAAGACCACATTTGTGATAGAGATTGGGGATGCTCGAGAATCCTCTACTTCTCAACCCATCAAAACCAAGGCTCGACTTTTTGAAGCTTTGAGAAATCGGTTCCACCCACCTCGGTATGTGCAATCCTTATGGATCAAATGGCGCCAACTTCAACAACTCCCTTCACAAGGAGTGCACGACTACATATAATTATTTTGCAATATGTGCCTCTTACTTCATGTTCCATATTTGGAAGAGGTACTCATATTAAAATGTTTGGCTAGTTTTTTAATTCAATTCCGTCGAGAAGTAGAGCTATTTGAAAATCCAACTTTACATAAAAGGTTTGAGAGATCTTTGACTATAGAAAGGAAATTCTCTCCTAGAGGTCGTATACCTGAGTTCTTCCATTACACCGACCCCCCCACCTCTCAACCATCCAAATCCCATCCCTCAAACCTCTTTCCACCTCCTTAGACTCAAAACCCCACACCCAATACAACTACAATGACATACGAAACCCAAAGAAATGCTATCTATCTAGCCAAATCACGCCAATACAAAATTACCAAAGAAGGCTACACTTATATCTTAACTGCTGCGAAACCCAAACCCCCTTCTACCAAGGAAAAAATCCCACATGTACACTTAAACCAATGTCTCTCTCTCTGTTTGGTGCTCCCAATAACACCAAATAGTACAACGCACCCTGTTCCTGAAACTATGACTACCCTCCTCCATGAGTTTGTAGAGGTATTTCAACCTTTGGAGGGACTTCTCCCCTCCAACCACATTGACCATTCCATTCATCTCATCCCCATATCTAGCTTATCTAATTCCCCTACTTACCAGTTGGCCCAAATAGAAACAGAGGAAATGGAAAGACAACTGACCGAACTCATCAACTCTGGCCACATCCAACCTTCATCTTCTCCCCGTGCTTCTGTCGCCTTTGTCATCCCTAAACAAGATACCTCAGAAATGCGCCTTGTCACTGATTATCAAGCCTTGAACAAAGACACAATAAAAAACTGTTACCCCCTTCCCTGGATTGAGGAACTACTCAACACCCTCCAAGGAGCTAAGTGGTTTACTAAATTGGATTTGACATCTGGCTATCATCAAGTTCGAATAAACTCAGATGATGTTTGGAAAACAATGTTCAAGACCAAATTTGGTCTTTTTGAGTTGAAAGTCGTGCCTTTCGGTCTCACCAATGACCCAACCACTTTCATGAGGCTCATCAATGACATATTCAGAGCACATTTGGGTCGATTTGTGTTCATCTACTTATATGACATTCTCATCTTCAGTCGGACATGGGACACTCACATGCAACATGTCCGACAAGTTCTCCAAATTCTCCAAGAACACAAGTTCCAAGTTAAAGAGAAGAAATCATATTTTGGTCAGACTTCAGTCCCCTATCTTGAATTTGTGGTATCAAAGGGTATTCAACCAGATAAAAAACACATCCAAGCATTGAAACAATGGCCTCTACCTTCTTCAGCTAAGGAGTTGAAAAGCTTTTTGGGTGGAATCAATTTCTATCGTAAGTTCATTCCCTCTTTTTCAAATCTTGCTAGATCTTTGCTCAGCTCAAAGATTCCCTCTTCTCATCCCCTATTTTACATCTTCCATACCTCTCCCAACCCTTTGAGATTGAGTCTGACACCTCACAATATGTTATTGGTGTCATACTTAAACAAGAAGGACACCCCATTGCTTACCTCTCTAAAACCCTGTCTGAGGCAAAGGAAAATTATAGTACCTATGACAAGGAATTTTATAGTCTAGTGCAAGAACTCAAACAATGGAGGCATTATTTGTTGGGTAAAGAAACCATTCTGCATACCGACCACCACCCTTTGATTTTCATCAACTATCAATCGAATATTCAGTAACAAAGGTTCCTTAAATGGGCCTCCTACATTCAACAATTTCACTTAGTCATCAAATACAAGAAAGGCACTTCTAATAAAATTGTTGATTTGCTAAGTCAGCCTACCACTCGATTTCTTTCCATTCTAGAAGTGTGTTGTGATACTTATGACACATGGAAAGATCAATATGCTACTAACACCAAATTTCGAGAGATTTGTTAAGCTTTGCAAAGCCCTATAGTGATCAATTGGACCCCCTTCCTAGACTACACTATTCAGGATGGGTGGCTATATAAGTTGAATTTTCTATGCATTCCACACTCAGAAGACCACCTCTTGCTCATCAGGGAAGTGCATGCTTCATCATATGGGGACCACTTCAGGACCACAAATACCACCCAACATCTTCAACGCCATTTTCATTGGCCTTCCATGCAGCCTCAAGTTGAAAAAGTTACTAGAGCTTGTGCCTTATGCCCACAATCCAAGCCATCTAACAGGAATAATGGGTTGTATCAACCATTGTCTATTCCTTCTCGGCCTTGGGAGTCAATCTCAATGAAATTCCCTAGTGGAATTCCAACAACCTAAAAGAAACATGATGCAATCTGGGTAGTGGTATGTCGCTTAAGCAAAATGACACTTTTTATCCCATGCACAAAGACCACTACAATAGTGCAAACAACGGAACTCTACTTCCATCGTGTGTAGCCCCATTTTGGCCTCCCAAGTAGTATCATCTCAGAAAAAGATTCTCGCTTCCTCAATATATTTTGGAAGACCATATTGGCACTATTGGGGTGCCACCTCAAGTTTTCTACTGCATTCCATCGTCAAACGGATGGCCAAATAGAGGTTGTCAACACAGTCTTGGTGCATGCTCTTCGAACTCACTTTGGGCATAGAAAACAATGGAACAATTACTTACAAATTCTCTAGCATAACTACAACAAGGAAACACATTATTCTACAGGATTTTCACCTTTTGAAGTCTGCTTGGGCTTCCAACCAGCATCTCCAACCCAACTCCCACTCAATTGGGCTCCTCAAGGTACCTTCCATCAACAACAGGAACAACTGTCACCTCAACGATTTCTCCAACTAATTGCACAACGCCGTAGTGTAGTTACATCAATACTCAAAGCATCCCAAGATCATGCCAAATAGTGGCATGACAAACAAAGAACCTTCATGGTCTTTCAACCATGGGATCAAGTCTTGTTACACTTGGATAAGAAGCACTTCAAAGGCCACCATCACAAGCTTCTACCAATCAGATATTGTCCGTATACAATACTCGACAAGATTGGAGAAAATGCATATAGGTTGGATTTGCTACCACAAATGGGAATCCACAATGCTATTAATGTAAATCACTTAAAGTTATTTGAGCCTTCCCTCTTGGAAGAACCACTCACCATCACTCATCGAGTGGACAACATTCCCGATTTCCAACTCTGATCTGGGTTTTATGAGAAGAACGAAATGAATACAAATTATTAACAGGTGCTTAACAAAAAATAATAGAGATATAGTAAAATTGGTTTTCTATTCAATAACGAAATAAGATGAAACTATAAAATGCAGTAGAAACAAGATTGCTGGAATGGTGGTGGCCTATCTCTGGGAAGAGATGTGACGACAGCGCACATTCGCAAGAAGAAGGTTACAATGAGGCTCTGAAGGAATTTTTACAATAATAAAGAATTCCAAAAACCCTAGACATCCAAAAACCTAATCCTAGGAGATGAAGCGCCAAAAGTCATGTGGGCCCCATTTGGGTAAGCTAGTACATCAACTTCCCGGGGTTGTAACTTTTGCATACGATCTCCGTTTTAGGTGTGTGATATCCCGTTGGAAAGGTATAATTCAGGAGATTCATTTTGGGGTCTCAATCATGCCTTTGGATATCGTTTAGGATCTTGATACCGAAAAACCTTCATTTAGGCCCTCAAAATGACCCCGGAAGTAAAAACTACTAAAAATAGTAAATTGCCAAAAATGTCAGAAAACTGTGTTGAGCCAGTTGGAAAAGGTGGGAGGCTACCGATATCCATATGGATAAATCCTCCCTCCTTAGAAATAAATGGTCTCCATTGCGTTGAGGTCCCCCATTATATGAGGAAATTTATGTTGAATTTGGCCCCGGGTGAGCCACTTGCCTTGGTGCAGGAGTTTCCCTGCTTTGACAACTCGATAAAGATGGATACTTTGTTGTTGAGTTCCCTTGATCTTTCTGTTGACAATTTGATCATTAGATTCCTGTTGTATGAAGTCGGGTTTGAGCTCTGTTGGTGTCAGTTGTTCTACTACTTCTGAGGTGTCCAATAATGGTGGGAAATAAGGGCGAAGGAGATCCACGTTGAGCACTGGGTGCAGGCCAAGGAAAGGAGGAATGTTGAGCTCAAAATCGTTATCCCCCACAGCCTTGGTGATAGTGTACGGTCCATAAAGGAGTGGGCGGAGATTCTGATGGGGTCCTGTAAGGCATTCTTTCTGCAAGTGCAACCAAACTTTGTCGCCCACCTGAAACTTATGCGACACCAAATGTTGATCATGGCGTTGTTTGTACTTGTCATTGGACTTTTGTAGGATATCTTGAACCTATTGGCGGATGTGCTGGATCCGCTCAATGAACTAGGTGGCTTTGTCAGCTTCAGTTGGAGTAGGAGATGGGTTAGTAGAGGTGACTGCAAGGGGAAGTGCAACATCTATGGGACCAAATGGTTGGAATCCCAACCGCACTTGAAAGGGGATGTGGCTAGTTGAGCTATGCAAGGCTCGGTTGTAGCTATTCTAGACATAGGGAAGGCTCTCATCCCATGTGCGAGGGTTCTTTGAATTATACATGGAAAGGATATGCACAATCATTTGATTTACAACCTCGATTTGGCCATCTATCTGGGGGTGGAAGGCCGTGGATTTGGTGAACTTGGTGTCTAGCAGTGACCAGATGCTCGACCAGAATGTGATGAGAAATCGACTATCCCAATCTAAGACAATGGTTTGTGGGATTCCAAAATGTACCGAGACTCGTTCAAAGAAGATCTTGGCAGTGGCCTCTACTGTGATGCTCTTCTTGCAGGCAACCAGAATCGTCATCTTAGAAAAGTGATCAACAATCACAAAAACACAGTCATTTCCCCACTTGGTGGATGGGAGGCCCAACATGTAGTCCATTGAGATGGATTCCCATGGCCTGTCAGGAGTAGGAAGAGGGTTGTACAGGCCCTATTTCTTAGTGGCTGGTTTGGCAATAGCGTAGGCAGTGTAGGTCCTGATATACTTGTCGACCTCCTGTCGAAGTTTCGACCAGTAGAAATGTTTTTGTAGCATCACCACTATCTTTTCCACGCCGAAGTGTCCCGCCACCTGACTGTAGTGGGCTTCCCAGATCAACTTCACTTGCTCACTTGATGGAACATAGATATGGCCGAGACGACACAACAACCCATCCTGAAGATGGAAATTATCGACAACTGCATTTTCACCCAACATTTGGTAGGTGGTGGCGAAGTTAGGGTTTGTGTCATATATTTGGGGCCATCCAGATGTCTCATGGCCACAAGAGTCTAGAACCATGGTGAGTGTCGCGACTAGCGGTCTACTGAGGCAATCAAGGACGCGATTGGTTCTTCCTATTTTATACTTGATGTTGAGGTGGAATTGTTGCAAGTATGTGGATCACTTTTGATGGCGGTCATTATGTAGTTTTCCCTGTGTCTACATGAACTGCAATGGCTTATGATTAGTGTGGATGACTGTCTCCTTCCCAAGAATGTAATGTCTCCACTAGCGGCATGCTTGCACAATGGAGTACATTTCGTTATCATAAGTAGGGTACTTACGGACAATATCTAACAGCGTCTCACTATGATAGGCCACGGGGTAGCCATGCTAGGTGAGAACAGCACCCACAACATAGTCTGAAGCATCTATCTCGATCTCAAAGGGATGTTGCAGGTCTGGTAGTGAAAGTACTAGGGCTGTACACAAGCGTTGCTTCAAATCATCGAATGATTTTGTTGGGACCGGCCCCACGCAAATTTCACCTTACCACCACCCCTATTTATTTGGCTGAGGGCCCATGCAATATGGGAGAAACCCAACATGAACTTGCGGTAGAAATTAGTAAGTCCCAAGAAGATCCAAAGCTCAGTGATTGTTGTTGGGGCTGGCCAGTCACGGATGACTTGGATCTTGGATGGATCCACATGTACGCCATGCTAATCAATGATGTATCCTAGGTAATTGACCATGTCCATGCCAAAGGAGCATTTTTCCAGGTTTTCATATAGCTTGTGATACCACAAGGTGTGCATAACCTGCTGAATATGCTGCAAGTGTTCAACCCAAGTCTTGCTGTAAATTAGAATGTCATTCAGATACACCACTACAAAAGTATTGGTGAATGGTCGCAGGATATCGTCCATCATCCTCATGAAAGTGGTCGGATCATTTGTCAAACCAAAGGGCATGACCAACCATTCAAAAAGTCCTTCCTTTGACTTGAAGGCGGTCTTCCATACATCTGTCTGTTCTATCGGGACCTGGTGGTAGCCAGACTTCAGATTAATCTTACTAAAGTATTTGGCCCCCATGAGTTGATCAAGGAGGTCATCGATTCAGGGAATCGGGTATAGGTTTCTAACAGTGATTTTATTCAGAGCCCAGTAATCAATACAGAGTTGCTAGGTTCCATATTTCTTCTGTACCAACACGATTGGGCTCCTGCAAGGTGATGAGATGGCGCAGATGTGCCCCTTGTGGAGAAGTTCTTAGATCTATCACTTGATCTCCTCATTCTGTAATAAAGAGTGACGATAGACTAGCCCATTGGGAAGCGATGCGCCGGGGGTCAGATAATGGGGTGCTTGACCTGGCAGTGCAGAGGTACCCCTGTAGGTGAGGACAAGATATCTAAGTATTCTTCCATGACCTTATCTACCTACTTCTGTTGTGTGGAGAGGTCGATCACAGAGACCCTAGATGTGGCTGTGATCGTTCACTTATTCTGAGAGAAAATCACAAAGAAGACAAACTTCCTCGTATGAGAGATCACCTTCCTGCATTGCTTAGCAGAGATCAAGGAAATAGCACTAGGTGGGACTGCCTCAGGTATCCTGTACAATTTCATGTTCAAAGTAATAATAACACTACGAGGCCTAGACTCATATACAACATGAC
>ML800472.1:609684-622941 GCA_009831015.1 Picea engelmannii | reverse complement strand
GCTCCCTTAGAAGGGGCATCAGAGCGTTAGAACGCTCCTGAACAAGTCAAGGGAAGCGCCAACGCTTCAAATCTGAGCAGCGCTTCTACAAAGGGGTGGAGAAGCGTTATAACGCTTCTGAGGCATGGTAGAAGGACGGCGGTGCTCCTCAGGTAGTTTTAGGGGAGCGTTCCCCTTCCAAACTCTTGATTTAGAAGCCCTCTTAGGTGTTAAGAGATGTTTGACTCCAGTGAACCAGTTTCTTCCTTCAAACCAAGTATATAAGATGTTTCAAGCGTCTCTTTAGTGTCGTTGTTGCGATAACATGATTCAACAACATTCACGACACTCTATATTCAACTTGCGACACTTGCGACAAGTTGTAAGGGAGTTGCGACACTTGCGACAAGTGAGAGGCAATATGCGACACTTATCCAGTTGAGTGATTTTGATGTGTAACACTATCAACAACCATGAAAACACAGTCATTTCCCCTCTTGGGGGATGGGAGGCCTGACATGTAGTCCATGGAGATGGATTCCCATGGCTTGTCAGGAGTAGGAAGAGGGTTGTAGAGGCCCTATTGTTTAGTGGTCTATTTGGCAATAGAACAAGCGGTGCAGGACTTTATATACTTATCGACATATTGTCGAAGTTTCGACTAGTAGAAATGTTTTTGCAGCACTACCATTGTCATTTCAATGCCAAAGTGTCCTTCCACCCGACTGTAGTGAGATTCCCAAATCATCTTCACGCGCTCACTTGATGGAACATAGAGATGGCGTAGACGACACAACAGCCTGTCCTGAAGATGGAAATTAGCGACCACTGAGTTTTCTCCCAACATTTGGTAGGTGGTGAACAAGTCAGGGTCTGTCTCATAGAGGTGGGGCCATCCAGAGGTATCATGGCCACAAGATTCTAGCACCATGGTGAGTATCGTGACTAGAGGTCAGCTAAGGAAATCAACAACTCGGTTGGTACTTCATGTTTTATACTTGATGTTGAGGTGGAACTGTTGTAAGTATGTGGACCACTTTTGATGGTGGTCATTCTACAGTTTAACTTGGGTCTGCATGAACTATAGTGGCTTTTGATCAGTGTGGATGATTGTCTCCTTCCCCAGAATGTAATATCTCCACTGGAAATAGGCTTTCACAATGGAGTACATTTCTTTGTCGTAAGTAGGGTACTTACGAACAACATCTGATAGTTGTTATCCACAATTTTGGTCATTGTGATGGTGTTATGATAGTGTCATGATGATGAAATATCAAGCTCTTCCACAAGAACATTTTCCTGAGAAAGGTTACACTTATTAGTTTCCAAAAGTCATATTTTAAAGATAGTTCGCAGGCTACATATATACTCTCCTGCGAGGATGCTTGATTCCCGCAGGCCACTCTCATTTGGGGTGCGAACTTCTCGCATTGTACTCAAGGCTAGGGTGCGAACATGATCTTAAAGAAGGAAAATGGATAAGTTCTTGATCCTTCTAGAAGGGAATCTTCTAGAAGGATGAGTTGGCTTTCGAATGGTTGGCAAGATACTGACTTTCCAGATATATTGGGATCATTCCCTATCCAAGTAACTAATATATCTTCTCCTATATATTGAGGAGATGGCTCATGGAAAAGGTTAATCATAAGAAACCTAGCAAGAGATTGATTGGAGAATTATTAGAAGCCTGTATGGAGAATTGATGCTACAGCAGCAAGAGACTACAGCAAGGTCATCACAAGTGGTTGATTTTCTTCATGCATGAGCAAGTGTGTGTGTCAGAGCTAGAAGCCATCGAAAGGAGACCTATGACATCAAGGCTCACGTTGTAAGTTCCTCTTTCAATTAATCAATACAGTAATATGTCCCTTTCCCATAAAGATGATGTCACTTTATTACATGATTCCTTGATCACAYGTATAGACTAGCTATTGAATGTATTAATCTGCCTTTACTTTGATTGGTTTGTTCTGTCGTGATTTGAATGGAGCAAGAGCATCGAAGYGAAGCTTGGAACAACAAAGACTTAGGAAATCACTCATAAGGTATGTCCATATTCCTTCATCTCTTAGTTCACTCAATAGGCTAGATCTAGGGAAAGAGTAGTATTCTATCCTGCTTTGTTCTAGATCCAGTTGGATCTAGGGAGATTGGTTCATGTCCGCACTTACAGATTAATCCATAAACAATAGTGTCTCACTATGATACACCATGGGGTGGCTGTGTTGAGTGAGAACGATGCCCATGACATAGTCTAAAGAAACTGTCTCGATCTCAAAGGGATGTCACAGGTCGAGTAATGAAAGTACTGGGGATGAGCACAAACATTTATTCAAGTCATCGAAGGCTTGTTGTTGGGACAGGCCCCACAAAATGTTTTCCTTACCGCCACCACCGGTTACTTGGATGAGGGCCCATGTGATATCAGAAAATCCCAACATGAACCTGGGATATAAATTGGTGAGGCCCAAGAAGCCATGAATCACAGTGAGTGTGGTTGGGGTTGGCCAATCAAGGATGACCTGAGTCTTGGTTGGATAGACATGCACACCATGTTTATCAATGATGTATCCTAAGTAATGGACCTTGTCCATGTTGAAGGAGATTTTTTCCAAGTTTGCATATAGTTTGTTTTGTTGCAGGGTGTGAAGAACCTGTTGAATATGTTGCAAGTGTTGTTCCCAAGTCTTATTGTAGATGAGGATGTCATCCAGATACAACACTACAAAATTACTGGTGAAAGGTCACAGGATATCATCCATCATCCTCATAAAAGTTGTTGGAGCATTTATCAAACCAAAGGGCATGACCAACCATTCAAAAAGACCTTCTTTTGAATTGAATGTGGTATTCCATACATCTATATGTTATATTAGGACCTGGTGGTAGCCAGACTTCAGATCAATCTTACTAAAGTATTTGGCCCCCATGAGTTGATCAAGGAGGTCATCGATTGGAGGATTCGGGTACTGGTTTCAGACTGTGATTTTATTCAGGGCTTGGTAATCAATGCAGAGTCACCAGGTCCCTTCCTTCTTCTACACTAGTACAATTGGGCTCCCACAAGGTGATCAGTTGGGAAAGATGTGACCCTTGTGGAGAAGTTGTTGGATCTGTCTCTTGATCTCCTCATTTTATGACAGAGAGTGGTGGTAGGCTGGCCCATTGGGTAGTGGTTCTCCTAGGTTCAGATCATTGGCATGCATGACCTGGCAGTGCAGAGGTACCCCAGTAGGAGAGGAGAAGATATCTGAGTATTCTTCCATGACCTTATCCACTTGCTTATGTTCTGTGGAGAGATTGTTCGGGGAGGCCCTGGATGTGGCTGCGATATTTTTCTTACTTTGAGAGTGAATCACGAAGAATATAAGTTTCCCATTCTGAGAGATGCTCTTCCTACTTGAGCACCAAATGTCGCATTGAATGTTTGATACCCAACTTGGTGCATAGGGTATGGAAGATATTTGTGAAATCTAGCACTGCTTGGTCTCTTTCTTGCTGCAGTGTGGTTCATTTGGTATACAAGTCGTCATAACTTCCGACAGGGTAGTATTGTTCCTTAATAGCATCCCTGAAGGATTCCTAGGTGGTTTCGACTGTAAATAATGAGCTTTCCTCTGTTTCCTTATGCTCACAGAAAGTTTCCCACCAATCTTTGACATGGGGAACAACTTTGAGGAGTGCAAAAGTATTTTTTTATCTATTTGAAAAGTTATGGACAGAAAACTACCCTTCCAGTAAATTCAACCACTTGTATACAACATTTTCATTTATCTAACCTTCAAATATAGGAATATCGAAGTTGATTTGTACCTTGAAGGGGGCGATGCCTCCGCTCGAGGAAGATGTGTCGCCTGTTGGTAGCCTCCGAAGAATTTGCGTGAAACTATCCATCATCTCTTTCCTATGTTGTGAGAGGGATTCCTCAAGCAAAATTTTGAAAGGATCTCCTATCCTGTCATCTTTATTTTCTCATGCTATGAGAGGTCATTTGGGCCTGCGAGAGATTTTGTCCTCAAGAGAAACAATCTCGAGACCCAATTCTTTGTACCCTGACTTCATTCGGGACATGCATTAAGACGTCAAGGAGCAGACTGCTTTGATACCAATGATACAAATTTTATGACCATAACGAAAGGAATACAGATTATTAAAATATGCTTAACATAGAATAACAGAGATACAATAAAATTGGTTTTCTATTCAATAAGGAAATAAGATGAAACTGTAAAATGCAGTGGAAAACAAGCTTGTTGGAATGGTGGCGACTTCTCTCTAAGAAGAGATGTGAAGGTTGCTCTCATTCATAAGAATATGATTACAATGAGGCTCTGAGAACCCTTTTACAATAAACAGGAATGTCAAAAAACCCTATACATCCAAAAACCTAACCCTAGGAGATGAAGTGCCAAAAGTCATGTGGGCCCTGTTTGGGTAAGTCGGCACATCAACTTCCTGAGGTCATAACGTTTGCATATGATATTTGTTTTAGGCACACGATAGCTCGTTGGAAAGGTATATCCAAGGAATACACATTTTGTTTAGGGCCTCAAAACAGCCCCACAAGTCAAGTACCTGAAAACTAGGAAAAGAATCTACCAAACTAGAAAATTGCCAAAATGAACTAGTTGGAATAGGTGGGAGGCCACTGAAATCCATCTGGATCAACTAGAGACACTAATATCCTTAACTGAGCAGAAAATTAGTAAGATGTAGGAACCAACCTACTAGATACACCAATATCCTCAAGTGAGCATCAACTCAACAAGATGTAGGCACCGACCTATTAGAGAAACCAATCTCCTCAATTGAGCACCAGTTCAATAAGATATGTGTAGACACCAATCAAATATCTTCATACACGGAATAATTTTGACTTTACTTTCATGTTTCATTCCAAAGAAAATCCTTCAAAACCTAGAAAGCCTCATAACATCATTCCTAGAATGTAATCATTGATGATAACATCCACTAACAACAACATCCATTGATGGAAACATCCATTGATAGAAAAATCCACTAATGACAACATCCACTGATGACAAAATCCACTGAAGACAACATCCACTAATGGAAACATCACAACATATAAATAGTGCACACATTGGCATCACAGACCTTCAGTCCTTTATATCACACCTTGAGAATAAGAATGACCTCAAGAAAATCCCTTAGACTTCTCTTGCACACTTTTCAATCCCATAAATACTCCCCAACACATTTAGCACACCTCAAATCATGTCTACACACCTCAGAATTGATGTCTTTCTTGGTTACAATACAAATGCACACATCTATCCTATATTTATAGTAATTCAATCCACACTTTCAAGGCTGACCTATAAATATTGGTTGAGTCGACCTCAATTTTCTGGTTGGGTTGTCAAAAAAAAAAATCATATCTCCTCATTTATAGGAGTTAGAAGGATTTCCATATACTATTGGAAGGTTCTTAGAATATTTTTTCCAACCATATAACTTGTGCTCCAATTTGATTTAGGTATGTAGAGTGAAAATCCTTTCAAAGACAGGGTATCCAAACTTACCAAAAATAATACTTTCAACAATCTCCATATTGCAATATTTATCTTGGACATATGTAGGATTGTAATATTTATATTGGAAATATTGTAGGCTCCCCCTATCTTTGAAATCAATGACAACAATATTTACAACAAGATCCCCCTTTGTCATTTATGTCAACCCTTATCCAATTCTATAATACTCCCCTTGTTTGCAGTGCTCCTTGTGTCTACATTTCTTCCTCTGTCTACAACTTCTCCCACTTTGACATCAATGGAAACAGGATCCTCCCCCTAATATTGTGCTTCCCTTTACAAACGATATGAGAGATATATAATTCACATGCAACATTTTTCTCCTTTGACTTCATTGAGTATCACTTGAGGTTTTGTTTTCATTTGCCACTAATATTCATGCAGTCAATTTCCTTATCTCAGAACCTTTAGAATGAAATGTGAGATTGTAATATTGATCACACGTTTGTATGACACTTACAATATTATGCTTTAACCCTTCAACATACAAGACATTTTGTTTATTTGTCTTTGCATTGTCAAGACTAACAATAACTTTTCCAATTATCCTTGTAGAAGCATTATCAAAAGTAACACTTCCTCCTTTGTCTTCCTTCAAGGTGAGAAACTTGGTCTGGTCCCTTGTCATGTGTTTTGAACATCCACTATCAATGTACCATTAGTTCCCTTTATTTTGAGCATAAAGTGAAAGTCCACATTGTTCCTTCTTTGACTTGCTTCCTTTTCCACTCCCTGGTGTATTCTTATGTATGGTTAGTAAGAACATCTTCTTCTCTATTTTGTTTAGGAGAATTTATTATGTTTCTTCTACAGTGACGTTCTATGTTCCTATAGTTATTTCACTTATAACATTCAATATTGTAATCAAGTAGGGAAGAAAATGAATTTTAGTTTTTGTTAGCAAACCAATGAGAACTTATGGTTTTGTTTCTCACATAATCATCCTATGAGGTCTTATAAGAACCTCTAGTTCTATCTCTTAGATCGTAACTTTTTACATAAGCTCTACAATCAGTTTCCTTACGACCAAAATTATTGCAAGAAAAAAAATAGCCAAGAAATATATTTTGGTACCGATTTGTGAAAGGCCTTCTTGGTGGAACAACTCTTCTGAACTCATTGTTGTTATTATTGTGAGAAGAATCAGGTTTTTATTGGTCATGATTTCCTTTCCTACTATTTCTTTCATTGTTAATGGAGCCTTTGAGAATATTTTCATAGATTTAATAACTTTCTTCATTTTCATTTTTTGATGGATTTGTGACCTTAATACCTACATCTCCCTCGGGGATATTTTATTTTTTGTCATAGCCAATACCTTTCTTGATGAATGGAGACCTTTGGAAACTGAGAATATTCTCTAATATTTCAGTACTCTTTCCAAACTTCAAGCTTCTATTCAAATGATTGGTTGTTTTCTCTAGTTCCTTTCTTAAGGAAACAATTCCATCCTCTATCTTCTTGTAATTTTCTTCCTTTTCTTTCAACTTGCTTTTCACCACCTTTTTCTATCCTTTTTGCTTCTTCTAGTTGAGTCTTTAGGATGATAATTATTTTCTTTGTTTCTTCATGATCATGATTCTCCTCTTCATATTTCTACAATTGCTCTTTTTGCTTCTTTTTCTTAAGATTTTTTATTTTTTCTAAGGCACTGATGCGTTTTTCTTCAAGATCTTATTCTTTGAATCCATATTTTATATTTTATTATATTCATTTTTTTCATTAGCATGATTTGTTTCCATGGGTTTGGAGAGAGATTCTTGTTCATCATCACTATCTTCCCTTTCTACATATGGACACTTGGTATCAAAATGTCCTTTTCTGCCACACTTAAAGCATTTGAAGGGTAGCTTACCTTTGTATTTTTTGGGTCCTCCATTTATATTTCTCACAAATTGTGCTTCTTTTATCCTTGATTCACAACTGGAACAATCACCAAATCTCTCTTTACAAAAGTTTTGTATCTTGTACCAATTTTTTTTATTTGATGTACGCTTCATTACCTTGACAATCTTAGAATTTGATAGGCCACTCAAGATGGCATCTATTGATTTTTCATTGTTTTCACTTGACTCCTTCCCAACTTCATCTATATAACCTATTGTGACTGATTCTAAAATAACAAACCCAAGGGCCTGTAAATATATCTTCATTCTTATACTCCATGATGCATAGTTTGTTCCATCAAACAAATGAGCTCTATTTTTAGGGAGACCTTCCTTACAATCCATATGTGCTTAAGATTTTTCTAAAGGAACATGCTCTAATACCAATTGTTGAACTTATGCTTATACTAAGAGGGGGGGGTGAATCAGTATACAATATGCTTTACTTTATTTAACCATTCATCAATAATTCATTAGTTGAGAAACAATAATCACATATAGACTCAAATCACAATGCATAGAGTTTAACGTGGAAACCCTTGCGGGAGAAAACCATCACAACTTATATTTATAAATGTTTGTAGGCCCCAACCTACTAGAGACACCAACATCCTTAACTGAGCACCAAATAAACAATATGTAGGCACCAACCTACTAGAAACACCAATATCCTCAATTCAGCACCAATTTAATAAGATACGTGTAGACACCAACCCAATATCTTCATACATGGATTACTTCTAACTTCACTTGCATGCTTCATTCCAAATACAATCCTTCAAACCCTAGAAAGATTCATATCATAATTCCCATTATGTAATCATTTATGATAACATCCACTACTAAGAATGGCATCCACTGATGACAACATCACAACCTCAAAATAATGCACATGACAACATCATAGACCTTTAGTCCTTCATAGCGCACCTTCAAAAAAAGAAAGACCTCGAGAAAATCCCTTAGACTTATCTTGCACACCTTTAGATCCTAGAAATACACCCCAACACCTTTAGTGCACCTCAAATCACTTTTGTGTACCTTAGACTTGATCACTTGCTTTGTTCCACTACAAATCTGCACATCTATCTTGTATTTATAGTAATTATGTCCCCACTTTCAGGGATGATGATCTAAACTAGGGGGACACTGATACCAATATTTGCTTGGTTCTATGCCACTTGATAAGGTCATATTTAAGATAATTTTAATTTAACTTGATTCCATTAAATGTGAAATTGAAGTTCTTATGAAGACTTGAATCCAAATTGAATATAACTTGGTGAAATATGTTATTTTTCTCATAATCCATTAATTAATGCATTTAATAAAACATAATTACGGAAATAAATCATGCATACGGAAACATGAGATGAAATAAAAACAAATTACAAAAGATCACAATTGATAACAGAGTTCACTAGTATGGTTATGTCTCCAGATCCACTTGAAATATGAATCATTTCCATTGCTTCTCCCAATGTGGGGATGATTCTCCTTTATACAAGGGATACATTCTCCCATTAAGGGGCATAATTATCCTAAAACGGTCTTACATACAAACCACAAGCATGATTTATTGTTTCTCTCCTAAAATATCTCTCCAAAGAGTCTTGTTTCTCTCCTAAAAGATCTCTCCAAATAGTCTCCAAAGGGCCTCCACAATGGCCTCCAAAAATCTTCCCAAAGTGGTCTCCTACATGCCTCTCATAGCCTTCTGAAAAATCCTTCTTTCAATCTCTCCCAATAAAGGGGTTTAAATAATTTTTCCTAACTCCATAATCTAAAAAGGTAAGATCCATGAATTTAGGATCTAGTACCTACCCAATGAAAAAAATGAGAAAGACCCTTGACTTCCTCCTTGAGACTAGGAATTCGCTTGTAATAAAGTGAGGAAGAGTCCAAACCAACTCATGAGACCCTTAAATTCCTCCTTAAGACTAGGAAACTAATTTCCTCTTAAAACTAGGAAACTAATTTGTGAGTTGGATTCTTACATAAAACTAATTTCCCATTTTTACAAATAATACATGAGATTTACACTCACTCCAAGTGTTCCTCTTTTTCCTCCTTAAAATTAGGAAATTAATTTGTGAGTTGGATTCTCACAACTAATTTCCCATTTTTACAATAAAATAAATAATACATGAGTTTTTCCAACTCACTTCAAGTATTAATCATTTATTACAATTAAATCATTCATGATTAATTAATTATTCTTTGCCACTTATTATTAATTAGCATTTTAATGATATTTTTTATGGTATGCAAAGTAATAGTTCCATGTGTGGAGATCCTCCTAGATCATACCTCCCCACAAAAAGAACTTTTGGTCCTCCAAAAGCAAAGAGAGGAATTGTAACTTGAATATCCACAACTAACTTCTAGGAAGAGTCTTACACTTGACGGTGCACTTCCTGCTCCTCGATATGCATAACAAGTCTATGAAATCCACACCCTTATTCTCCTTCACCTTTGTACTTTGGAATGAGGATATCGATACAAATCTATAGCTGAAAATGCATAATCATGTTTTCAAAGCAATACCATACTTGTCATAGTTTATAAAAAACTCATGGACAAGTTTACAATGATTTCCCAAACATGCCTTAGACAAAACAACACCTTTCACTCAACAGTAGTTATAAGACCCATTACAATTTTTAGGCATAAGACAAATATCGCTCACTCAACAGTGGTTACACTACCTTTTACAATACAAAGGGACTGGATTCTCACAAGCATGTTGATCCAAGTGGATCCAAAACTGCTCGAAAATACTCAAATGCAAAAAAGGAGGATCTAGGAATGACCCAGAAGTCTCAGAAGGGTCCCTAGGTTCAGAAAAATGTTTAAAAATCAAAGTTCTCATAATTGGATAAAACCTACGCCATTGCATCCAGCTCGTTCTCCCGATTCCGGCCATATATTTATTTTCTCAAACGGAGCTCGTATGAAGAAGTTATGACACTCTGCAGTTTTTCGAAAACAACAACAAAAAAGTCAAAAAGTCAGCAAGTCGTACTGATGACGTCAACAGTACAGATGCTAAGGTCAGCATGACATGTGGCATCTTGAGAATGTGACACGTGGTAGGCCATACAGGTGACATGTGGCAGGTCGTATAGGTGATGACGCCATTAGTACAGATCATGACGTCAGCATGACACGTGGCAGGGCCGTACAGATGATGACATCAGCAGTACGGATGATGACACCAGCATGACACGTGGTAGGGTCGTACAGGTGATGACGTCAGTAGTACAGATGATGATGTCATCATGACATGTGGCAGGATGTACATGTGACATGTGGCAGGGTCGTACGAAAGATGACGTCATCTGTGCGGATGATGTCAGCAAAGCATGTGGCATCAGCCAATGAGAGGCTGACACGTGGCCCAATCAGAAGGTGCCACATGTCCCCTTCTAGAAGCCCAGCAGTTTGGCAGATTCAGCCAAATCTAGCAGATGTTTGCCAAATCTGGAGGAGGTTCACTAAATTTAGCGAACTAGTTAGCGAATCTGCTCATTTAGTTGGGAACGCAAAACGAGGCAAGGGGAGTTTGCAGATGCTTCATTGGAATCCGTGCCAGGAGATGACCTAGGTGACCTACTCAGAAATAGGTCGAATTTATACTCAAAAGTTGCAGAATTTCGAGAGGATTCTGAAGATGCTCTCCATTTCTTCATCAGAGTAGCTGAAAAGCAAAGTGCCTCCAGAAGAGGAGTGGCATGTTTTTCGAGACTGTATGGATCTGACAGGTAGAAGCTGCATTGGAATTCATGCCAGAAGGTGTCCCAGGCGACCTGCTTAGAAATAGGTCGACTTTATACTTAAAAGTTGCAGAATTTCGAGGGGATTCCAAATATGCTCTATGTTTTGTCATCAGAGTAGCCGAACAGAAAAGTGCCTACAGAGCCCATTTGATCGAGCCAAGCATCAAAAGTTGTAGAATGACATTTTCCAACCACCTATGATGTTTGTTTCTGCCCAAAATTGCAGATCTGAAAGTTGGTTTTTGAGAGCTCTTATGTAAGCCTTTTCTTTGTAATTTTTAAGCATTTGAGATTAATTAAAGAGCGGTCGCACTGTAGGAGTGGACCCAGAGATGTAGCCAGGAAGTCTGGTGAACTCCATTACCAAATCTTGTTCATAGATGGTTTGCTTACATGTTTATGTGATCATATGCTTGATTGATATTCTTTAATTTTGCATTACAAAGATGGTTAACAGTTAAAAATTTCACATGCAAATAATGGTTAAAAGATCTTGAATTTTAGATCAAGTTAAAATTTTCAGATCACATGTGGCAATGTCTCTCCTTTAAAGAGATGATCTACTCGAAAAACACAAGGGATAAGTTCTCACAAAAATGTGGCAATGTCTCTCCTACAAAGAGATGGTCTCTTCTAGAAAAGGATTATCTCTTATGATGAAAGATGATCTCACACACGTGGCATAAGATGGACTCTCTCACATACAGTGGAAAAGGTCCTCTTTGAACATACTTCTCATAATCAAGCATACACAACACCAACAGTTTCGTCTCATCATTCTACAACTTTTGACTGTAGACATTGTTGAATGATGTTGTCATTAATGACAAAGGATTATTGATTGATTGATGTCAAGGAATTGATCGATCCCAAAGGATGATTGAATGATGTCAAAGGTCAAAGGTTTGAAGTCAAATGGTTGATGTTGATTGATGTCAAATGAACAATGTCTTATCATAGTATATTGATGAAATATGTATTGTCTTTGATGTGAATCGATTGATGTCAAGTGGAATCATAGTCATATGATGAATATGGATCAATGAGTTTTCATTGATATGTCAGGCATAGATGAAGATGGATCGATGTGGTTTCATTGGTATATGATGCATTTTTGGATTGATGTAAATATGAATCATTATTGTCTTATCATGGTTCATAAGGTTCACATATGGATGAACTCCAAAGTGGTCCCCTTATGGTGAAATTGTTGGAAGATTGGTTGTTGTCATTGATGTCAACCCTAGTCATGGGTTTTGGACCGCAAGATTGATAAAGATATTTGGACATGAAGGAAAATGCACATGCATATATAACACCCATGAATGGATAGTACACATCATGTTGTTTCTGGTGGTATGTGGCACGTCACGTGGATCCTCATGGTTGAGGAGAAATGAATTTTTGAAGATGACAAAGTGAATTGAAGGAAGTACATGTAGGCCCTAAAGATAATTAAAGAAAATAATTACAAAATAAGAAAGTGTCAGATCAGCCCTAATGTTAAAATGAAGTGACATAAATGGTATAAATAAACATCATTATACATTCATTTTTATACAAGTTGAATTTCAGAGGAAATAAGAAGAAAAGAAGGTCGGATTTCAAGGGAGGATGAAGTCTTTTGGTGATGTGTTCTAAGGTATGTTATTTTCAGGTCATCTTACCATTTTTTCTATAACTTATTTTCTAGAATGACTCAGATGGTGAAATATCTATGGTATTGAGAAGACATATCAAGGTACCTCTGGTAAAAATTTCATCTCTTGATTCTCTATAATCATGGAGATACACTATGTGGAAGATAGGGTTTGTGACCAGTTCTGAAGCTAGTCAATAAACAAGTGTTCCGGGTAAAACAGTCATAACTTATTCATAGAGAATCCAAATGACATTGGAAAATTTTCATTGGAAAGTGTACGAAATGTAGTTTCTTGTGCGCAAGTTTCAGAATCATATGTTAAATATTGAGCGCAAGGCATTCTGTACAAGTTCGGTCTCCTAAATAGACCAGAATTGAATAAAGTCTACCATTCTTTCTATAACTTTTTTTGG
>ML800472.1:567399-602840 GCA_009831015.1 Picea engelmannii | reverse complement strand
GAAAATCATGAAGAAAAAATTATTCAACAAGAAAATGAGAATCTTAAAAAATTGAAGCATGTTGAGATTGAAAATAGCAAGCTCAAAGACACACAAAGAAAACTAAGAAGTGAATTGGGTAGTTGTGAAAATACAGTTGTAATATTGAAGAAACAATTAGAATACTTTGAGAAACTAAGAGAAGAAACCATTTCCTTGAAAACTCTACTTGAAGAAGAAAGAAGAATAGGAGAAGTAAGGAATGTCCAAATGAAGAAGAAAGAACAAGATTGTGAGAAACTTGAACAAGAAGTTGTCTCATTGAGGAAGAGCTTAAGAAGCTCTCAAGTGCCAAAAGACTTAACACATCTTGGATGCATGGGTGAAACTTCATACAAAGAAGATGAAAATACCAACAAGAAGGTTGAAGAAAGAGCTATACAGACAGTTGATGAGAAGTGGACCATGATACCAAAAAGAAGGAATGATTACAAAAGAGATGAATATCCAAGAAGACCTCCTACCTTCAGAAATCAAAGAAGCTTCAATCAGTATGAAGGAAACTATAGAAGCATAGATCATGAACCCAAATGGACTACATCACAAAGAAGCCCACTTACTCCAAGGTATCAAAATTTCTTTCTTGGTCATTGTTATACTTGCAAAATTTTTGGACATAAGGAAATTAATTGCAAAATCAATGAAAGGAACACATACGCAAGAAACATGAATGGTGTAAATAGAAGATATGGAAATAATCATGGATTTGTCAACATAAGTTATAATTCATTTTCCCCATTGATGGACAAAAATATTGCATGCTACAAATGTAATTATCTTGGTCACAAAACACGAGATTGCAGATATATGAATGAAGATGTCCCTATGCCAACCACAATATGGAGAAGAAAAGATATTCCAAACAATGAATATTGTTGAATAGCATTGACCACTGAAGAATGTAAAGAAGAAGATGAATGGTACATAGACAGTGAATTTTCTTCACACATGACAGGGGATCAAGACAAATTCATCAGCTTGAAGAGAAAGGGTGGCAATGTTGCATTTGGAGATGACTCATCTGCCAAAATACTTGGAGAAGGTGTAGTAGAGATTGGAAGAAAAAATGTAAAAGCAAAGAATGTTCTATTGGTTGAAGACTTGAATCATAATCTACTCAGTGTTAAGAAAATGTGTGATCAAGGATACACTCTTACGTTTGATACCCGAGAATGTAAAATCAGAGAAAATAATCAGGAAGATTGGTTGCAATTACAACAAGAATACCGAACAACATATACATCCTAGACATGAAGAAGAGAGAGAAGACATAAGCCACACAAAAGGATTCTAAGGAAGAAAAACTCCCAAAGACCAAAAATAAGGATGAAGTATTATTGAGTGCCACATGTTCAGGGGGAGCAACCCCAAATAAGAGAGTTACATTTTTTCCATTAAACTCAGGGCAAGAATTCCTAACCTTTGCCATTGATGTCAAGGGGGGAGATAAATTGGGATCATGATGATAGGGAGATCATGAGTGTTGCCATCAATGACAAAGGGGGAGATTGTTGGAAGATTGGTTGTCATCATTGATGTCAAACATAGTCATGGGTTTTGGACCACAAGATGGATAAAGGTATTTGTACATGAAGGACAATGCACATGCATATACAACACGAATGAATGGATAGTATACATCATGTTGTTTATAGTGGTATGTGGCATGTAATGTGGATCCTCATGGTTGAGGAGAAATGAATTTTTGAAGATAACAAAGTGAATTGAAGAAGGAAGTACATGTAGGCCCTAAAGATAATTAAAGAAAAGAATTACAAAATAAGAAAGTGTTAGGTTGGCCCTAATGTTAAAATGAAGTGACATAAATGGTATAAATAAACATCATTATACATTCATTTTAATACAAGTCTTTTGGTGATGTGTTCTAAGGTATGTTATTTTCAGGTCATCTTACCATTTTTTCTATAACTTTTTTTATAGAATGCTTGATATGGTGAAATCACTATGGTATTGAGAAGACATATCAAGGTACCTCTGGTAAAAATTTTAGCTCTTGATTCACTATAATTATGGAGATACACTCTGTGGATGATAGGGTTTGTGACCAGTTCTGAAGCTATTCAATAAACAGGTGTTCCGGGTAAAACAGTCATAACTTCTTCATAGAGAATACAAATGATGTGGGACAATTTTCATTGGAAATATTATGGACTATAGTTTATTTTTTGTGAGTTTCAGAATCGGATGTTAAATATTGAGCGTGGGGCATTATGTACAAGTTCGGTCTCGTGAATAGACCAGAATTGAATTAAGTCTACCATTATTTCTATAACTTCTTTTTGGGGAGGATTCAAGGAGCGAAACTTGGAGGAGTTTTAGAGAATACATTGAGTAATATTATATACAGGATCAGAGTACTCTAAGAATTGAAGAATTGCAGAAATTGAAGAAGTCTCAGGAAGCATTATCAGGTTCTATGTGATGATTGGTTGATGGTGATGATTTAATGTAAAGTTTTATTATCTCTCATATATTATTGGGTGGAAGTAAGGGGCAAGGATGGAGAGTTCAACTCTCTCTTGATATTGGAGGATTGTATCTTTCTCTTGGAGGTTTATCCCTCCCTTTACATTTGAAAGATGTAGCTACCTTTAGAAGTCATTACTTCCTTTGAACAATAACTATTGATTATTTCTCATATATTGTGCATGGTGTATTGTGGTGTATTGGTGTAACTCTTATACTATTGCTCATTGCTAATTATGTATAGTTGAATGGTTTAAGTATAAGTTGAAAAAGGTTTTAAATTTTACTTGATACTGATTCACCCCCCTCTCAATACCAATAGAAATCCCTCATGGGAAGACTCTTTACGGTTGAGTTATCCTAGAAGTATGGTTGGAGAACCCATGTTTAAATGTGGAATAATGAGATGAATATCAGTGAATTTGTCAGTGGAACTATCCTATATGGATAGTTCTTGTCATACCATTTCTAGTGGTATGTGGAATGTCACATAACTCCTCATGGTTTGAGAGTTATGGCCTTACGAAGTTGGAGGACCCTCATATGTAGGCTTGAAGCCCCAAAAGGACAAAGAAGTCAAAGATATTGCAAAGAAGAAATTATTATTTAAATGGTAAAGTAAAGTGACAAACTCAAGGAGGATTATTTAAATAATAAAGTGAAGTGACAAAATCAAAGAATATTATTTAAATGATAAAGTGAGGTGACAAAGTCAAGGAGGAATATTTAAATGATAACGTAATAGAGAACTTTCTAAATATGGAAATTGGTTAACCATAAAATGAGGAAAATGGGTTAAGTGACCTAAAATATGCTTCTAAGGAAGCTACTTGGAGAGTATAAATAAGAGGCAAGGGTCTCTTTTTAAAATATATCTCTTGAGAAGGTATTGAAGATTTATTTTGAGAGAGAGAGTGTATGGAGGATCTTATGGACGCATCAAAGCTTTTGTAAGTATGAGATCTTGATGACAAAAATTTTGCAAGTTCAGAAACCCTATTTTATGAGGTATACACTGGTTGTAGTGAGCCAGGGAATATACATACACGGTCTGAATGAGGACAGGGCGCGTACAGTGGATGAAGTCATGAAGACTTGTGTGTGAGATGGTGCGAGACTCTTGAAGACTAAAGCAGGTTCCAGATTTGCATTCTATGGGCTTAGATATGCCATAAAAATTCTGGTATGGTTACATTGTTTTCTTGATGGATACTCCTGCTTGTTGTGTAGTGAATTCTTAAGGAATTCTTATTATGGTTGTTGTTATGTGGTTTGTGTTGGCTGATAGAGTGAGAAACACTCTTATCATTTAGTACTAATATGATTTCCATAATATGTTGATGGCTTATACATTATTGAGTAGCATTCATATTGTATGGTTGAGGAGCATGAGTAAGTTTCCCTAGAGATTGGATGTGTTGTGATTGGTTATGGGTCAAATTGGATAGTGAAAAACATAAGAGAATGTGATTGAAGGTTGCAGAGGATCTGAGTTTATATTGAAGAGAAAAACCTAAGTACTCAAATGTGATATGCAGGTTGTAGTACAGACTGGTCATGTCCATACGCGAGTTGTACTACTGGTAGGGCACATACATATGCATGTTGCACTACCAACAGGTAGTGTACCTGTTGACAGATTGGCATCTATTGAGTATTGTTGCCTCATCTTAGTTGGTGTTTAGGGTGTAAGCTGAGTCTTTCATAATAGAGTTGGTTCTCTTGTAAAGTTGTACTTTATTCAGTTGTTGTTGATAACCCAAGGATTATAGTCCGTAATAAAAAAAAAAATTGTACATACAAATTGTGTTTCTTGTGTTCCTTGTGGTGATGATTTGTTGATGATATATTGTTGATATCTGTTGCTAATATATGTTCACATTTAACTGATTATAAATGACAAAAATAATTAATGAGTAAATGGTGATTTCTAATAAATGAGTTATGTGAAAGGGAAGTTTTGGTAAAAAGAGCCCTACACTGTTCACCCCCCCCCTTTCAGTGTAGTTGTTGTGTCCAACAATTGGTATCAGAGCGGGCCTTCACTATAAGCCTTAACAAGCTTGGAGTAGATCCATAGACACACAAATGGATGATGAAGTTCCAATCCTTTATGAGGAAAACTATTCTACTTGGAGAATAGAAATGAGAGTGCATTTGAAAGACATAGGAGCGGGTATTTGGAAGGCAGCTATTGGTGGATCAGTTTCCTTGAAGAACAAGTCAATGTTTGCATATCAAAGGGAAGGAAAGAAGAATGATGTATTATCTCTCAAGACCATTCTTAGTGGACTCTCAAGTCCTATCAAAGAGGGCATGGGACAATGCACTTCCACCAAGGATCTATGGATAAATCTAGAGGAGACATACCAAAGAAGAAAGGAAGATATTGAAGACAACTCCATCAAGATCAATGAAGGCAAAGAATATCCAAAAACTCTTGATTGCATTATTTATAAATGTGATGATCTTGAAGACATTTCAAATGAAGATAAATAATCATGTGATTATGTTGGCAAAACGGAAGACATTTCAATTGAAGATAAAGAATCACGTGATGATGTTGGCAAACAGGAAGATATTGAAAATATTTCAAATGAAGGTAAAGAATCTTCAAAACCCCTTGATTGCAATAATTCAAAATGTGACGATGTTGACTATTTCTCTACAAGTGAAGAAGAAAATCTAGAAATAGTTTCTGTAGAGTTTGATGGTAGTTATCCCATCAAAATAATAGAATAAGAACTATGAAAACTTAAAAAAAAAGTTGAAGGGGGTCTATATGAAGACAAATCCAATCATTACTATATAGACTATAGCTATCTTTCCGATAACACTAAATTTTTTCTTAAGAAGAGTCAAAGGCACATCTTGAAGTTAAAGGAAATGCTCAAAGAACAAGAAGAAAGCAATAAGACTCAATTAGAATAAAAGGAAGAAGAGATCACAAGACTAAAGAATGAAAAAGAAGATAAGAAGGTAGATTATGAGATTAGCAAAAGTCTTGAAATTATTGTCCATCTCAAGACCCAAATTGAAGAAGCCAAAATGGTAGAGGAACTATTGAAGTATCAAGTAAATGAAAAGAAAGAGTCATGCCATAAGTTAGAAGCTGAAGTTGTTGATCTAAGAAAGAAAGTAGAGAAGTCAAACAAATTCTTGAATAACTCACAAATCTTGAATGACATCTTGGAAAATCAAAGATCACCAAATGATAAATCAGGTCGTGGATACAAGAGAGAGGCTACACATGTTGAAGAAAGCACCTCAAACAAGAATGAAGTAAGTCCCTCACGCCCAAAGGATGAAGATAATGTTGCAAGTCAACCATCTACACAAGGGAAGGAAAGTTTCAAAAGAACAAAGAAAGGAAAACATCAAGAAGTCATCCTTACACCTCAAAGAAGATGGACACCAAATCAAAGGTATAAAAGTATTTTTCATGGTCAATGTTATTCATGTAAGGAATATGGTCACAAAGATTTGTAATGAAAATCTTATGGAAGATTTCATAACACCATAAGGTGTTGGAGATGTGATCAATTAGGACACATTGTTGTCCACTGTCACAACATGAGATGCTACAGTTGTAGTGGATTTGGCCACAAATCCCATGATTGTTGGAACACAAGAAGAAAGTCCATGATGAGGACTACATATAG
Source organism: Picea engelmannii (assembly GCA_009831015.1). NCBI lineage: Eukaryota > Viridiplantae > Streptophyta > Pinopsida > Pinales > Pinaceae > Picea > Picea engelmannii. The sequence continues at coordinate 596,652 of ML800472.1, read as the reverse complement.
CATGACTAGAAGAAGGAATGAAGTAAGTAATGAAGACATATTTGAAAATATGGAAGCTCAGAGCTCAAGTTATGAGAAGCAGGGACACCTTCAGAAGTGGGTGAAGAAGACTAAACAACCAGAGCATAATGGAATCCTTAAGAGAAACTCAAGTGTGTCATCTACTGAAGCATACACATGTGACAATGGTAAAAGTTGTGTACATACACAGGATGACCTTGAATAGGTCGTGTACATATGTGAGATGTCTATGCAGCAGGCCTCCTATATGTGGTAAATACTTGGGAAAAAGTCTATGCACATGGGTTGCAGATTGATGTGATGGTATAACTCTATTTTGCAGGGTCTAACATAGTTTGTTGCAGGTTTTGACATTGTTTGTTGTAGGTTTTCATGATTACATATTGGATTATGTATGGTGATGATATATAATGAAAGGATACCTTGGATGCATGGCACTAACCCATGAGTATGGATTGAGGAATTTTCTATTGAAGAACAATGTTGGTTATGACAGTGAAGTTATGGCACTTTTTCTATGAGATATATCATGATGATGATAGCTAGAAATGTCATTGATCTACTGAGGCACGCGTCTAGTACACATTGATTTCTTAAGTATTTGTTGTAGTGAATGGAGGATTGAGGTTGATCTATTTGAGGCACATGATTTACATGTTGGTAGAGGCATATGGTTGATACATTCCATTAATGATATATTTTGACACGTTGTATGGTATTGATATACATGATTGATGCACATGGGTGTTGTGCATGGTTGGCATACAATTTGGTACATAATGTACTTGGTTGATGTATTATTCATGATTCTCTATTTCACTGTTGACATATCTTTTGTTTCATGATATGGCACGATTTTTTATGCATGGACAGGTCCAATGATTGTCATAGAAAGAGTTGTTGATCTATGTTCTGGTTAAGGAGTAGCATATTGCAGTGGTAGAATATTGTTCATATTGCAGCGAAGATAGGGGGAGACATATCCATAGGGGGAGTCATTCTTCTTCGCATGATTCTAGGAGTATATATTTATCATATGCATACTTGGTAAAATAGCCCTATACTTGGAGAAAAATCACAGAGGCATAGTTCCAGGGGGAGCATTGGTCACAAGGGGAGCATGAGCGATATATATTCAACATTACATAAGAGTGATATCCCTTTCTCAAAAGGGGAGATATTATTCATAGGAAGATCAAAGGAATTTAGACAGGGGAAGCATCCCCAAGGAGAGTTCAGGCAGGGGGAGCATCCCCAAGGAGAGAACTACCCTTTAGCATTGATGTCAAAGGGGGAGAGATAGTCACATTGATGTGATTGATATGACTATGTATGTAAGCAATGTCTTGTCTACATGTTGCCATCAATGATTGGTGTTGACATCAATGTTGGTATTTCCATCAATGCCAAAGGGGGATATAATTGAATCATGTTGTCATTGATGCCAAAGGATGATTGAATGATGTCAAAGGTCAAAGGTTTGAAGTCAAATGATTGATGTTGATTGATGTCAAATGAACATTGTCTTATCATAGTATATTGATGAAGTATGTATTGTCCTTGATATGAATGGATTGATTTCAAGTGGAATCATAGTCATATGATGAATATGGATCAATGAGTTGTCATTGATATGTCAGGCATAGATGAAGATGGATCGATGTGGTTTCATTCGTATATGATGCATTTTTGGATTGATGTAAAGATGAATCATTATTGTCTTATCATGGTTGATAAGGTGTACAAATGGATGAACTCCAAAGTAGTCCCTTATGGTGAAATCCCTCATGGGAAGATGCTTTATGGTTGAGTTATCCTAGAAGTATGGTTGGACAATTGTTACACATTATTTTTATCATCCCTATGATTGTTAATGATGTAAACCTATCTGTAGTCTTCAGAGGGTTCAGTGGCCTGAGTTCCTGAAGAAAGAAGGGAGAAGAACTTTTCCTGAGAAAATAAGTTGCATTTTCCTTTATGAAAACCCTATTAAAGATGATTTTCACATGCTGCACTATGGCTAGGGTGCGAGAATGCCTGATTCTCATAGGTTGTGGGTTGTGAGACGTTCGTAGGTTGCTCTATAAGCACGGTGAGAGAATTCTCATACATGGGAAAAACAAGCATCTTCTCGATGCTTCTAGAAAAAGAAACTTTCATGGTGAGGTGGCATCCAAATGGTTTGGATCTTACTCACTTTCATGATTTAGTGGGATCATCCTAACCTCCTCACCTTATCCTCTTCAACCTATAAAAGGATAGGATCTCTCATGGAGAAAGTTAGATTTGTATATTTTGGGATTGGCTTGGATGAGATTAGCTTTTGGGATTAGCTTGGATTGGATTGAGCTTTGGAGATTGTTAGCTTGGCTAGATGAGCCATTTTGTCAAGATAGATTGTGAATATTATCAGATCTATGCTCTCAGAATTATTGGAGTGCAAGTGTGTGGGGAACGAAGGACAGTTGGAAGGGACCTTACGACATCAAGGCCATGGTTGTAATCTCTCTTTCACATTTAATATGATGCATTAATATGATTCTTTCCTATAAATCTTGTTGTGTTTTATTGTATGATTCCTTGATCACATACATAGGTTTATATTGAGTTTATGATATTACTATCACTTTGGTTGGTTGCATTCTTTTGTAGGATCATCATTGTATGAGTGTTGGAATGGAGCTAGGATGGAGATAGTGAGAGGAAACAATGTTTAAACGGTATGTCACCTATCCCTCTTTAGTTAGTAAATTCAATATTTAAAACTTAAGAAAAGCATAATGTTCTTGTGTGTTTTTTTCTAGATCTAGGTGGATCTAAGGAGATCAATTAGTTTCCACACCTACCGATTTATCTGATAACAAAATGGGCGACCATATTGGGGAATGGATTGTTTCCTAGTTAGTCTAGTTTCCCTTGCTTTGATTGCTTGATTTATGGTCTCTGAGTGTGTGGGAGATCCATACAGACTCTCTGGATCTGAAATTTCACTCAAAATTTTTGTCCTTTTTCTAATGTTTTCTTGATTTCCAACCTTCTCACACTATACCTCTCTGTGGCCTGCAAGAATCATTGATGTTTGCACCCTACTGTTCAGTTTAGTGCGACCTTCTCACACCCTGCTTGTATCTAGACTGTAAGAATCCCTAATTATCGCACTATACCCCACTACCAGGCTGCGAACTCATTTGTAAAAGTTTTGGATTAGGTCTTCCTGTCCTTTTGATGCCCAATTTTTCTTTGATCAGCTGGATTGAACTTTTGGAGCCTATATTGATCTGTTTACAGTCTGCTTGACATTCTTTGAGTTTCTTTGATCCATCTTTTCTTTGTATGATTTTTGGTTTTGAAGGATTAGTCTCTTTCTTTGAGTGTCTTTCAATTACAAAGCCTGTGTTTTCTTTAGAATTGTTTAGGGAAATATAATATTTCTTATGAATAGTTTGCTTTAAAAGAAAAATTTTAGTTTGGCTTTCTTTGTTTCAAGAAAGTTCATTATTGCTTTTAGTGAAATTTTTGAAACAAAAAGACTTAATTTCTTTCTTTATATTGGATTGGGGGCATCCTTTCATTTGAAGTAGCGGAATTGCATGGCATTTTTTGATCTTAAATTATGAAAACATTTCCCCCTCATGGCCCGGGGGGGGGGGGATGTTGTCGCAAGAGTTGACTCTAGGCTGTAATAGAGCCAAGCCTTAGCACATTTTTAAAAGAAAAATCTATTTGTTGTTCAGAGCTTGACTTGGATTGCAGCAAGCCAATCCCTAAAAATTGATTTAGAATGTACTTCCGACCTAATACACTCAGAAGAGTTCTCTCAATAGCCAAGGGCTCTTTACTCAGGAATATTCAGTAATCACAGTAAGAAGGCCAGATTTCTTATCAGAGAAGATTTTTTATAAGGTTGGGGGTTGCACAGATTTAAAAATACCTATTGGACAATGGAGTCAAGTGAAAACCAAAGGAAAGAGATAATAACAATGATCGTATTACTTGCAGAAAATGAGGCAAAGTAAGTTTATCTTTTAGTAATCGATAATCATGATATGGTAGTAGAAAAGTAAAGGAAAAGACCATCATAGTGAAAGCATCTAACAGGGATGAATTTTCACTACAACGTTAGAGGAAAAAGACTAAAGATTAATAACTAGGTGTAGAGCACTAATATTGATTGAATTCTGACTAGCTATCATTGAAACACAACACATATCAATTGTGTGTAAGGAGCATGTAAAATGAATTCCAAACAAATTTTAACTCAGTCGGTAAAGGAAGAGATAAACAGTATGAATATAAGAAAACATAAAACATATTGAAAGAATCGACTGTGATGAATCACACACTATCAAGTGAACATGTCCCTTCTGTATTACTCCATTCCAGGTTTTCAAAATAACTTTGCATTCAAAAGGGGCTCTCCACAAAAGAGGTTTTCCCCTACCCCCCACTTTTTTCATTACAATGGATGAACCTTTATATAAATTCCTTCTCTCAAGGATGTTGAATCCATGTCATAGGATAGCTAACTGAAAATGAACTAACTTCAACCGTCTTTAACTAATCATAACAGTAATCCAAACTAATTTAAAAGCACAAACAAAATCCTAATTTCCGAACTGTTTATAACAGTGTATGCATTTGATTCGCCTCCTTGCGCAAAAATCTCTGAAGTTGTCGGGAATTCATAATGAATAACCAGATCAATATTAGAAATATCAAGACCATGGATAGCTACATCAGTAGCAATCAGCGCGTTAAAGCATCCCTTCGCAAAATCTAGCAAGAGTCTTCTCTCGCTGATTCAGTAAAATATCACCATGCAAAAATTCATAGGAAAGGACACGACCCAGTGCCATTGACAGACTATCAACATCTCACTTTGTTTGATTTAAAATGATAATTTAAATATTTCCTCGAAAGCCTCTGCACCTAGATAGGCATTGTAGCAGAAAAAGCATACTCTGGCATTTTTTCGGCAACCTCTCCACAATCACCTCAACGTCTTCATCAAATCTCACCTTAAGTATCTGGTCAGCCTCATCCAAAACAATAAACTATACTTCTGACAAAACTAGTGCACCTCGATTGCTCAGATCAATAATGCGACCAGGTGTTCCGACAACAATATCTAAACCTTTTCCATGAACATTGATTTGACTCATTATAGGTAAACCCCCATAATAGAAAAGAGTATCTAGGCCTGGAGAAAATTCTTTATCAACCTGTTTTGCAAGTTCTCGTGTTGGAGCCAAAACGAGTGCCAAGGGATATGACCCATGCTCATTTTTACGGTTGAATGATTTTGTCCAGAATTAGGATTCCAAAGGCGAGAGTCTTTCCTGTTCGATTAAGTATCTTTTTAACACTTGGAAAGCATAGCTCCAATCCTCCATCCTTGCTTCTTGAAGGGTTGCAATATGTAACTATATCATCTAGCATAGTTAGTACGATGATCATTGTTGTTACAGAGTGTTTCTGTATCGCATTCAAAGGAGAAGTTGCTTCAAACTTGGGTATAAAGACATGGCATCCTCCTGCCATTAAAAGGGCCAATGCTGGAGAGATTCCCCCTATTGTTCCAGCGTTTATACTTAAGGCTTAGAAGTACAGTGTCTAGGCATCTGAAAGTGTGTAAAGGGTGGAGAAGAGAGAAACATCAACCTTCGGCTAAGGAAACTAGGGAAGATTTTGACGTTGGCGTTGTCTAGCTTCCAACTGTTCCTGGGTAGTTATATCATGTTCAATCACTGCCCATGAACATTCGAGTTCAACCTAGGTAGTAGCTGTTTTAAGAATAGTGTCAAAAATATTTAAGGCAATGTGTGTTTGATTTGATAATCCGGGTTCGATGTTGGGCTGTGTCAGCATAGGGACAGTCATGGAGGAACAGTAAAATAAGAAAAACTTCAGAGAAAATTAAGTGTTGTCTCAATTCAGTCGTATAAAAGAGAATTTACGGTTTCGAATAAAACGGGGTGCAAATCAAAGGCTCTTTCCCGTAACTGAGTTATATATTAATAAAAAGTATGAGGTGGGAGAAAAACATTTAGTTGTCTATAGATTAAGGCTCCTATCAAGGGAGAATATCACGTATAAACAGAAGAGGAAAATTGCAAGGAAATAACCCGATGAAGCATAAAATATATATGGACTTCTGAAAGTGTTGACTGGTCTTACACCTGCTGATAGCTAATACAGAGGAAAAACAGTAAAAAATTATAGAAAACCAGAATTCATTCACTATAGTAGTGGTTATACTAAATTATAACGAATCATTCATCAGTTATGAATATGAAATGAAATGAAATATGAGATACAAGAGAACAAACTCATAACACAGTCGTGACGAAATTGAGAATCTTCAGATTTGCTTTGTATTAACTCTCAAAAATGTAAAAACTATGTTATAATCGACACAGAAAGGTCCAACCTCTTTTCTTTCTTTCTATGGTATATTTATACAGTTTTACAATAAGACGAAATCTCAATCGTTACAAAAATTTCAGTTATGGTAGGGAGGAGAGAAATCGCTCCATTTCTTCTTCTCTGTCTTCACTTGGTGCGAGACGTTTGTCCTCGTGCATGCTCGGTATAGGTGACACATCTTTCAACCAGCTGAGATATCAGCCTCGACAGTTCCGCTTGACAGCTGGATTCAAAAAAGTAACATTCTCGGGCTAACTGTGGCAGCCTGTCTTCCATCTGTCTGTCTATGATGTCGATAGCACATAATTGCACGCTTGGTTTAATCATACATTTGTCTATTTTGACTATGTCTGCCATAGTCACTTAGGAAATCTCAGACGAATCCCTTTCCTCTTTTTCCTATAGATCAAGCGAGATTTTTTCCATATTCATTTGAATCAACGCCTCGGCATTACCCCCGCTATCAATGCCTAGCAGATTTCCATCTACAGAACTGAAGGCCTCTTCTAAGGAATTCGTTAACTTTTTGGCTTGCATCTTGCCTTCCGCGATGTTGTGCTCCCATTCTTTCAATAGAATGTTTCCTCTGGTCTTCTCCGAAATGGTGAACCTGGGCGTGCTTCCTGAATCCCCGCTATTTGTGGCTATCACAGCCTCTTGGAAGGCAACCCATGCTGCTCCAACTTCCCTTTCTCTAGCAATTAAATTCTCCAAAACCTGATTTACCAGCAAGCAGGTATCCCGAATCTCCTCTACCTTGCCGAGTAAATTTCGTTGGGACGCAGAGACTCTGCCCCGAATCTCCATCACCTGGGATTGAAACATCCCGATATCTATCACTTTGCTTTCGGCGATTTCCACCCTATCCTGCAGCTGTTGGATCAAATCTTTTTGCTGACTCGCTTGCATCTGACCATCCCGAACCACTAGCTGTGCTTGCTTAAGCTTAGTCTTGAGTAGCTCTATCTTGTTCTTATCGGCCAACCTGACCTGCTCTATTCCTACGCTCACCTGGTCTTTGGCAGTCTCTGTTGTTGTGGCTAGTTTGGCTTCAAGGGTCTTGATGAATCGATTTTTTCGTTTAAGCTGGTTTTTCAAAAGCCCGACTGAAAATTGATTTGCCGAGGCATATGCTCCTAATGTCCCTGCTATTTCAGTCATGAATTGTTCGTTCTTCTTGTCTTTTCCATCAGTTATAACTTTGTATTTCTTGGTCATTGACTCTCCTTCCTAATAAAATTCCGTTTTTACCACTGCCTTTCTCTTCTTATCGAAGAAAAAATCATTCGGAGGGAGTTCTTCTACCCTTATAGGCCTCAAATCTTCATTGAAGATCCATCCTACTATTAGAACCCTATATAATAGGGGAATCAGTATTCTAACTATATCTATCTATTTCAGGCATTATGCTTTTTCTCATGACACATAGTGAAGGCTGCAGAAAGTGCTTGATTATGATCAAGCATAAGCCAATAACCTTGCACGCAAGCTTCAAAGCATGTTAAAATGCCGGTGCATTTTGGGCAAGAAAATATGAATAGCTGGTTTGGATGGAAAAAAGCGATACATGGCTAAGTTTTTGGTTTTGTTTTTAACCTGAAACTTTGAACTTATTAGTCTAATTTGGCCTTTTTTTTAAAGTCTAAATTAGTTCTCGGCCTTATCACAGGTTTTTGGTTTGGCTTGCTTAAACTTTTGATTAAAAAAATATGTTGGCCCAAGGCCAAGCTCAACACCGAGAGTTTTTCTTTATATCTGGAGTCACACATCTGCATCAACAACAACACAAGTCACTCACCAAAGAAAACAACATCCAAGCCAACTCCCAACACAAGTAAAGCCAATACAAGGCACCCAAGTGCCATGTACCAAGTCATATGAAGGAGGAGCCCACAAAGGTTTTGTATATTACTCAACACATCGAATAATGGTGGGATCGTTCGCATATATCGACACCTATATGAGAAATAAAAATTATATATGCAGTGTTGACCAAGTGTCAAACGTGAAATCCTCACACAGTCAGCTATGAGTTTACAAATGAAAATTGTGTTCAGTACAGTTCACCAAAATCCAAACTGAGCCGACAGATGTTTAATATTAATTGTATAGATCCGAGTTTTGATTACTCTGTTTGATGCCCCTGTCCTTGATCCAACACCTGTTGCGTTAATTGGGCAAATTGGCATTTTCACAAGGCATTCAAAGACATACATTCACTTCAAAACTGAGTGTGAAGTGGAATTCAATAATGCCACTGATTCTGAAGAGAAGGGATTGTAAATTGTATGCAATAAGTTTAAAGAGGAAGTCCATGTCCCTGCATTAAAGGCGAAACCACTAGCTGAAGGAGAGGAACTTCTAAAGATATCGGATATGCTAGATTGGGCACAGCCTGCATTTTCTGGGATGAAGCAACTCAACAGAGTGCAAATAAAAGTATATAAAGATTCCCTGTTTACGCCTGAGAATTTGCTTTTGTGTGCACCCACGGGTGTTGGGAAGACTAATGTTGTCATGTTAACCATACTTCAACAGATTGCTCTCAATATGGGTGTAGATGGTTCTGTTGATTTGAGCAAGTTAAAAGTTGTTTATGTTGCACCTATGAAAGCATTGGTTGCAGAAATAGTTGGGAACTTGTCTAACCGTCTGCAATTCTCAAGGATCATGTTGTATCGATCCATCGTGTTGTGTGAAGTCCAGATGGTTCTTTGTTTGGAGTAGCTTATTTGAAACACATAGTGCACACATATTCCTTCCATGTTGATAATGACTTGCGGAAACATTTGGAGATTGATGGTCATGTTGGAGGTGTAAATGACCTTGCTTTCTCACATCCCAACAAGCAATTGTGTATTATTACCTGTGGTGATGACAAAACTGTAAAGGTATGGGATGTTGTTACTAGTGCAAGGCAATATACTTTTGAAGGTCATGAAGCACCGATGTATTCTGTATGCCCCCATTATAAAGAAAACATTCAATTTGTCTTTTCAATGGCTGTCGATGGCAAGATACAGGCTTGGTTATATGATCTGATGGGTTCAAAGGGTTGATTATGATGATCCCGGTCAGTGGGGCACTACAATGGCTTATAGTGCTGATGGGGCAAGGATTTTCTCATGTGAAACCAAATCTTGGAAGAGAAAATGCCTTGTCTAGCTTGCAACAAGAGGTCCTTAAAGAGGAATGCATGCAAACAACAATCTGCAATAATTTTGAAGATTTGTCTTTATCTAGAATCCATTGGTGTCATGGACTTGTGTTATGGTTTGAAACGGGTTTTACAAGCAGGTTTTGCAAGGAGATACCTACCGTGCTCTCAACATCTCCTTATAACCCCAAAACACATTGGTTGCAGAGAATTCTTACTTTCAAAGAGCCAATTTCTCTGTCCTCGTGTACAACTACCAAGGTAAGTAGCTCCATGCAGGTAATAGGTACAGAGTCCTCACCCACTTCTTGTATAAAAGGTCGTCTTAGTATTGCACGGAGCTTCAGACATCACAGTATTGACATTTCAATTGAGACTATGGCAGTTGGTGCTGGTGATCAGGTTAGGGTATGGCCTGAGCAGATATTTAGCACAAGTGGCACTTTCCATCATGGCATTTGAATTATAGTTGAGTGTTTACAGGAGCAAGCCAACAAGAAAAAGATCATCTCCAGAATCCGAGGTAGCAGTTAGATAGAGGTGGTAGAGTATCCTATTTTGAGGCATATCATTTCGAATGCAGCTGGCAGTCAAGACCCAAATTCTGCCAAAACAAATGAGGCAGATCCAGAATCCAAGGCCAGCAAAATGACAGATGCCCCAGATTTTATGGCGAAGATCCCCAACAACTCAACATTCATTTCCAGCAGTTCCAGAATTCGAGAGACCTATCGAACTTTCTCAAAATAGTTGTTATTTACATTTTTATTTGATTTTGTTTCTAGGAGACCATCTGTGACATGTGTCAAGAGGATTGTAACTTCTTTTCTATTTTTAGAAAGCAGAGTTAAAGCTCAAATCTTTTGAAGACTGAGGGAATTTTTGTATATAGGCAGATGTAAAAGACAAACAGAGGGTTTGACCTATGAGGGTGTAATTTTCTTTGCTGGACCATGGGCTTTGCCATTCCAGAAAACTTTTTTGTAATCTTTAAATGATCAATCAGTAATGGGCATGCTTTTTACAGGATTCTTGTGCGGATGTATTGGTGGCGTTTCTTTCTCTGTTAAGTATTTTTCCTGTCATCTTTTCACTTGATTTCAATTATTATTGTCAGAAGATAATAATAGAGAAAAATTTATTGTAAAATACTCTGCATCTGATCTTGTGATAATCTTTATGTTTTCTCCTCTAAAAAGCTCAGTTTATGAATTCTTAACTGCTAATTTGCTCGCTTTTTCCTCCCCTAGTTCTTCCTCAAATCAACACCATTCAAGCTTAATTCGATCCAACACTTCCACTACCTTTCCCTGTGTAAGAAATTTGTCTAGATCTAAGAGTGAATCACATATTTAAGTGTAGAGCCCATTTGCCCAATGGCCCTCCTTGCTGTCCCAAAACAACTATTTAAAAACCCCAACCCCATACTTTCATAGCTAGCATGATATCTATCCTATTACAAACCAATTTTAAATCATACAGAGAGAGCCCTCTCTGAGTCTTGGAGGGCTAGATCCAGACTCCAAGTGGTTTGAGGTTACCTCTATGACTGCCTCTGCATCCTTGGGCAAATTACAAAGCGTTAACATTTTGGTGACTCCACTAGGGACAAAGATTTCGAGTTCTCCAGAAAATATATCAAGTTCAGATTCGACTTCTGATGGTGAACAGAAGCCAAACACAGGAAGGTTGTACCATTCACCTGGCGACTCCATTGTTCAAGATCCCGAGATTCAAAGTTCACAAGTGACTTCACTGCTAAAGAATCCAGATTTCAAATCCTTGATGATGTTTCAAGATGACAGGGTATGTGGCAAATCCTATATCTTGTGAAGCCATAGAAGAATTCAAGGGTAAGTTAGCAAAACTTCACATTGATGAAGACTTTTTAACAACTGTGTTTCGTATTTTGGAATCGAGCAAATTTTCCCCTAGAAGTAAAATTTGTTTTCTTGAGATAGTTATTGAAAAGTTCGAAAATGATATTAAACTTTTGGATTCTCAAATTCAGTCATATAATTTCCTAGATCTCAAAGAATTCTTGGAAAATCTTCCTTCTCCAAAGCAAGAGGAAATCGTACTACCTGTTGATTTGTAGATTGATGATGATTATGTTTTCAAGTATAAGGTTGAAGTTGTAAATGCAGGGTTTAATTTTGAAAATACAATTGATCAACTAGTCATAGAAGATCTAGGAACGAATATCATGCATCATGCTTTAATTGATCCTATAGCAGATTACATGGAGGTCCATGTTAGCTCGAGTTTTCAAACATGTGTTCTCTATAACGACTAAATATGTCACCAGTTTCCAGTACATATTTCAGTTTTTATTTTCATCAAGCATGATGAAGAAGCCCAATCATGGGATCAATTGTTGGGTTGGCTTCATTAGCACTTTTTCATTACCTGATTGAAGCAGTAACTGTTAGCAAAATAGGGTAGGTAGGAATGTGTCAATAAGCTCAATAGGATGAGCATCTTTTCTTTTTCATCTCTTCATGGTTTTATTTTCAGTTTACAGTTTGGGGGCAGCCCAATGATCAGCTGGTCTGCGAAATTCAGAGTTATATGGATTCTAGACATCTCCCTCGGAGCTATCTTCCCCAGGTGGAGCCTATGTTAGAACCATATATAATAGGGGAATCAGTATTCTGACTATATCTATCTATTTCAGACATTATGCTTTTGATCATGACACATAGTGAAGGCAGCAGAAAGTGCTCGATTCTGCTCAAGCATAAGCCAAGAACCTTACACGCGAGCTTCAAAGCATGTTAAAATGCCGGTGCATTTTGGGCAAGAAAATATGAATAGTTGGTTTGGATGGCAAAAAGTGATACATGGCTAAGTTTTTGGTTTTGTTTTTAACCTGAAACTTTGAACTTATTAGTCTAATTTGGCCTTTTTTTTTAAGTCTAAATTAGTTCTCGGCCTTATCACAGGTTTTTGGTTTGGTTTGCTTAAAATTTTGATTAAAAAAATATGTTGGCCCAAGGCCAAGCTCAACACCGAGAGTTTTTCTTTATATCTAGAGCCACGTATCTGCATCAACAACAACACAAGTCACTCACCAAAGAAAACAACATCCAAGCCAACACCCAACACAAGTAAATCCAAGACAAGGCACCCAAGTGCCATGTACCAAGTCATATGAAGGAGGAGCCCACAAAGGTTTTCTATATTACTCAATGCATCGAATAATGGTGGGATCGTTCGCATATATCGACACCTATATGAGAAATAAAAATTATATATGCAGTGTTGACCAAGTGTCAAACGTGAAATCCTCACATAGTCAACTATGAGTTTACAAATGACAACTGTGTTCATTATAGTTCACCAAAATCCAAACTGAGCTGACAGTCGTTTAATATTAATTGTATAGATCTGAGTTTTGATTACTCCATTTGATGCCCMTGTCCTTGATCCAACACCTGTTGCGGTAATTGGGAAAATTGGCATTTTCACAAGGCATTCAAAGACATACATTCACTTCACAACTGAGTGTGAAGTGGAATTCAATAATGCCACCGATTCTGAAGAGAAGGGATTGGAAATTGTATGCAATAAGTTTAAAGAGGAAGTCCATGTCCCTGCATTAAAGGCGAAACCACTAGCTGAAGGAGAGGAACTTCTGAAGATATTGGATATGCCAGATTGGGCACAGCTTGCATTTTCTGGGATGAAGCAACTCAACAAAGTGCAGAGAAAAGTATATAAGGCTCCCCTGTTTATGCTTGAGAATTTTCTTTTGTGTGCACCCACGGGTGCTGGGAAGACTAATGTTTCCATGTTAACCATACTTCAACAAATTGCTCTCAATATGGGTTCAAATGGTTCTGTTGATTTGAGCAAGTTAAAATTTGTTTATGTTGCACCTATGAAAGCGTTGGTTGCAGAAATAGTTGGGAACTTGTCTAATCGGCTGCAATTCTCAAGGATCATGTTGTATCGATCCATCGTGTTGTGTGAAGTCCAAATGGTTCTTTGTTTGGAGTAGATTATTCGAAACACTTAGTGCACACATATTCCTTCCATGTTGATAATGAATTGCGGCAACATTTGGAGATTGATGCTCATGTTGGAAGTGAAATGACCTTGCTTTCTCACATCCCAACAAGCAATTGTGTATTATTACCTGTGGTGATGACAAAACTGTAAAGGTATGGGATGCTGTTATTGGTACAAGGCAATATACTTTTGAAGGTCATGAAGCACCGGTGTATTCTGTATGCCCCCATTATAAAGAAAACATTCAATTTGTCTTTTCAACGGCTGTCGATGGCAAGATACAGGCTTGGTTATATGATTTGATGGGTTCAAAGGGTTGATTATGATGCTCCCGGTTAGTGGGGCACTAAAATGGCTTATAGTGATGATGGGACAAGCATTTTCTCATGTGAAACCAAATCTTGGAAGAGAAAATTCCTTGTCTGGCTTGCAACAAGAGGTCCTTAAAGAGGAATGCATGCAAACAACAATCTGCAATAATTTTGAAGATTTGTCTTTATCTAGCATCCATTGGTGTCATGGACTTGTGTTATGGTTTGAAATGGGTTTTACAAGCAGGTTTTGCAAGGAGATACCTATCGTGCTCTCAACATCTCCTTATAACCCCAAAACACATTGGTCACAGACACTTCTTACTTTCAAAGAGCCAATTTCTATATCCTCGTGTACAGCTACCAAGGTAAGAAACTCCATGCAGGTAATAGGTACAGAGTCCTCACCCGCTTCTTGTATAAAAGGTCGTCTTAGTATTGCATGGAGCTTCAGACATCACAGTATTGACATTTCAGTTGAGACTATGGCAGTTGGTGTTGGTCATCAGGTTAGGGTATGGCCTGTGCAGATATTTAGCACAAGTGGTACTTTCCATCATGGCATTCGAATTATAGTTGAGCGTTTACAGGAGCAAGCCAACAAGAAAAAGATCATCTCCAGAATCTGAGGTAGCAGTTAGACAGAGGTGGCAGAGTATCCTGTTTTGAGGCATATCATTTCGAATACAGTTGGCAGTCAAGACCCAAATTTCGCCAAAACAAATGAGGCAGATCCAGAATCCGAGGCCAACAAAATGACAGATGGCCCAAAGTTTATGGCAAAGATCCCCAACAACTCAACATTCATTTCCAGCAGTTCTAGAATTCGAGAGACCTATCGAACTTTCTCAAATTAGTTGTTATTTACATTTTTATTTGATTTTGTTTCTGGGAGACCATCTGTGACATGTGTCAAGAGGATTGTAACTTCTTTTCTATTTTTAGAAAGCAGAGTTAAAGCTCGAATCTTTTGAAGACTGAGGGAATTTTTGTATATAGGCAGATGTAAAAGACAAATAGAGGGTTCAACCTATGAGGGTGTAATTTTCTTTGTTGGACCATGGGCTTTTCCATTCCAGAAAACTTTTCTGTAATCTTTAAATGATCAATCAGTAATGGGCATTCTTTTTACAGGATTCTTGTGCGGATGTATTGGTGGCATTTCTTTCTCTGTTAAATATTTTTCATGTCATCTTTTCACTTGCTTTAAATTATTATTGTCAGAAGATAATAACGGAGCAAAATTTATTGTAAAATACTCTGCATATGATCTTGTGATAATCTTTATGTTTTCTCCTCTAAAAAGCTCAGTTTATGAATTCTTAATTGCTCATTTGCTCGCTTTTTCCTCCCCTAGTTCTTCATGAAATCAACACCATTCGAACTTAATTCGATCCAACACTTCCACTACCTTGCCCTGTGTAAGAGCTTTGTCTAGATCGGAGAGTGAATCACATATTTAAGCGTAGACCCCATTTGCCTAATGGCCCTCCTTGTTGTCCCAAAACAACTATTTAAAAACCCCAACCCCATACTTTCATAGCTAGCATGATATCTATCCTATTACAAACCAAGTTTAAATCATACAGAGAGAGCCCTCTCTGAGTCTTGGAAGGTTAGATCCAGACTCCAAGTGGTTTGAAGTTACCTCTATGACTGCCTCCGCAGCCTTGGGCAAATTACAGAGCATTAACACCTGCATCAATATTTCCCTGAGTCAACTGCAAGGGAGTAACTGATGTGATAGGTTCTCCGACCTGCTTTGCTGATTTCCCCGGAGTAGTAACCAGACTCTGCTTCTTCGGAGGGTCGAGAGTATTTATTTCTGCTTTCAGACTCTTGGTTTTCTCTCCCTCGTCCTGGTGTTTTTATTGATCGGGATTCACATCCTTAGAGCCTTCGGCATCCTTTTGTTTGACCTCTGTCATAGCTGGACTCTCACCCTGGAACACCGCAGGAAGACAACTGTGTCGATGTTCTTGGAACTTCAGAACATCAGCTCTTTCCTCAGGTACCAAGGTTTGTATCCGAGATAGGATCTCGGCATAGGACCTTGCACCTCAGAAAATGTCATCCGAGGGTGAATTCTCGTGCTCAAATCTCTTGAGCCCGCAACTGGCCAAATGATTTCTCACCACCCTTTGTGGATCGTGCTTCTTGTATTCAATGAGGACCAAATTTAGGTCTTCCAGGGCTGCTGCCTCGGCGTTGGCATGCTCGAAATCTAATAAATAATAAGAATTTAAATGAACAGGAAAAGGTGGCCATACCTTCTTTGAATATCCTTTAAGCTCCTTGCTTATACCACCGATTACTGTTTGTCTGGTAACCTCACGACAAGCCAACTTGTTGGGAATGAACAATGGCAATGCATGTAGGGGAACAGAAGCCCCAAAAACCCTGAGGTATGAAAATTCAGATTCTACATACAAGTATGCTATGCTGCTCAGATTTGTTACTATATTGTCTGATATTCTAGGTGGCGGGTGGCCAAAAATAGTGACATGTAGGGGCACCATCACCCAGTTGAAGATTTCATATCCAAAATTTGCCGCTTTGTTTTCCCATAATTTTGAATGATAGACGTGTATGGGCTCATCTTCTATTGGAGTCCAACTCCATCTCATTAAGGGAAATGGTGTCAAAAAACACACGATGTCCATAATGTATGTAGACATGAAAAATGAAGACGCCTTTCCACCCTCTTTCTGCGCCTGATACTCTGTGATTCGACTGGTCAAGCTATCGGACAACATTTTTTCCCAGTCAAAGGAACTACCTTCAGCGACCTGAAACATTAGAGGTACCCACGGAAGAAAACAATGTGAGGTGTCCTCTCTCCCATACAACCTACATGTCATCATGGCAACATACTTGTACTATGTCTCTAAGGAAGCTATTGAATATATGCCGTGGCTATCAGCCCTGAACTTTGTGGCGTGCAAAACCCAATCTCTTATTAAACTGGACATGGTTTTATCATACTGTATGCATTCCTTCTGCTTGAACTCGTCCAAGAATTCAGTGCCATATGTATAGTCGAACGTTGTGGGCAACTTATACATGGCTTGTAGATGTTCTGGCCTGAAAGTCCCAATGGTGACTTTCTTCTCATTCATGATGGTTCTGGTCGGTATGTCCACATGGTCCAATGTCCATTGGACCATATCATAATATGGCAGTAGTCATGGATTGGCTGCTACTTTGTGCATTATGGATTGGATGACGGTCTTATACTTGGTGGTTATATCATCTTTTTCATTATCGCTGGAGTCATCAGAATAATCCACCAATTCCACCTACATAACATCTGAAATGAACGACCAATTCAGGACTGAGTTGATACTTCGAGGCGAAGTATCAGCAACGTTGTCCGAGCCTTGTCCCGAAACCTCAACACTAGCTTTGGATGCTTTTCGCAGAGCCATGGCTGGGGATTGTTTTAGGTCTTCTACGATAGAAATACGTATACATACAGAAGTCAGCTTGCTCAGAGATAATGTTCTCTGCGTAATATGAAAATGCATTTGTTATAATGAACCACAGATCTTATATATATTCGAAAACTCAGTACCTTTTAGAACAAGTCTGTCAAATCAAGTTTAGAAATAAATTTTTCCATAAAAATCCGATCCTATATTCATCGATTTGCCCTATTTCCTCATTAATGTCATAAATTTTTTGGCAGTTTAAAATGTCAGTTGGTGTATGGAAATAATAAGGCTACCTCGTTATATCGAGGATATGTATTGATTTATCTTAATTAATCCAGTTTTACCAACGTTAATCAATATTTCGGTACTCGTTATATCGGGGATTTTACTTTAACACTTTGAACCTCTAACACCCGAGACTGTGACGATCGATTTTGGTTAATAAAAAATGTAATCATGATTAGGGGCTCAATTAATTTCATAATTATTATATTCACCATATCGTGACTCAGAGCTTCCAAAATAAGTTTCCGAGAGGTTTGCATGCCGAGCTGCGAAACCGCGAGATCGCGATAATACGACTTAATTAAAAGGGAAGATAAGCTCAGATTTAGTGATTAATTAATTACGTTTATATCCTTATCGTGACTTTGTGATTCGGGGCTGAGACCGTGTAACTTTTAAAAAATAAAACGCCGAGTGGCGAATTGCTAACAGAACTTTTACCATGGTTTAGCTTTTACTTTTAACCTTGACACGGGTTACTAAAATAAGGACCTCGTGTTCTCGGCTATCGGGGCTACGACAATAAATTTTTGGATTTGGTGAACGTCGAGGTGCAAAAACTCGATGACTTTTAATCACAGTTTAGGGAAAACTTTACTCTCGTTACTGCCCTGGGTGAAAAATTAAAGCGATTTCGTCGTTTCGTAGCTCGGGATGTGTGAACTGCATGACTTATAGTATCCAACCTATGATATCCCGAGGTAAAACAAAAGAGGAAACATTTTTACGAAAGGTTGGACTCGTCTCAAGAGTACAATAATCATCGTTGATCGTGTGATAAAGATTCATGGATCTTGAAACCACAGAGGGAAAAAATGAAAACCATCTTTCGATTTCGAGCATTAAGAATGAAATTTGTGACGGGATAGAAAAACAAAGGCGGCTCCAACATAGGCTCCAACTAGGGATCCCTCTTTCTTGTAAGGCGAGAAGAACAGTAGACCATGTGCCAATATTGGGTAAATGGAGTCAATAGCTTCAATCAGGTGAAAAGGTTCCTGAGAACAGGGTAACGAAGGGGGAAAGAGACTTCGTTCTTTACCTTGAAAATCTTTTTCAAACTCAGATATTCTTTTTAAACTTAGCTGTAGTCTCTTTCATGACTTTCCCTTTCCCGCTACTAATTTCAGGTCTGCTTTAAGACAATCGAAATAGTTCTAGGAGACTCAACAGATCTTGCAGCTATCAGCTTGCATCAAAAGAAGAAGATTATATGTTTTTAATTGGGAAGTCACGTCTGAACTCGGGATGTAGATCAGGTTTTTTAAAAAGAATTGGTTACCGGAGTAGAGTGATATTCATGTATGATAGCCTTACAGATATCTCAGATATTTCTTCACTTCCAGCGAGCCTGTTCAGTACCCTGGTGAAGTTATCTGGCCCCTTTTACTGAATTTCCTTTCACCACTTCGGAATATATTCATGCATTTAAATGCTGAGACGAGGGAAATCATTTCTGAATTTCCTTTCATCGTCTCCTGGACTAGGTGGGGGAAATCATTTCTGAATTTCCTTTCACCACCCGTCTTATAATTTTCTTTTTAGAGCGCAAAGATGGGGGCAATCAGTTTGTATAAGGGCTGATATCTGTGTAATATTTTGCATTATAGGTCTGTCAACTTACTTTGATTACTCGGTACCAACCTTCCCTTGACCTTCACAACACCTTCATTCTTAGGGAGAAAAAGGAAAATAACTTTTTTAGGGCATTCTATTTGAGCAAGCTTCAATCCTCCGATGCCATTGAAAAACCTAGGAAAGTCAGGATCACTCTAAACGTTCCTTCGCTTAGCAGGGGATCGAGTAGTTGTGAAGACCTGCTTTCTTTCACAATCTGCTTTGAAGCTCATGAGGTTGAAACGAAAAAACTCTTATCCCTTCATATATGAAACAGAAAGATGGTGACTTTTTTAAAGGGTAAACCCAAAGATAGAAAGGATGCCAGGTAGTGACTTACTGACTGAAAATACAGAGGTCAAAAATTCAAAACTGACTCTTGTAGATATTTTCGGGGATACTTTACTTTGACTGACTGTTTTTTAAATTGAGTGAATCGTTTTAAATTGTCTTAATTTTTTCAAAGATTATTAAACCAAGAAACAACTCTGTTATTTATCAGTTCAGCTGATGTTTCTGTTTGAGTGAGGTTACCTCGGTTTTCTTTAATAGTCCTTTAGAACATGTCTTTTGAGAAATCTCATCTTTACCTTTTCATTTCAATTTCTTTGCAAAATATCAAATTTCTTGGATATCACCTGTTTAAGCTGGTTTATTTCTGACACCGACTTTCAGTTTACTTCTCCTTCTTGTTTTGTATGCAACTAGAATCCTGTAAAAGGCAAATACGAAGATTATCAGGGTTATCCAAAATGTGTCGAAATTTCATGAACGAAAAAGAAAAATCAAGAGCAATGTTTAAATGAAAAATATATATATATATACACAATATATATATATATATATATATATATATATATATATATATATATAATTATTATACATCTATATTTTTTTTATTTTTTTTGAATCTCGTGACTGTTATGTCATATAATGCTTCAGATACTACCCATTGACAGGCATGTTGAGGACTTCACCATCTATATTTTCCAGTAGGAAAGAATTTTTTCCTTCCAAAGCCGAGACCTTGAATGGCCCACACCAGAGGTGGTCAAATTTACCATGTTTCGTTGTTTCTTCCTTTCTTGTATCCCACCTTAATACTAAATCACCTAGGAGGAAATATTTATCCTTTTCTTTGCAGTCGAACAATGCCTTCATATCATCTTGGTACTTTTGCATCTTTTCATTTACTTCGACTCTATGCTGTTGATCCTCGATCAGTTGATTTATCCTTCTGGTGACATGACTGGGTTCTTCATTTTGGTCTTGCCATAACTTCATCACTGGGACAGCTAAGTTTATAGGTAGTACAACATCGGTCCCATATACCATCTGAAATGGAGAAATGTCGATTGACCTTTTTGTGCTTATGCGGTTCGCCCACAATGCATATTTTAAGTGCACATGCCAAGACCTTTTATTTTCATCCAATACTTTCTTAATTATATTTACCAGGCTCTTGTTAGATGATTCAGCCAATCCATTTCCCCGTGGGTAATATGTTGTGGAATGGCCAAGAATGATGTTATACTTTTGACAGAAGCTAATCATAGCCATAGATTTAAAGGCGTGGGCATTGTCTATAACTATCTTTCAGGGGCACCCAAATCTAGACAGAATATTGTCTTCTGAAAAGTTGATTACCACCGAGTCTGTTGCCCTTTTGGTTGGAATGGCTTCCACCCATTTAGTAAAATAATCTGTTGTGGTTAAGATCCACTCGTGTTGAGCACTGGAATGGGGGTTAATCTTGCCTATGAAGTCTAGACCCCATTGTTGAAATGGGGCTTCTGCTTTGACTGGAACTAAAGGCAGTGTCGGGAGATTCTGTTTACCTACAAACAGTTGACAAGGGTTGCAGGCTCGGACTTTGGCATTGACGTCCGAGAAATTTTTTGGCTAGTAGTACCCAACCCTCAGAATTTTATAAGTTGTAGCTCTCCAAGCGTGATTCCCCCCACAGATTCCTTCATGAAATTTGTCTATAACCCGCTGATTTTCTGTTTCGACTAAACAGACTAATAGGAAACCGAGTGGATCTTTCCAATATAGCTGACTTTCGGTGATACAATATTTAACTGCATGGAGTTTTAAAGTTCTGGCTTTAGATGGTGATAGCTCATTTGGGCATTTTAGAGTTAGCAGGTATGACACTATGTCTCTGTACCAGCCTGACAATATGAACTTCTCTTCGATCTTGTTTGGACCTGTTTCCTCATTCAACTCATTTAGGTTCATGTCTTCATCACCTTCCTACAGGCAATTGATATCTAGGGCTCTGAAATTTGACTCAGATAATAGTTTGGCCAGGCCTTGCCCTTTTATCAATTTGGTCGGTTTGACTTCCAGATCAAATTCTTGGATTTTGGTGATCCATCGCCTTCTTTTTCCATCGTTGTCTGGCTGTACCAATATATCTTTCACAGACTTGGTAGGCACGTATGCAATTATCTTTGAGTGTAGTACATACGTTCTGAATGCCTTTAATGCTTTTACCATGGCGTATGCCTGTTTTTCTATTATATCATACTTCAGTTCTACGTCTCTAAGGATCTTGATGGAAAAGGTGATCCATTGTTTGAATCCTTCTTTGTTCTTTTGTAGGAGTACCGCAGTGATGGTGTGTTTGGAGGCAAATGAGAAGATAAGAAAATCTTTTAGATAGTTGGGGCTTGCTAACACAGGTGCCTCGCTTATGACTTTATTAATATGTGTGAATGATGCTTTGGCCTCGGTTGTCCATTTTACTTCACTATCCTTCTTCAACATACCTGTGATCAATTTTACAATCTCAACGAAATTTGGGATAAACCTTCGTAAAAAATTTATTCTTCCTAAGAAAGATTGAATCTCTTTTACATTTCTGGGAATATTTATAGTATCTATTGCTTCAATCCTCTTAGGATCAATCCTGATTCCATCCCTAGATACGATATGACCCAAAATCTTACCTTCCCGCATGGCGAAATGTGATTTCTTTGGGTTTAAAGATAGGCCAAACCTGTAGAATTTTTCGAAAGTTTGTTTAAGATGCATCAAGTGTTCTTCGTCGGTTTTAGAGAAAACTGTCAAATCGTCAAGGTAAATGACTACGAACTTATCTCTTTCTCCTATGAAAGTGATGTCCATAGCATGTTGGAATGTGGCCCCTGCATTCATCAAACCAAAATGCATTTTGTCATACATGAACATACCCCATGGTGTGGTGAAAGCAGTTTTTTCCCTGTCTTGTTCATTCATGGCGATTTGATTATAACCAGAGAACCCGTCGATTATAGACATTTGGTTTGCTCCAACTACTTTTTCTAATACATGGTCCATTTTGGGCAGCAGATAGTTGTCCTTGAGAGACGACTTATTTAAGTTTCAAAAATCCACACACAGTCTGATTTCCACACTCTTTTTCCTGACCGGGACCAGGTTTGCCACCCAATCTGAATATCTCAGAGGTACGATTATTTTCACATATAAAAGTTTCTTAGCTTCTTTTTTGATCACAGGTAACAAAATGGGGTTGATCTGTCTAATCGTTTACCTAAATGGTTTGACCCCAGGCTTCAAAGGTATCTTGTGATCAATTACGGAAGTGTCATATGTTCTTAACTCATCATACGACCAGGCGAAAACATCCTTATACTGTCTGAGTATGTCTTTATACTTACTTTTTATTTCAGGAGGAAGGAACTTGGATATTTTTACTATCTTGGACTCTTCTTCAGTTCCTATATCATAGTCCTCCACTTCATCTGGTTGGGGTTGTAAAGTGGATTTTACAGGTACGTCGTTCTGATCAAAAAGTCTTTCTAAAGGAAACAATCCTTTCAGAATCTGGTTGTTTTTAAGGACCAGCATACGATGATCCGCATTTTTTTCTTGGAAAGATTTAGGATCTCCCCCCTCTTGCATGATCCATATTGGGTCATTTTGATTTTCTTGGTCTGCATGAGTTTCGGAGAATTCACCCACTGCTTCGAGAAATTTCTTAATTTGTTCGTCATCCTCAAAGACCTGCGAATGCTGGATATTGTCTAGTATAGATGGTCTCTGTCTGATTTCTATGTGATACTTCAATTTGAAAGTTGTGGGAGGAGAGAAGGTTGAAGTTTCTTTAGCCAATGCATCATCATGTAAATTCTCTGCGCGTGGGATAAAGTGGACATTTATGGAGGAGAAAAAGTTTTCCATGAGATCCCAGGCACAATTCCTGTATGATCTTAATCTGGGATAATTGGCTTGGTACTGTCGGTTTATTTTTTTGACTATTAACTCTACATCTCTGTATACCTCTAATTTATTTATCTTTAGCTTCTTGGCAGCCTCTAATCCTAAGACCAACACTACATATTCACATATTAGTGTAATCTATATCCCACTGCAGTCTGTAGGAAAAAGGAACCACGAACTTTCCTTTGGGAGCCACTAAAATCACTCCTGCACCAGCCCCTTCACAAGATGAGGCACCGTCAAAATACATTTTCCAGACACCGGTGCTGCACAGACCCTCTGTCATATAACTTGACTCTTCCTTCTCTATATCGTTTTCCTCCAGACAACCATCTAAACCATCATCAAAAGATAAGATACAATTTCCTAAATCTTGATTCGCAATGTAAATAGGGAAATTGTTCAGGTTTTGAGGGTCACTTACCATATAGGCTAATCTCGTTTCTCTGTACAACCGAGTAAACTAACCACCAAACACAGGAATTGTGGCGAAATTCATATCCAATTGAAGATAACCCCCCAACTTGGCTCTCCATGACCTAGACAACAGTAAGCCATACTTAGGGGGAATATCTGCAATAACCACATCCATCATGATACTCTTAACCAGGACCTAAGCCAAGGTAACTACCAAATATTTTATCATCCCCATACACTTAACCCTTATCGAGTCAAAAGAGTAAAGGTATCCATAAGGTCTGGTGATCTAAAGACCCAATTTGTCCATAATAATCTTAGTCATAACGTTATGGGAGGCTCTGGAGTCTAACATGCAATTATGTAGCAATTGATCATACACATTTAAAGTGATATAAAAGGGAGCAATGGTGTCTTTGGCCCCTTCAAAATGGGGAACAAAAGTGATGTTAGGTTTATCATCTTCCAGGTTTAAAACATCAGATTGGCTTTCTAGCTCAGAGACACCCATCTCTTTGGTAATCTGCTTCTGATAAACGAGGTTTTTTGCTAATTCTACCAAAGGGATTGGTATCTTAATTTTATTTATCTCGTTTTCAAAACTAAAATCTCCACTCACCTTGTCTGTTTCTTTGGTTGAGACTTTCGAATCCTTCCTTTCTAACTTATTCGTCTGGACCACTTTATTACTCATGGTCTTGGTTGAAGGCATAATTTTATTTACTGTTTCGGTTCCTTGTGCTTGGGTTTCAACTTTTTCCACTTCGGACTCTTGTGTGCTTACTGCTTTCGTTTTGTGGTTGGGTAATAAGGTCTCTTCCGAAGTAGGCTCATAAGCTTGACCTCTTTGGAGGATTTTCTTGGGTTGAGTAGTTGAGGTGGGCTTACTCTTAGATCTTAAGTTATACTTGGGTTGGATCTCAGCCATTATCATCCCAGTTTATTGTTGAGATTCACAAAGGTCAGTATGATCACTTTCTTCACCCTTATTCGATGGTTGTTGCATGTTTAGAGATTTTTCATAATCTTCTCGAGTCAGATATGGTTGTGTGCAGTCATCACCGAAGTGTGTGACATCATTATCCGAATCTCCAAAGTCTTGAAAATCGTTTGCTCCTATAAAATTTACATTCTTTAAGGGAGCTTGTATTTTTTGATCTTCGTTTTTTATTTTTCATTGCTAGTTCGGGGGGTTGGGGTTCCTCTTGAAATCCTTTTTGGGGAAAGAATCAGCTTTGGCCTGTTCGAGTTCCATTCTGGATATTTTATTAGATAGTTCTTTGATTACTCTGGCCATATCTTCTACCCTATCATCTGTGGATCTATTAGACCTCGATGAACCAGCTTGTTCTCTAAAGCATTTAGTTTCTTGGTTTCGCATTTCTACTTTAGCTTTAAGCTTACCCGAAGCCATCATATTAGACTCGATTTCTACCACATCATCCTGCATTCGGTTTAGGGTGGCTCCCCTTCTTTCTCACAAAAGGAGTGCGAAATCCGGCTCGAAAGCCCCCGCAAAAGTTACCTTGGCTGTGGTTTGAGATGGTTTAACCTCAGTTGGAATTTTGTTATCCAGTTTGTTAAATCTTTGAATAAATTCCATGACTGTTTCAGAATTATTTTTTCGTAAAGACCCAAATTCGGTTAAATAATATAGATGGTCTTTTCTCTTGCCCCATTATCTGAGGAAAGCATCTTCCAAAGCGTCATAAGACAAGATAGATGCTGCAGGTAGGCTCTGAAACCAAGTTCGAACTTGGCCTTCGAAGGTTTGGACAAGAAGCCTCAAATATACATCTTCATGTTCGATACCTAGGATATCCGCGAATTGATCAAAGAAATTAATATGTTCGACCGCGGTCAGATCCCCTTCCCCAGTGAATTTTGGTAAATTTTTTATGTAATTATTGGGAAGGTCATGTAGAGGGACAGACAATACTAAGGGAGCATATCTGGCTGCAAATTTTGTAAACACTCTAGGAGGGGGAGCAGGCCCTTGGCCTCCAACTCCTCCTAGAGGGGCTCCTCCCCCTCCTCCTATGATAAACCCTCCACCTCCTCCTATAAACCCTCCACCTCCTCCTCCGGCAGCTGCCATCGTTATTTATGGAAAGTTGTAAGGGGGGTTTCGGAAAATTAAAAGGGAATCTTTATTTTCTTCGCGAAGAGGAAAATCCGACGAGGAAAGATAAGGAACGTGAGGACTCGGTTCCTCGGATTTGCAAGAGATGAAATCAGGAGAACCGACGGGTGTGGAAACTGGATGTGTAACACACTCTTCAGAATTTGGTGAGATAGGAAAATTTAACTAAAGGAAAGATGGTATGTCAACTGCCGACGAACTTTCAAGAGGGCCTTTTCCTTTATGTACTAAGAGGATTATCGGAAGAACCTCACTCCTAACTTCGGGGCAGTTTGGCGTTAAAACTTTAGTATCAAAGAGAGGACTGCATGAAGTTGAGGGTTCAGAAGAACTCTTAGTCTTCAACTGTGGGGTTTTAAGTTTGTAAACTGCAGTGGTTGGCTTAAGAAAGCCTCTCACCTTTAGAATCTTCTCGGGATCGGAAACAGGCATAATCTGCTTACCATCTAGGTTTTGTCTGGTATTCCTTTGACCGGATGCCAGTTTATTATTTGTGGAGTCGCCAAGTGAAAGTTCAAAAATCCTTAAAAAGGTGTGTACTCTTTGTTCACTATCAAAGGGTAACACTTTCAATGAAACACAAATGTCGTTTTCTCAAGGAATAAGGTTTCGTAACTTCGGTCCCTGACAACGGCGCCAAAAGAATGTTGTTATAGAGTCTGTACTTAAGGCTTAGAAGTATAGTGTCTAGGCATCCGAAAGTGTGTAAAGGGTGGAGAAGAGAGAAATGTCAACCTTCAGCTAAGGAAACTAGGGAAGATTTCGACATTGGCGTTGTCTAGCTTCCAACTGTTCCTGGGTAGTTATATCTTGTTCAATCGCTGCCCATGAACGTTCGAGTTCAACCTGGGTAGTATTTGTTTTAAGAATAGTTTCGAAAATATTTAAGGAAATGTGCATTTGATTTGATAATCCGGGTTCGATGTTGGGCTATGTAGGCACAGGGACAGTCATGGAGGAATAGTAAAATAAGAAAAACTCCAGAGAGAAATTAAGTGCTATCTCAATTCGGTCGTATAAAATAGAATTTACAGTTTCAAAAATAAAACGGGGTGCAAATCAAAGGCTCTTTCTCGGAACTGAGTTATATCTTAATAAAAAGTATGAGGTGGGAGAAAAACATTTAGTTGTCTATAGAGTAAGGCTCCTATCAAAGGAGAATCTCACGTATAAACAGAAGAGGAAAATTGCAAGGAAATAACCCGATGAAGCATAAAATATATATGGACTTCTGAAAGTGTTGACTGGTCTTACACCTGCTGATAGCTGGTACAGAGGAAAAATAGTAAACAATTATAGAAAACCATAATTCATTCGCTATAGTAGTGGTCGTACTAAATTATAACGAAGCATTCATCAGTTATGAATATGAAATGAAATGAAATATGAGATACAAGAGAACAAACTCATAACACAGTCATGACGGAATTGAGAATCTTCAGATTTGCTTTGTATTAACTCTCAAAAATGTAAAAACTATGTTATAATCGACACAAAAAGGTCCAGCCTCTTTTCTTTCTTTCTATGGTATATTTATACAGTTTTACAATAAGACGGAATCTTAATCGTTACAAAAATTTCAGTTATGATAGGGAGTTGAGAAATCGCTCCATTTCTTCTTCTCTGTCTTCACTTGGTGCCAGATGTTTGTCCTTGTGCGTGCTCGATACAGGTGACACATCTTTCAACCAGCTTAGATATCAGCCTCTATGGTTCCGCTTGACAGCTGGCTTCAAAAAAGTAACATTCTCGGGCTAACTGCGGCAGCCTGTCTTCCATTTGTCTGTTTGTGATGTCGATAGCGCATAATTGCGTGCTTGGTTTAATCATACATTTGTCTATTTTGACTATGTCTGCCATAGTCACTTAGGAAATCTCGGTCGAATCCCTTTCCTCTTTTTCCTTTAGATCAAGCGAGATTTTTTCCATATTCATTTGAATCAACACCTCAGCATTACCCCCACTATCAATTCCTAGCAGATTTCCATCTACAGAACTGAAGGCCTCTTCTAAGGAATTCATTAACTTTTTGGCTTGCATCTTGCCTTCCGCGATGTTGTGCTCCCATTCTTTCAATAGAATGTTTCCTCTGGTCTACTCCGAAATGGTGAACCTGGGCATGCTTCTCGAATCCATGTTATTTGTGGCTATCACAGCCTCTGGGAAGGCGACCCGTGCTGCTCTAGCTTCCCTTTCTCTAGCACTTAAATTATCCAAAACCTGAT
Organism: Picea engelmannii; assembly: GCA_009831015.1. Taxonomy (NCBI): domain Eukaryota; kingdom Viridiplantae; phylum Streptophyta; class Pinopsida; order Pinales; family Pinaceae; genus Picea; species Picea engelmannii. The sequence continues at coordinate 568,375 of ML800472.1, read as the reverse complement.
TTACTAGCAAGCAGTTGTCTCGAATCTCCTCTACCTTGCCAAGTAAATTTCGTTGGGCCACAAAGACTCTTCCCTGAATCTCCATCGCCTGGGATTGAAACATCCCGATATCTATCACTTTGCTTTCGGCGATTTCCACCCTAGCCTACAGTTGTTGGATCAAATATTTTTGCTGACTCGCTTGCATCTGACCATCCTGAACCACCAGCTGCACTTGCTCGACCTTAGTCTTGAGTAGCTCTATCTTGTTCTTATCGGCCAACCTGACCTGTTCTATTCCTACGCTTGCCTAGTCTTTGGCAGTCTCTGTTGTTGTGGCTAGTCTGGCTTCAAGGGTCTTGATGAGTCGATTTTTTCGTTTAAGCTAGTTTTTCAAAAGCCCGACTAAAAATTTATTTTCTGAGGCATATGCTCCTAATGTCCCTGCTATTTCAGTCGTGAATTGTTCATTCTTCTTGTCTTTTCCATCAGTTATAACTTTGTATTTCTTGGCCGTTGACTCTCCTTCCTGATAAAATTCCCTTTTTACCACTACCTTTCTCTTCTTATCGAATAAAAACTCATTCGGAGGGAGTTATTCTACCCTTATAGGCCTCAACTCTTCATTGAAGATCCATCCTACATCAATATTTCCCTGATTCAACTGCAAGGGAGTAACTGATGTGATAGGTTCTCCGACCTGCTTAGTTGATTTCCCCAGAGTAGTAACTGGACTCTGCTTCTTTGGAGGGTCGGGAGTCTTTATTTCTTCTTTCAGACTCTTGGTTTTCTCTCCCTCATCCTGGTGTTTTTCTTGATCGGGATTCACATCCTTAGAGCCTTCGGCATCCTTTGTTGGAAATATGGCTACAACAGAGATGACGCAGATGATCAAGGCGCAGATGATCAAGGTTGTCATTGATGGCAATCGATTGTTTATGAAGAACAGATGCTGAAACATGCTGCAACACAAATGCAAACACAGACGCTGAAAAAC